>OX155903.1:28936056-29536056 GCA_944588485.1 Phosphuga atrata | reverse complement strand
TGCTGATTAGTTGAATTTATGTTGTTCTGGAGAAGGGGAGTCTGTTAACTCATTAATAATGTTCTTCTCCATGCACTTAGAGAGAGTAGTTGATATGGGTCAGTAGTTTACTAATGGGTTGATAGTTTTGTGGTTGATGTCTCGTTTCTTAAAAATGGGCGTAGCTTCAGCATGTGTTCAAATCTGCAGTACATTTTCAGAAGAAGGGCTTGTGACTTCAATGCAGTCAGTGGGGCGCTTATGGTCCCATAGCAAATCTTCAGGAAGATCAGTAGTATGCTGTCGATACCAGGTGTTGCATTGTTCTTTGTCTACACAATTGCATCCTGGACCTTTTCCTCTTTAAAGTCAATTATGTCTAAGGCTTGAAGGGCAAGCAGGACTCCTTCCTGTTCCTCTCTAAATACATCATCAAATTGTTGAGCAAACATTTCAGATACAGGTATAGATCAGATAGAATAGGCCCATGGTCTCCAAACTTTTTTCATTGTGTACCCTCAGCATGGTAGAAATTTATGTCAACCTTAGCTACACAGATTTGCTGTCGGTCACATTTATGAGTAATGATAGTGTCACCATTCTTAATCTTTTTAGTCATATATTTTTATGAGAGGTCTGAAGCTAATTGGTAAAACAAGACCATCCTCCTACCTACCTAAAATCTGTGCAGAATCTTCTACGAATACAAGGTCCCCATATATTTTTATAATACACATTAGCATTTATACAACTTGTTGGAACACAAGTATCAACTCATGTACCCTTAGGGTATGCACACCGCACTTTGGAAGACCACTGAACTAGGTGAGAGACAAAATAACATTGACTTTGCTTCTATTTTGGACTAAATATAAAATATTATTATGATACCAGAGCCCTATTTTCATGAAAAATCAATAAACATTCCAACAAATACATTCAAACATTTTCTGAATATACCTCTGGATAGAGTCAAAGGTTCTCCATTTTGAGCCATGATACCTTCGAAAACTGCGTAAGTTTTCTGGAGATTTCACTCAAAATTTATCGATTTCTTGGCAGAAATCCTACTCTAATGTTATTGTTTACTTGACAGTTTAGTGAACTTATTTTACTTAGTATAGTGCAGTATAGCCACATTCAAAAACATGAGCCACATGTCAGTCCAATTAAAGAAAGATTTTTCTGTAGTATCTCAGCACTTTGCAGGTGGTTGCAGTATAATTTCATATCTTCAGAAAAACAAATGTTGGACTTGATGTTTTCTGACATGTTGCTGATGTGTGAAGAAATAGTAAGGGGCCAATGACAGAACATTGTAGCATTCCACTCTTGACTGCTCTCACATATGACAATGATCCACTCACCCATACTTGAAACCTGCATTTCAAGAGAAAACAAGCTATCCAGTGCAGCAAAAGACCCCTCACTCCAAAGTGCTCCAACTTATTTAGCAGTCATCTGAAGGGGACTTTATCAAAAGCCTCGAAGTCCAAGTAGATAGTGTCAACAAGATGTTCATTGTCATTTAGATGAGTCTAATCGTTGAATTCTTCGTGTCTATTGACAGTTTGGGTAGAAAACCATGCTGATTAGTTGAATTTATGTTGTTCTGGAGAAGGGGGGGTCTGTTAACTTCTTAATAATGATCTTCTCCATGCACTTAGAGAGAGTGGTTGATATGGGTCAGTAGTTTACTAATGGGTTGATAGTTTTGTGGTTGATGTCTCGTTTCTTAAAAATGGGCGTAGCTATGGCATATGTTCACATCTGAGGTACATTTTCAGAAGAAAGGGCTTGTGACTTCAATGCAGCCAGTGGCGCGCTTATGGTCCCATAGCGAATCTTCAGGAAGATCAGCAGTATGTTATCGATACCAGGTGGTGCGTTGTTCTTTAGAGACACAATTGCATCCTGGACCTTTTCCTATTTATAGTCAGTGTGTCTAAGTCTTGTAGGGCAGGGCAGGCAGGACTCCTTCCAGTTCCTCTCAAATACATCATCAAATTGTTGAGCAAACATTTTGGATACAGGATCAGATACTGTACCCATGGTCTCCAAACTTTTTTGATTGTGTACCCTTAGCTACACAGATTTGCTGTCGGTCGCTTTTATGAGTACTGATAGTGTCACCATTGTTAATCTTTTTAATCATATATCTTTATGAGAGGTCTGAAGGTCTACTTGGTAAAACAAGATCATCCTGAACTACGAATACAAAGTCCCGATATAATTTATTCAACTTGTTGGATCACAAGTATCCAAACTTAGTGTATGCACACCGCACTTTTCAGACCACTGAGATAGGTGAGAAACAAAATAACATAGACTTTCTTTATATTTTGGACTAAATATAAAATATTATTATCTATTTATGAGACCAGAGCCCTATTTTCATGAAAAATCAATAAACGTTTTAACAAATACATTCAAACATTTTCTGAATTTACCTCTGGATAGAGTCAAAGGTTCTCCATTTTGAGCCATGATACCGTCGAAAACTGCCGAGTTTTCTGGAGATTTCACTTAAAATTTATCGATTTCTTGGCAGAAATCCTACTCTAATGTTATTGTTTACTTGACAAGTCTACTCCCTAAAACTATCTGACGCGCACTGCCGCCAACGTTACTAGTGATAGTGAAACCAGCCTTGCTTCGAATTACTGCTAGATCGAGAGAAAATATACGCAGCAGCCAACTTGTAAGAAACAGTAAAATATTCGTCTACAGCAGTGGTGCACAAACTATTTTCGTTTGCGACCCAATATTTTCAGTAAAATTTTATCGCGACCCTTGGATGGAAAGTAGACGTTTTTTGAATTTGTATATATTAACATTTTAGTGCTACAGAATATCTACTTAGGTATATATCTAGAGAACGGTTACAGGTACTTATAAACGGATTGCGACATCATTATCGGTAGGTCATTTGCCTACGAATGTATGTAGATTCGTAGATTTCCTTATAAATATTCCTAATAATATATAATTAGTTCCCCAGTTCTCTGCTCGGGCAACCAAATTTCGCTCGATTTTGTCAATTATATCATGTCATATCCCGCGAACAGAAGCGGCTAGCAAAATGTAATTTTTATATTTACAACCATCATGGAAAACATTTTCAGCCAGACTCAAATTAAAAGAAATTTTCAATTCACTTGATAAATATTGATTTTAAGGAAATACATTTTTTTGCCTCCTGGATTGTAAAGCTGGCTTTGACATCGTGTATACGTCCAGCGAAACTAGATTTTTACATACAATGTTGCAAAGTACGCCTACGATGCGGTAAAGTGACTAGTAAAATTTAACCCTTCAGGGACACTTAAAAACGCTACTTTACATAATATTTGTCACGCTAATGTAGAAAATCAGAGTGATTTTTTAAATTTTACTGTGCGTCTGACATTTGGAAAAATTACATATTATGTACCTAATAAATTTGAGTTAGTAAAAATGTCAAAGTTTGTGAGTACCAACTATACAAAATTAAATAATTTCCAATATTGTAATTAATCGAAATCAATTTGTTTCTTAAATAATAATTGTCGGCCAAAAAATCTTATACAAATTTCGTGCGGAAATGATTTTACAATGCTCCAGCAAATGGGGAACTCGCCCTTTCGGCTCGTTCTCTAAACGAGCTACTGTTGCATTGTAAAATCAATGTTTCCGCACTCTAATGTAAATAACCAAAAGACACGAAATTTTGTATAGAAGAAACAACTAATAATCTTTTTCTGTTTTGGTGAAACGTAAGCCTGAAATTGGCGATTATTTTAACGCTCAAAATAGCGTACTTTCAGATTTTTGCCCACAACTGTTGCCAAAATGATCTAAACCGACTAAATCTTCTTCTCAATAAATTTTATTTTCTCTAAATTAAATACATATTAGAACTATGTATGAATGCTTTGCCGTTGCAGGGAGAATAAACCTCTCAAATTTTCCATAAAACGATTCGATCACTTTTTAAGAGAGCTTTGATTTCGATTTCTCGGACTCGCGAGCCAGAGCCACCCGTCAACTTGATTTTATCGTTCTCTCGTAACAATTCTCAAATCTTATTATACGTGGCCGAGTGTGTAGACTTCGTCTTCATGGTTTCATAGGTTAAGCGGTTTGAGCTTTGAAATATGTAACGACACTCCGTTGTTGTTACCATCACAATAAAGGGACATTATAGAGGATTCATTCCAGTTTTCAACACTATCAACTATTTGTTCATATACTTCCTTATCTAGATTTTGACTTCCACACATAACGTAAGGTAGCATCAGGAATAGGCTATCCTGAGCCTATCCACGCCTACACGATCCATCGGGATCTCTAAAATAGAGAAAAACATTTCTATTTTTAAATTGCCATTAAAATTACATTAAAATTCCGAGCTTCATTACAGGCGTGGCCATTTCTCGCATCCTAGCTTCCATCTTCTTCTATCTGCCCAATCATCTTCTTGTTCTTCTTGTGCTTCTTCAACTTCATTTCTACAGTTTATTTTTGGCCAGCGTTCTTAGTTTCCCATTTCTCTCGGCAAACCAGCTCGGGCAATCAAAATTCGAGTAATTTTGTCAATTATATCAAGTCTGAGCAGGGAACTAATTAATTTTTTTTTAGAAAATCTAAGTGCTACCGAAGGGAAATGACCACCTGAAAAGGATGCCGCAATCTTCTGCAACCGTTCTCGAGATATATGCCGCGGTACGAATTGCGCTAACAGCGTTCATAGCATACCAATGTTCGGTCACCGTTTGCGCTGCAAACGTTATGACATCAGAAGTGACGTCACGCTCAGACGTTCACGGTGCTGACGGATCGTACGGCCTGCACTGTGTTCCGTGACAACCTATCGTGGTCCGAATTACTGGTACTGCGAACAGCCGTTAGCGCGCTCATTAAATCGGCACTTAGCACTTTGTACGTCGTAAGCACTGTGAGCGCAATTCAGAGCGCGGCCATAGACTTATGAAGTCGAAAATTTGAATGAATAGTTTTGCAATAAAAATTGAAACTTTCCAAACAATTTACACATCGATTTGCTCGTCTAGTTCGTGTGCCGAAAATGATTTCGCTAGGATTTGTAGTTTCAGAGAGGTTTCTAAAAAACCGAAAACGCACTTCTTTCCTGATGGATTATTTTGGCTTTTTTTTAATTTTAGGGCTTTTTTCAATTTATCCAAAGGAAATGAATACTCCCAGAACACGATTTTCCAAGTTTGTTCCGTTCAAATGTTATCCAAGATATAGGCTTAAAGATATTTCCCAATTTTTAGCCATTTCCAAGCAAATTCTTTGCACGTACTTCTTACAAAATAATTTTACCGAATACCTTGCACATCTTTGGAGACTAAATTTGTGGAAATCGGTTGAAAATTGCCCGAGAAGTGAATTAAAATGTTTCTGTGTATGAGTCCTCTATATCAGTGATGCGCAAACCGTGGGTGTGTCGTCGAATTCATACAAAATTTAAGGCTTACATGTAGCAGTTCAAATAGTGAAATGCTAATTAAATAGTATATTACGTAATGAGAGTTGTATGTAAGAAGCATATTACGTACGAGCGGAACAGTTACGCACGACCCGCGTAATGGGGAGCGCGTAATTCCGCGAGTACGTAATTGCCTTACAACTCGAATTATGTACTATACTTTATCTACGACCATACTAATGTGTTTCTGTTTAATAAGAAAAATTTGTTTGATGTAACACCTTCGACCTTATTTAACTGGATAGAAATGAAAAGAAATACATTCATAATAGTTACATACCTTTTTATTTAGTAATTATTTGTAGTTTTCGTTAGATTTAAACGTGAAAAAAACGAAATGAATGACATATTCTATGTGAATGAACGGACGTTTAATGATTGTTTGGAAATCATGGAGTACTATATTTAAAAATAAGTATCAACGTGCAGCTCTCAACGAATCGCAAACCAAACAAGCAAGGGTGATTTTGAATTGTTAAATAACATTAATCGCGAATTGTTACATATGTGTGTCGTATGATTTATTTACATAGTTCACGAACTGTACAATAATGGGCATTTAAAATTGTGGTCCTAAATAAACTTAAAAAACATCTACTTTCTATGCTGGGCTCGCGATAAAATTTTACACAAAATTTTATGTTTTACACAAATCAATCATAAGAATAATGGTCAATTGCTTGTCAACTCTTAGTACTTAGTTTAGACTTGCCACTGCTTATCAGTAGTTTTGTCAGCCGAACCTTGTATATCAAAACTGTTTCTGTTAAAACAGGCTAGGCTCTTAATCTGGCCTATTCTTCTCTGTACTTGTGTTTGGCTAGTCTAGTTATAAATGAACATTCGTCTCTTAAACCAATTTAAGACACAAATCCTAATTTGTATAAATAAATAGTTTTGTTTATCCTTACAATGCTTTTCTATGTTTATTCTGTTGTATTTCATCTTTCATTAGTTCAATGTTGTCTATTTAAGCGAAGTCAAATTAATTGCAATTGTGTCTATAAAAAACAAAACTTTAACACAACAAATTACAGCCTAATTAAAAATTTGAGTTATTTGGATGTCAAAACGAAACATAATAAAATGGATACATGGTTTCAGGAAAGAAATAAAATATTCGTATTTTACTAATTTGAACAATTAAAACTCTATTCTCCATTTCTAGACTTCTAAAACTGAAAAAACACAGACAGAAAATACTTTTGTTTCAACGTTTCCTCCCTCCGCCATTCGACGAAAAGAAAAATTAAGTTTTTATAAAACAATAAAGTGAAAATAACAATAAAGGCCCCACTCCTTTGGAATGTCGTTACAATATCATTTAAAAAAAATAAACATAATTTATATCGGAATTGATTTTTTTTTAATCTCGGGAATGTGATTAGATTTATTACATAAAATACCATTAAAAACGCACAAATAAATTAGGTCTACTTTACAAGTTTACAATATGGACTTAAGTTCATCGTATAATACAAGTACGAGAGCACCACCGGTACCACGTAATACGTTTGAGAAGGCACCCCTGAAGAAGGCACGGCCACCTTCGTTCTTGAAGACCTTAATCCAGCAGTCCAAAGTATTCTTGTACATGATGTCAGCCTTGGCACGGCCAGACTGCATCATCATTCGCCTTCTGACGGTATCGAATGGATAAGATGTAAAACCAGCAAATGTAGTGACAGTCTAGAAAAATATATTTCATTAGTAAATATACATATTTATAATAATTATTACATTTAGGTCAATAAATGTTTTTTTAGTTAAAACTCAAATCAATAAAATAAATAAATTTGTCATCAATAATAATCTTTGTTACCAACAGTAACAAATGGCTATCGACCAGGTCTTTCTGGCAGGGAGTACAATCCGTTTATGTCATACATAATTTGAAAAAAATATGAGATGATATGGGAAAATTAGTCGTCATATTCGTTATGGTCGTCATATAGTGGTATAGACTCTATACCAAAGACTATACTATAGTCTTTGAAGGATGTCTGCGAGTGTGGTGTCTTAGGTCGCAATTTATACAAAGTCAATGACTGGCCGACGAATGTCTTTAAATCTGGTTAATAGTTGATTATCTCTGCCTGAGTTATTTGGAATTTATGTTAGGCTATATAAGAGACCGTCGCGTGGGTTATGGAGGATGTTATTAGGCTTAATTTTGTTATTATACGAAACAATGTAATTTCGTGGCAGTTTGTATGGAGATTCCATTGTTACGAGAAGACAAACATCGGAAATATTTGCTCCTTTCTACAGCCTTTTTTTTAGTAATGTAGCGTTGGTCTTGAAGGTAAGCCTATGGTCAAGAGTCAGTCCAATGTATTTAACGTGTGGTGTCGGTGTTATGTCCATGGTGTCTAGGTGGAGTTGAGGAGAGTTAGGAGATATTCCATGGTTAGGAATAAGGAATTGGCATTTGGAAGGGCTAGCAGAAAGTCTACATCAATTAAACCATGAGGTTTTGTCTAAGAGGATTTGTAGTTGGTCTTTTTTAGGTTACTGTGGTGGGATATTAAGGCGGTGTCGTCAGCGTATTGTAGGACATATGAGGAAATGTTAATTTGGGTTCTGTCGTCAAGGTTGATATTACAAATGTCATGGCAAATACATTATATAGTAAAGGAGAGATGGGAGAACCTTGTGGGATACCTTGAATAGGAGTAAATTCAGGGGAAAAGGAATGGTTAATTCTAATAAGAAGTATTCTACTTTGGAAGAAATTATTGATTAAATAGAGAAGGTAAGGAGGTATTTCTAGGAGGTACATTTTATAAAGCAATCCGGCGTGCCAAACACTGGTGAAGGCTTTGTTAATGTCGAGAAAAAGGGCAGCAGGATTAATTTTGTAGGCATGAGATTTGAAAATTTTTGGTGAGGATTATTAGAGGATGAGTAATGGAATGATGAGTAATGAGTGGAACTCCTTATTCTGCATTTTAGGATTTGTTTTAGGATTTTACCAAGGACTGAGAGAAGGCTGATGCGATAACTATTGGCAAGGGTGTGGCCTTGTCCTGGTTTTGGGATGGTTATTATTATTATCGAAAAGCCCAACAAAAAAATAAAAAAGGAAGGAATGGATAAACACACAAAAAGAAGAAGACCTCCAAGAATATAAACTAGAACAACATGAAGCAAAGAAAAACCACAAAAAAAAACTGTCTAGACAAAGAACTACAGCAAATAGAAACAAACAACGACAGAACAACAAAGCATACCACTAAAATTAGGAAGCATGAATGGGAAGAACACTTCACGAAAATATATCAGGAAATACAAACAGATGATGAGGTAGAAGTAACCAGTACGTAAGACGAAGAACCACCTAACTACGAAGAACTCACGCAAACGATAAAAAAGCTAACACAACACAAAACAGCAGGGCCAGAGGAAACAAATAACGAACTGATAAAAAAGGAAGAAGCAGTGCTAACCTAGAGAGAATACATAGTCAATAAACAAAATATGGAAAAAAAGCTCATGGAATGGAAGAACGGACAAATAACACCAATATACCAAAAATGAGACACTACGAAATGTGTGAATTACAGACTCATAATGATACTAATCACAACCTACAAAATACTAACAGAACTGATAAGGAATAGACTTAGACAGCACACGGAATACAACATAGGCGCATACCAGAACGAGTTCAGAAGAGGAAAATCGGACTACTCGGCACTTCCAAATCGGCACCGGAGAACTCGGCACCGGGAAAATTCGGCAGCGGATAAGTCTGCACCGGACAAATCGGCACCGAGACTTCAGCACTCGTATTTTCAATTTTCTTTTAACCTCCTATCCTTTTAATCATTAATAAAGTTATTTATGTTTTATTATTAGTTTTTAATTTAACGCTGTTTTTATGTCAACATGAATTCTACTGTTGGCTAGAAGGTGAAATAAATAGTTTAAAATTTCTTTCATCTTTCAAGGGGCGTGCGTTACATTCTTTAATTATAAAAGGATTTCTTTTGTTTTTAATATTACCAAAACCTAAGTTATGATAAAAAATTTACATATTCATACTCTGATGACTGGTGCCGATTTGCCCGGTGCCGAGTTGGAAGTGTCGAGTCGTCCGGTGCCGATTTATCATGTACCGTCATTCAAGTATTGACACAAATTATAGAAAAAAGCTACGAATTCAGAATGGAGCTACATATCCTATTTATAGACTTCAATTAAGCAATTGACAGCGTAAAAAGAGAACAACTAATACAAGAAATGGGGAAAATGAGAATACCAAACAACCTGATAAACCTTTTTCTCACAGGACGGCAAAACAAATAAGGTGAGCATAGAAAAAGGAGTAAGGGGTAAACGGGAATAAGAGACATCATACGTTCAGAGCCCCCTGCGCGACAATTCAAACTAACGGAAATTGACATAAAGCCTCCAGTGGCGCGTAAATAGTTGGGTACGCATTATTTAGGATTAGAACGAAGAATTTATTTAATGAGTTATTTTACAAATTCTATTTAATCACAATTTCTCAATTGATCTCGAAAGAAATAGTATAACGTGTCAAGGACTGTTGGTTGAACCAGGTTAGATTAGGTTGCCCACCGCGAAGCGGCGGATAAATCAAGGAAACACACGCGCGGCAGCGCGAACTCTCGATTCCAAATAGTATAATGTGGCAAGAATCGTTGGTTTAACCCAGGTTAGATTAGGATGCACACCGCGAAGCGAAAGATTAACGAAGACCACATACGCGCGGCAGCGCCAACTCTCGATTCAAAATAAGATAATGTGGCAAGGACTGTTGGTTATTCTGCAGCTTCGCGTGGTGCAACCTAATCTAAACTGAGTTAGGATATATAAGCTTAGTTCCTCATTAACGAAATCTATACAAACTGTGGGGGGTTATGATAATTTTAAACAATTTTTATATACCCCTTCAAATTTATTACCAATTTAATCCCAACACCTATGTGTTTTGCCACCAATGCGCACAATGCGTACATTGGGTTACCTAATCCAGTGGTGCGCAAACTATTGCAACATTTTGTGTAAAATTATATCGCGACCCCTGGATGGAAGTAACGTGAACACTATAAATCGTAAACATTTCTACCAACATCTCCACAAAAGTTGAAACAAATCCCCAAATTAGTTTTAGAGAAAATTATGTTTGAAAATTTCAATATTTACAAATTTTATTTTCAAAGCGGAATTTACAAAAAAACTGCAATATTTGCTGAAATAAATATTAAAAATTGTGAAAATTTGCTAAATATTCCGGAACAGTTCTACCAACATCTCCACAAAATTGGAAACCAATCCCAAAAGTTGGTTTTTTAGAAAATCAAGTTTGAAAATGTCAATGCTTACAAATTTGATTTTCAAGGTGGAATTTACAAAAAAAACTCCAATATTTGCTGAAATAAATACTAAAATATTGAGAAAATTTGCTAAATATTCTGGAACAGTTCCACCCACATCTCCACAAAATTTGAAACAAATTCTCAAATTAGTTTTTGAGAAAATTATGTTTGAAAATATAATGTTTCTTAAATTTCTTTATATTGACTATTTAATACTACCCAAAACTTACACGAGAAATGCTTCAAATATTTTTTGAATTCGACGACCCAAAAAGATACTCTATCGACCCCTTTGGGGGCCGATAAAGTATCATGGTTTGCGCACCACTGACCTAATCTATGATGTATCTTACTCCCTTTTTGCCCATCACGCTAGAAAGTATAATAAGCAAAGTGGGAAACAACAAATCATTAATACAAAACGAAACACAGATAATTGGTTACGCAGATGACCATGTACTAGTAGCAACAAGCAAAAAGAGCCTAGACAAAACTATGGCAACAATCAACAAAGAGGCACGCATAAGAGGATTAACCATCAATGAAAAGAAAACAAAGTACATAGTGCACGTAAGCATGAAGAAGACCAACAGACACAGATACAAATAGCACAGTATATATTACAAAGGGTAAACAGCTACAAATACCTAGGAGTCACAGCAAAACGGAAGCAACGACAGATGTATAGAAATTAGCGAAAGAATAAAGGCAGGAAAAAGTCTTTCTGGAAATACCATCAGCTACTTAAACACAAAAACCTTGGTACAAGCACGAAAATGAAAATCTACAAAACCAGCATAAGAACAGTAATAACACAAGCAGCAGAGACAATGTGCCTGACCAAGAGAGACGAAGAAAGAATGAAAATACTGGTAAGAAGAATTATAGGAACACTGGGCCCAAAGAAAACACAAGGGCAGGAATACAAACCATTAAGAAACGAAAAAATAAAAGTATCCTAGAAGAGGAAGACATGGTGAAATTCATAACGAAGAGAATTACAAACTGGAAACCATCACTCAGTAGACAAAGAGGAAGGGCGGAAATAAGATGGCAAGACCAAATACACTACGATATGCGAATAATGGAAGTCACAGAATGGAAGAAGAAGGTGAAAGATTGGAAGAATGGAAGAAAATAGTACAAGAAACAAAAACACACAAGAACCTATGAACGGAAAAGAGAAAACGCGGACTGATCCACCGCAACAAAAGGATCAAAGAGTTCCAGAAAGGAGCGGCCAATACTCCACAAGGTTTCTCGGGAGTAGCTTTTCACAAGGTCAGAACTGGGGAACTATTTTTGCAATGAAGTAGAGCAGTTTGAAATTCGTCGTTGGTTATTTCGTCAATAAGTTTTCAATGTCATTTCAAGATTCTTATGTTTTGTGAAAAATAATTTCTAAATTATCTGTAATATGATATACATGATTCCAAAAATTACATTTTATTTAGAACATTGATAAATTTGATTCAGTTGCATTGCATAATTGCAGTCTCAAGATCTCATTTATCTAAAATGTAACTTGATAAATGTTGAGCCAAACTAATCTTATCGCCTTAGCCAAATAAGCAACAGCTAGAAAATGGCAACAAATTTATTTATTTTTAAATCATTTCTGTGGTGCACATCCGAGTAATCTTGTCTAGACACATTTTAGATTTAGAAATTTGTGTTAAGATTTAATTATGCGAACTGGATTATTCTCGGAGGATAAAACGTCTGCTGTTTAATCAAACATGTCGTCATACTCGTTATCTTATCAGTAGAAATGAGAAGTAATACGTACAAACCCTAAGCCTTATAACACGTGACCAGCAATTTTAAAACGGCTTAAATTATTTTTTGTTAAAGAAATAATAACTCCAACACAAAAAGCATTAACGGTCTAATTCATAAAAACCTACAACGCGTTTAAAATACATTTTACCATAGGGTCGCTAGCCATTTGTTGCTAGCGATACTACTTAAGAAAATTTACAAAAGCACTGAACTCAATAAAGTTTTGGTTTATTTAATTGTGAATTTAGTTTTTTTTTTCTTAGAATGACTGTATTTATAATAAGTATACAGTATAATCTCGATAATCCGACACATATGGGACCAGACAACCGCCGATTATAAGAAAGAGTGGTGGGAGGGAAAAGCGCGAGCGGTCTCCAGACCGCCCGATTACTGGATAATCGGGCTGTCGTCCGATTACCCAACGGCCGAATTACCGAGATTATACTGTAGTTATTTTATTCAACTAATTCTTATAAAAGTTACAAAATTGTAAAACTGTAAAATTACAGATTCGAATTTTACAAAAAAAAAAATAGCAAATAACACTTGGTACATAAAGAGCTATAGACCAGGAACTCCTTATTCTTGTTTTACAAATTACACTTGGTACATAAAGAGCTATAGACCAGCAACTCCTTATTCTCTTTTTTTAATTTATATATTTTGCTAAATCCGAGTGGCAATTTGCAAGAATCTATTAGTGGGGCCTAATTATTAAAATTAAGACAAACACATCAAAAGGTTTTTAATGAAATGACTAAAAGTGCTATAGTCTTCTAATGAAAGTGCTATAGGAAATGGCTATGGTCTGACTGTAAGTGAATGAATGCGCTTTCAGAAAGTGTTTCCTAGCAACAAGTGCTTCCAGAAGCAGTGAGACTATGCAAGTTTTACTTTCACTCTGAAAGCGCTTTCAGAATGCAGCAAATCCAATAACGTTACTTGCCCAGCAAACAAGAAAAAATAATTGCCTTTGAGCATTACCGAGCATTATTGAGCTTTTACGCATTATTATTCGTATTTTGATATGAAAATATCGTATCCGTTCTTAATATTCTGATAGCTATTGTGGTATTTACCTGTGCGATCAAGAAGGAGATGAGGAATGGCGTGTTCTTGGGGTCGGGCAACATTCCCTTAGCGGTGTCGAAGAAGCCGAAGTAGGTCGCTCTGTAGATGATGATACCTTGGACAGATACGACGAATCCACGGTACATTCCAATAATGCCGTCGGACTTGATGGTCTTCGCAAGACAGTCTATCAAACCGTTGTATTGACGCTCGGCCGTGCCACGACCTACATCAGCACCCAATCTAAATAAAAACAATAATTTATTATTAGCAGATAATGAGAATGTTTGCAGTAAGACGTTATTGTAAATTGAGGAGATAAAGGAAGAGGCTAACAAAATATTAGAGATCTATCAAAATTTGAGTTTAAATAATTTGAAATTGAAATAACAAATTTAGAGTGGTGGTGCCAAGAATTTCAAAATAATGTGTAAAACAGAACTAAAAATTCAACAAAATTATTAGGAGGAGATTAGCTCTTCCTGAAGTTCTTGTTGAATAACCAAATTCATTGAAAATTTCCACACATAGAATCTACAGGAAATTATTACACAGAAAAGTAGAAACTCCAATTCACATTTGACTATTAAGTTACTTAGGATTCTTGTTCAAAAAATCATATTTCGATAGAATATGGAATAAGTATTTAAAGTAGTATATAAGTATAAAAATAATGGATGTGTACAACAGAATAATTCTAACTTTTACGTCATTAATAAATCAAAAACAAGTTAGAATTAGCATTTCTATACAAAAAAAAAAACGAGTAACTGATGTTACTGAAGTTATATATCACGTGAGCAGTACATAAAAAATCATCATTCCATTAAAATATGGAGTTTTAATTTGGAGAAGTTTTATTCAGGTATTTCAAAAGTAGAGTTACAACGTAATTTGAATAATTGAACAAATCATTTTCAAGCTATCTTTAGACGAATAACTAGGCACACATACTTAAAATAAATACTATTTTATTTATTCCTTTTTTTAATTTACCTTGTTCTGGCGAAATCAAGGGGGTACACGAAACAGAGCGAGGTAGCTCCGGCCGCACCACCGGAGGCCAAGTTGCCAGCGAAGTGCTTCCAAAAGTTCGTCTTCTTGTCGATTCCCGCAAGGAACATCTGTTTGTAGACGTCCTTGAAGGCGAAGTTGAGGGCCTGGGTGGGGAAGTACCTGATTACGTTGGCCATGTTACCACGCCAGAAACTCAGGAAACCCTGTTCTTTTGGAATTCTGATGAAACAGTCAATCATACCTAAGAACATAAACAGGAAATTAATACAAAAAATATATACCAAAATATTATAAGAATTCTAATCTTCTCTTGTAGAACAACTACAAGATTTGCAAAATTCAGACAACTTCAAACAATCTCAGATTTTGCTAACATTATAATAGAACTATTGATATATAAAGAGGAGGAATAGTAGAGTTAAGGCAAGATATTTTCACTTTGCAATTTTATAATTTTAATTCCATACCATTCTACCAAATTTAAAACTCTGTTATGGGTTTTAGTTCAAAAGGTTAGCTAAGTCAACTCGTTGTTAACTTTCTGTTAATTAATATATAGAAACTGCATTGTAATTTAAGTTTTTTAATTTAAGACACATTTTGGCCTACATCTTATGACATTTAGTAATCGGGAGCAGAGACCAGAACAGCCTCGCTTCCAAGATCCCCTGGCTGCAAGTACCAAAAGACGAAATGATGTGCGAAAATACCATTTCGAGAAAAACTACACAGCAATGTGCAGTAGTAAAGCCGATTGGAGCGACGAATCCTCACGATAACACATAGAGCAAAGTGCTATAAAGTGGTATACGGATGGTTCGAAGGCAAAGGAAGGTACTGGTGCAGGAGTGTTTGGACCTCATACCAAATAATTTGAATCCATGGGAATCTACCCAAGTATCTTCCAAGTAGGGGTTCATGCAATAGGGAATATGCAAGTGATTTACATTTACTTGATTTTTTTATGCCCGAAACTTTATGATCTTGACATTACACCTATACCATTATTTTCTCTTTTAGTTTGTATCTAATGCCACAAAACTTAAATCAAAAAGTCCAAAATATGCGAGCGAAATTCAAATTTGCGACACGCACCAGCACATTGACATTTATCGGCTTCGATGCAGGTAGGGTGGACTATGTACCTCGTTTGGGACTTTGTCCTACACTTTATCTGGTGTACTTATAATAGTGGTTTTGCATTCCGGTACTATACAATATCTATAAAATGTTTTTTTTAGCTTTTTCCATTATCGAAATAGCAAATTCAAGCTGAAAATCCTTAACTGTCTATGAAAATAGGCTATGCAACACTGAATGTCAAGTGGTATGCGACGTCATCCAAAGCGCGCGAAAAATGGCACCGTTCAATCAGGTCAAATTTAATCGGTATTTTATATATTATTTTAAAAATGAATTGGAACACTTTCAACGGTATTGATATTTTTTACTATGTTAAGACAACCTTTCCGTGGCCGAGCAGGGTATTTTGGGTACCCCAGATGCGTTTTTTTAAAAATAACTTCCCAATTTTTTTTCCTCCAGGTAATCCTAAAACGTATATTAGCAAGCCCTTTTCTAATAAAAATAATCAATTTAATATCAAATTTTGCACGAAAAACTGAAATTGATTATGTGGGGTACTTCTGTTACCCCGCACGGTCTGCATTGTATCGAAATCCTACGTACACAATTTATGTCACATCGTGTCGCTCGTCGGCTGAATATGTGAACCAATTCTCATTTTAGGTGTTAGTATTAACTTTGCTTTGTGGTAGCAAGCTTGTGTGAATTAGGGAATGGCGCGACGTAAATATTATACTGATGAGGAATTACGTAGAATTTTAGAAGAAAGTGACATCATGAGATCCAAACTGGTATGGGACTGCGTGGGAAAGCTAAACAAGCTCGGTAGAGAAAATAAAGTAACGGTGGATACCAGGACATACAGTTATAGATGGAAACGTAGAAGCCGATCACCTAGCAATCAACGGATCCAGTAACCCCTTTATAGGCCCGGAACCCTTTTGCGTATGAGTAGAAATAAGAGAACAATGGATGAAAACCTGGAAAGAACTTCCAGGGCTAAGACAATCCAAAGTAATACTGGGATCTTTTAACCAGAAAAGATCAAAAGCTTGCCTTAAACTAAACAAGAACAAGCTTAGAATTCCTAACGGGACACTGCAGACTTAGAAAACATATCAAGGCCCTAGGCCTAGAGGAAGATGACATAATCCCACCCAGATCCTGAAATTCCTAAAGGAATCAGGACTAGAAGAGGCGCTCTAAATGGGTAAGTATAGCAACGATTAGAGAGACTGTGGGGTACAATAGATCTATGAATGTCGCAGTACAAGTCACCACCGATATCTACGAATCTATCTATCTATGCTTAGGTGCGCACCATATGTCCTCGTTAGTGTAGTGGAGAACATACTCGCCTGACAAGCGAGACATTCGATTCACCGCAGAGGACACATTCTAAATCACGGCGGCACTAACGCTGAACCACTGGGCTGTCCACAATGAAGTTTAAAATAGACACCACATCATTTAATAAATTATTTATAATTTATTAAATAATATAAACATTATTTAATAAATAATAAGAAGTGTAATTCAGTAAATGAGTGTACTAATTGTAACATATTAATTAAAACAGGGGTTCCCAACTAGGGTTTCTGAATATCCGCATTTTTTCAAAACCACGGTTTTCGGTTTTTGAAAATTAAAAACCGCGGTTTCGGGTTCGGTTTTTATGAACTTTTACTAGTAGTGTCTGATCGTCGAAAACAGTTTTGTTTTATTTCAAAATTTCTAAGCATTTGAAATTAATTACTGCCTTTATAAAAATTGTAGCCTAGTTTCTTGGCTATCAATTCAAAACGTAAACGTAATTCAATTGTATTATTAATATGGTAAATAATGAAAAATATAGAAAACATTAAATAATAACATAATTGATATTAATAATAATGTTTTAAAAACACTAATTGTAAGCTATTTAAATGTTTGTCGTTTAAGCGAGATTTTAGTTTTGTACAAATTAAGTTGGCGCTTAAGGAAAATGATCTTTCGGCGTAGGTAGATGTAGATTTCATTGTAAAGAGTGCTTGAAACAAAATATTTAATCTGCTTGTGCTCTCAGAAGTTCTTTAATATTTAGCAAACTCCTGTTTCATTGAATTAGGAGAGCGACTTTTTTGCATATATAAGTAGGGTAAAGTGCACAGTAGTTGGCACTGTGACAGTAGTTAGCACTGCTTCGACTATTGTGGCTATATTTAGGGTTATTGTTGATTAATCGATTCATATTAATTTTTATCGATTGCTAAATATAATGACCTCGTTAGTTCCCAACATCCAGGAATGGCAACAACCCTGTATAAAATTAGTTGAGAAAAGCAGAACTGTCAGTGGTCGTGTGGCAGTAACAGGTTAGGTGACATCGCTCCATTTTCGGTAAGAACATGCGTTTTCTATTAAGTGTTTTTATTTCAGTTTGTACAAATGTTAATCAATTTGTGTTATATTAATAAAATTAATAAGTTTCTACACATGTTTTAATAGTTTTAGTCATTTTATGTGCTATAATTAGTTTTTGTATGCCAAGTACTGTGACTTAAAGAATAGCAATTTCTATATTTGGCACATAGTGCCAAATATAGAAATTTGAATGTTTTGTGATTTATAGTTGTTGGCACTATTAGTTAAATCAGCGTTTCTCAAAGTGGGCGATATCGCCCCCCCAGTGGGCGATGACGTTGTTTTGGGGGTCGCTAGGTAGCCAGGGGGGCGATATAGGGGGCGATAGGTAGCCAGGGGGCGATATAGGGGGCGGTAGGTATCACGAGCTATAATTATATATAATTTCTGTTAATTTAAAACAAACAAATACGTTCGACAAAATTGTTCCGTTTTCAGTATTATACAAGCGGCCACGATCGTCTGCTATTCGCTATAGTCGAGTATCGATAATCGCACGCACACACATACAGCCGGCGTTAATAACTCTACCAATATTTCGGTAGATCTACCATCTTTTAGTGTCTGGCCCAAATCTACTACCTTGAAAAAAAATGTACCAACTTTTTCTGAGTTTCTGAAAAAAAAAAATATTATAATTTTATTTCTTTACTTTCTTTTCACGAATTGTTTGCATGTCAATTTTTATTTGAAATTTTTCAAAAACTATCACAATTATTGTTGCTAATTATTTAAGAATTCATTTATTATTAATCTAAATAGGTTGTCAGACCTAAACTTACAATTCATTTTGCATTATATATTTACAAGAAATTTACAAGAAGTTACAAGAAATTACGGCTTGTCCTTACTAGCGCGTGTATTCTTGATATATAAATTTTACTTTCAACTCTGCTAGATTTCTAGAGAATATTTAAGTATTTTCGTTGTTTTATAATAAAAATTTCGTGATTTGGGGGGCGTTATTAACTTTAGGATATCACAGGTGGGCGATGAGACAAATAAGATAAACACTGAGTTAAACCATTAAGTTAATCTAAATCTGATTGTTTGTAGATAAATTGTCTGACTATGAACTGAGATTGAATAATGCAATTGAGGCAGTGCAAAAAGGTATGACGAAATTAAGAGCCACAAAAGAGTACCAAATCAAGAGATCTACTATACAGCATAGAATGTCAGAAAAGTTTAAAAAGCCAGGTAAAGGTCCTGATACAGTTCTGAGTAAAGAGGAAGAAGAAAAAATAGTGAAATGGGTACTGGATTCAGCTAGGAAAGGTTTTCCGAGGCGTCGATTAGAAATCACCATGAGTGTTCAGCAGTATCTAGAAAATCAGCCAAACAGGAAAACTCCTTTCAAAGACAACAGACCAGGTCCTGGATGGATGAGGGCATTTATTAAAAGACATCCAGATTACTGCAAGAAGAAGCAAAGGAGTTACTCCAGCCAGTTCTTGTGTGTCCAAAGCCAACATAAGGGGATGGTTCTCATCAATTGAGGAGGTGTTAAACGAAGAAGGGGTACTTGATATTTTTAATGATTCCAATAGAATTTTTAATGGTGATGAAACCAATTTTACATTGAACAGCAAGAATCCTAGAGTATTAGCACAAAAAGGACAAAGGAATGTTTATGAAATCGATTTTGGGAAAGATAAAAAAGCCGGGACTATGATGTTTTCATTTTTTCATTTCATTTTTTCTGCGTCAGGGGCTATAGTGCCTCCAATGATGATACTACCTTATAAAAGACTCCCTAAAGAAATATTAAAGTCAGTACCCAGACTGATAGTGGTTGGATGAGATCTGACACATTTGTGGGATATATTGAAAATGAGTTTGCCCCTTTTATAAAAAATTCTGGTATAAAACTCCCAGTAATACTATTTGTTGATGGTCATAGGAGCCATCTGACATTTCAGGCAAGTGAGCTATGCTCTAAATTAGGTATCATTCTAGTTGCCATTTATCCGAATGCCACACGAATCCTTCAGCCAGCTGATGTAGCCGCTTTTTTCCTATCAACAGTGGTTGGAAAAGGGCCATACTTCTTTGGCGGCATAACAATCCGAGCAAGCCTATGACCATCAAGATGGTAGCACTGATTCTGGAAATTGATATAAAGAACTTTTCTAAAACGTATACTTCAAAAAATGGATTCCGAACATGTGGCCTTTATCTCTGGGATGCAAACGCCATAGATTATAGTAAATGTCTTGCAAGAACACCAAAAAGTACTGATGGTGCAAAAAATACTTAGTTAACTAGGAATAATGATACTGATGACATCACAATTAATAAGTTACAATTTCGTGACATCATTGGCGAACAAGCATTTACAGCTATTGCTAATTTGAAATTAATTAATGGAGAGCCGTCTCAAAGTAAGCCTGCTCTCCATGAAATTTATTGCCATTTTTATCCCACTTCCGAAAATATTAATGATAATGAAATACAAATAATAATTGAAGATTCGCAAGACAACAAAACCCGCAGACTAATCCTAAAAACTTTGACCAACACCCATTCCAAGGTTAAATTTAGAGGCGAGATTTCAGGAAGCGAGATAATTCTTCAATTATTATTCGAAATAAAAACTGGAGTGAGACAAGGAGATGAACTTTCCCCACTTCTCTTCAACTGTGTCCTTGAAAAGGTTATGAGAGAATGGCGCAAGGAACTGAATGGGGTTCCAACCACTGAATTTGGGTGCTCAGAGTGGTATCTACCTGGGACGTAAAAACGATTTACTGGTTGTAGATTATCTGGCCTTTGCAGATGACATGGCACTGCTGATTCTCTTGAGATGGCAACAATGGTCCTGAGGTAAACTGCCTCAGAAAACAGGCTGACAAAGTGGGTCTTCAAATGTCGCTGGAGAAAACAGAATTCTTCACCAACATTAGAGAAGCAAACAGAGAGATGTTACTAGAACAGGGAAACATCAAGAGGACTGAGAAATTTAAGTATCTCGGCGAATGGATTGAACCCAACTTATCAGAAAGAGCATCATTATCCAAGAGAGTCAGCAAGTTAGGAACTAGCCTATCGGCTGACTAAGAACACTTACAATAAGAAATGAATGTCACGCAACTTGAAATTTAAGCACTACAAATCAGTCTTACGTCCAGAAGCCCTATATGCCATGGAGTGTCTTTCCTTGAACCGAAGAGGTCTTATAGATAAATTGGAAATCAGAGAGAGGAGAATCCTCAGGAAGATCCTAGGCCCGGTAAAGGAAGATGGGGAATTCCGCAGACGGCATAACTCTGAGCTCTACGAACATATTGAGATGCTCTCTGACTGTGCAAGGAAAAGAAGGGTAGCTTTCTATGGCCACATTGCAAGATTACCTCCAAACCGACTAACCAACCGTCTGTTCACCTTCTGGCAAAACAAGAAGCTTCGTACCACTTGGTTGACAGAGACCGAGAAGGATATTAAAGAACTGGGAATAACAGATCTCAAAAACAGACAGTCTGTGAGACGCACCCTAAAGGAAGTCCGTGGATTTCAGGAAAAACCTCGAAGGAAAGGTACCCCCTCGACAGAAGATAGAAAGGTGTTACACTGGCAGAAGATGCAACAATACTGGGCAAAGATCAAAGCCCAACAGTTGAACAAGCGTGGTCCAAAGTAGGCCTATTCGAAAGAAGAAGAAGAAGAAGAATTGAAGTTTCGTTATTATCTGTTAATGGAGTGTTTGCAGACCTTCCTGAACAAAACAATAATTTATCAGAGGAAGCAGTCACATCTGAATTGCAGATAACTGGCATTGGCATGTTACAAGAACGAAACAACAACGACCAAAACAACACTGTATCGACTCCAACACAACCTGATTTAATAAAATCAACAACACCAATAGAATCTCCTCCGTTAGAGAATATATTAAACTGGGCATCAACACCAAAGCGAAAAGGGAGAATAATAACAGGAAATATGCCATTTGTGATAAGTTCGGCTAAATGGAAGCAACAGTATGAAGAAAAAGAGCAAGAAACGAATAAAAAACAGGAAGAGAAAGAACAACGGAAAAGAGAACGAGAAGAAAAGAAAAAATGATCAAAGCAAAAAGAGGCGAGTGGAGAATAATGAAGAAAAAATCAAAGAAAGAAAAGTAGAATGAACAAGAAAAAAATAACAGATCAAAAATGAAAAGGAGCAAAACATTAATGAAAATACGCCAGGAGAAATAAGTTATAAAAATAGCAACTCCTCGTCGTCCTCTTCTAGTTCGTCGTCCGTTTCATCACTTTCTTGGCATTATTAGTTAACAATGGCACAGCTTAGTTTTCTGACCAATGGCTAGAAAGTAACGAAACCAACGACGAACCTACCGTAATAGTTGAAAATCAGCCATTCAGTTCTTAAAGATGAAGGGTTGCTATTTTTTTAAGCAACAAAAAATAATGTTCATTTATCTATTAATATAATTTGTTTATTTATTTAAAAAAGCTTTAGTTTTTTTTTCTCCGCGACATGCCTACCTAAAATAAATAGTCTAGGGTGAAAACTACTATAATAAAAAGTGCCAACCACTGTACAAAACAGTGCCAACTACTGTACTCATGTGAATTTTCGTATATTTTACATTTTTTAAATTTTAATTCTAAAGTTTTTCAAGATTTTAAAATATTTCTTAATAGGTAGATAGATTTTGTAGAAAAAAATGCTAATTATATTTGAGTAGAGCAATTTTTAAGACCGTGAGACATGTTTAAATACGTGAATCAGTCTTATAAGCACCAACTACTATGCACTTTACCCTATTTTTGTTTAATACCTACTTTGGTTTAATTCTTGGATAGTTTTTTGAATTTCGTCTTGCAAGAAATAGTTTGGATTGGTCACTTCTTCTAATTCTTCTGAATTTGCCGAACAATCACCTTCAACTTCAACCTTATTGTTCTCTGGATAAAGTCGTTCAAAAAGATTTTTGGCCAATATTAAAATAGACTTTGTAGGAACTTTCAAAGGATCTAATAAGCATCAAGCTAATTCTGTTAATATTAGATTTCCACGGGTCTTTCAAATGTTCCATGACATTTTTCATTTAAGCTTTGCTTATATCTGAACCAATTAATTTCTTTTCCAAGAACCCTATTGCACCTTGGTGTTACTGCTACGCTTACTGGAGATAACGTTTCTTTTAAGTTATATAACAATTTAAAATTAACACTTTCAATAAAATGCACAAAATTTAATTCTGTTAGAGTCTGTAATATTAGGAGACTACCTTGTCTTGATGTCCATTGCTAATTCAATTTCCTTTTCAAAAAGAGCTTTTACGTTTCGTTGTAGGAAACTGTTTTTTATAGGAGATAAACGAAAAAGTCTTCTTATCATTTGTAAATTACTTTTAATTTCAGCATCTTCTTCGATGTAATATTCATTATCGACATCTTCTTCTGCAGCTGTTTTCTACATGAGATGATTACTTGTAAAAATTGTCGCAAACTGTGATATACCAAATGAATCTAACTATTTTCAATATTTATTACGATATTATTCACAGAACAAGTTCCTTCAATTCGCCAAAATTGCAATTAAAATTGTCTTCGCCATGAGTATTAATGTTTAAGTATCTTCTTATTGTTTAACAACAATAAATAGTCATAAAAGTATCTATACCACAACGTGAGAAAATGTATAAAACCTAACCAAGCAAATTCATATGTTTAGACTTTTAGAGCTTGTATACATTGTAGTTCGAAAGAGCACTAAAACCGAAACCGCGGTTCTTTATGACGGTTATGCGGTTTCGGTTTTTGCACAGAAAACCGCGGTTTTGCGGTTCGGATATATCCGAACCAGACACCCTATTCCCAACATAGGGGGTTGGGTTTGTTAATATACGATACCGGGGAGGCGCATACTAAAAGTTAAGTGGAAAATGGGGTTTAGTGAGAGCTTCAAAACCACAAAAAATGGTGCGCTCCATATAGCCCTTGTTAAGAATATTAAACCTGTGGTCACCAAGCTACTTGTAAGGCCTACAAAGATTTTCATTCATCGCCTGACTTTTATTATAAATTCCAATATAAATGATATTTGTTTACACATGTATACAAAGCATATTTTTCCGCCCCGTTTCTTAAAAATTGTGGTGAGCCCTAATCTAGACCAGCGTTTATTACTAATTTTCTGGAAATGAGAGTACGACCTACAGGTTTGAATAAAAAAATGACAACCTTTATTTTTTTGTTTTTATTTTTCTTTGTATTTTGATCATAACAACTCCGTTTCGAGACACAATAAAAATTAATGCGACCCCATTTTGGGTCAAGTTTAGCTTAAGAAACGCTAATCTAAACCAGTTGTGCGTAGACTATTTTCACATACGGCCCCAACATTTTGTGTAAAATTTTGTCGCGACCCCTGGATAGACAATTTATTAGACATTTCACTATTAATTATAGGACTGAAAGCCTTATATTTTTTATGAATTTGGCGAGCCAAAAAATTCTCTCGCGACTCCTCTGGGAGTCGCGACCCACAGTTTGCGCACCACTGGTCTAGACTATAGAGTAATGTTTATTTATTTTAGTGGTATTGTTTATTTCTTTATTGCCACATATTGAGGATAATTTACATCACATGAAGTTGTAGATTATTTTCACGATAAGAGCCCATAATCTAACGAGTGCGTTGCGTAATCGCGACGGTTTCTCGTGCAAGAGTAAGTGGAAATTTGATAAGGATTTTTGTTATATAAAAAGTTATTGTTCCTTATCAACGATTCGTCTATAGATTATAAGTTCGGTCTTTTTTAAATGTTATCGTAAAATAAAATTGCAATTCAGCGACAAGGGAATTTGGAAAAGGCATGATGAAACAGCAAGAGTTAGTCCATTCTCGCTTGACAATATTGACTAAAATTGATTTTGAAAGATTTAATTTATAAATTTAATCCATTTTGTGATGAACAATGAATATAAAATCAGTGAATGAGCATAAAAGTTCTCGACAAGAAACCGTGAATTGAAAAACGTCCTAAAGCAAACGATTTTAAAAGTAAAATTATTTAGTTTCAAACTAACAAACAGCAAATACCAAAGAAAACGAGAGTTTTACATTCCATACAACTCGAGTAAATATTTAAATTTTTTTGTTGTCACAACCACTAATTTCTCAAACAAATATTTATCATTGGTAGAAATTAATTGATAGAAAGACATTCGCCTTTGAAACGTATTTATCTTGCCATTTAGAGCACTTAAAGAACACAAATCACGGCATAATATATAATAATTGAGAATTCAAACCGATATAAAAAATTGCATTATTAATAATTTACATTGCATTATTAATTTGCATTATTAATTTGCATCATTAAATAAAATGAAATTTCCACTTAAAAATTCAATCAAAATCATTATCTTCTCGGTCAAGAGGGAGACTAGAATTTATAAGTAACAACACGCCAAATTTATTACAAGGCTGGTTTTAGCGCTACGCGTAAAAGTCGAAAGTGATCTGGTAAAATGTGTTAAATTACCATATGATGTTAATTCACATCCCATGATAATGAGAACTTAATGTGGAAGACTATTATAAGTTCAGTGATTGTTACAGATTGTTAATTTAATCCGCTTGGTAATTTAAAATAGACACATCATTTAATAAATTATTTATAATTTATTAAATAATATAAACATTATTTAATACATAATATGAAGTGTAATTGAGTGTACTAATTGTAACATAGTAATTAAAACAGGGGTTCCCAACATAGGGGGTCGGGTCGTTTGTTAATATGACCACTGAAATATATGTTACGGTAAAAGTGCGTAGTTAGGTAAATGTGAACATTTACCGGTATATGTACACATTTACCTTCTTGGTTGGTAAATGTGAGTTCAACTTACATTTACCAATTATTTCCGGCAAATGTGCATATATGCATTATGTTGCTGGCAATTGTTAGAGGTTTCCATTAACATACACAACGCATGGGCTGTCCAACAAGACACACGTGATATTGTAACACACAAAAAGTAAACATTTTCCGGTAAAAGTAGATATATAAAGCTGGTCTCAGATTTAAACTCACATTTACCTATCACATTGGTAGATGTGTACATATACCGGTAAATGTTCACATTTGCCGATTTTGTACTATTACCGCAACATATATACTAACTGGAACGATCGCTGGTGCGGGTAGAGAGAGAGGTCCCAAGGGGAGACCACCCTCCTTGTGTTTGAGAGAGAGAGAGGATGACTTGAATTCGGGAGTGGGAGGATGTGGTACAGTCAGAGCGAAAAGCTAGTTGTATCAAACCAAATCAAGTATTTATTCACACTATGTAAATACAAAATATTAAAACTAATAATATTTTGTCATGTGCTACTAGTATTATATATATATAATTTTCTTTTTGTATTATATAGTACATGTATAAAATAATATAGATATATTTATACTATACATTAGGTTTTTTACTAAGACTGTACTAGACGAAAACAGAGCGATACGAGGGCTCCCCTTGGGACCTCTCTCTCTACCCGCACAAACTTAGAAGCCAGCGCTCGTTCCAGTTAGTATATATTTCAGTGAATATGACCAATATACCTTGGAAACTCAAACGTGTTCCCATGCATTCCTTAAATATTTAACAATTTTATTATTAAATATTTAACATCAATCCGAATTGATTTATGCTAGAATATAATCATAAATTCCTAGAAATAGATGATCTAAACATTTTGCATGATTGCAAGAAAGGCCCTTAGGAGGTTCGAGCGAATCCCATGTTAAATTAAAAATTTTTCAAGTTTAAGCTATGAAACTTTGTATACATGAAGATCAATACTTTATTTATGTTCTCTCAAAATTTGAAAGTGATCCTCCGTTTAGTTTATCCGGAAAAAAATTCAAAAATGATGTGTTTTCGAATCTTATACACAGGTTCCTATGGCCGACAAGCTTCTGTCACGTCTTTATTTATTTTTTTCGATATTATTTTCCCAACCTTAAGGAATAAAAAACTATATACAATAAACTTAGATAATATTAAAACACGATAACATTAAAGCAATGAGATGTTCCCGATGTAATTATTTAAATAATTAAAGTTTTTTTGTTTTGAATCTTGTTTATCGATAGTAATTCACATGACAGATGGTTTGGCAACGTCGCGATAATAGCTGATTGTGAGAGAAAAGAAAAACATGAAAACATTTTGAACTTTTGAACGTCTGTGGAACTATTTGATGCTTCTTACATAGATTATCTATAATTTTTTGTCTTTTGGTAATTCGAGGTTTTCAGCCAACATCTTGGGCTGATAAAATTCTGATCCCTTTACAACCAGTCGACTCATAACACTGATGTTGCTAGATCTTTTTATGTCACCTTATAAACCAAAAATAACGAAGTCATTTAATAACTTTATTTTATTAAATAAATAATAATGATCGATTTTAAAGTTTGTTATGTTATTATAAATAAAAATAATGAATTTTAACAACTATTAGGATAATTGAAAATATAGAAAAATTCAAGCACTATTTTGACTCATTAGTTATGCTCGAACCTTCTTAAGATGCTTAATCCCCTGGCGTCATTAGAAATTTTCAAACAAAGCCGTAATCCATCAGGAAATCTCTTTAACCAACCTAAACTTCTTAGATTTTTTTAACTAATCGTCTCCACATTTCCCAACTACGGACAGATATCTTTCCTCCCACCAAAACTCAATTCAATCTCATCAATTTGTAATCCACATGAAACTGATACAACAGTCGAAACTCGAGTTGGGTAAATGTGTAGATTTATAACTTCACAAGTTATGTAATATTTTACAAAAATGAGTGGTAAAAACATGTTGAATTTTTCAAATCAGATTATCCGTAGGATATTTGGGGTTGAGGAGTAATTCCAACCCAATTGACAACCTCATCTGTTCGATGCATCCTGCTAAATAACTAACGGGGCTCTGTCTGCAAGTAGACTCCTCTTACTAGCCAACAGCTTAAGGTGGAAGAGCTGAGAAGAGTAAGGGTATATCAATGTCCTTGGGAAGAGAAATCTTCCTTAAAGGCTTCATCTGCCTCATTAACTGATCAACGGCGTGGGAAACAGAAGGCAACAGGGAACCACTGTATTAAAGACCTATAAATACGCCCCTAGTAGAAAACCAACATGGCAGTCAATACTAAAATCAATTCCGGAGTAATTCCCCCAATCGGATCTTCGGGGGCGAAAGTGCCGATTACCACGCATAAAGCAACAGATTGAGGGAAGAAAGAAAAGATGAAACTAATCAACTTGAAAATTGCTATCTGGAATGCAAGAAGCTTGTTCATGGCAGGTAAGACACATGCGCTTTAAAAGAAATGAGAAGGTTAAAGATCGATATCTTGTGAAACGCGTTGGCAGGGGTGTGGGGAATGTGACATTGATGAATACAAGATATACTTTGCTGGAAATGAAACTGTCAACCACTATAACGGTGTTGCAATTATCATGACAAAACAAAAAGCAAGATCAGTTATCGCTTCTATACCAATATCTGACAGAGTCATCTGTAGCGGCAATGAGCCGTTCCATTTTTTTTTCTTAGTTTACGAGGGCATTACAATACAATAATTACCTAAATATTTTCGGACAATTTCCGAAAATATTTTATTAGGGTCGGTAATGTAATCCTCGAGCAGATAATGAAATATTTGTATTTTTAGTTTTACGAGGGCATTACGGTGATTACCCAAATATTTTCGGACGAATTTCCAAAAATATTTTATTAGGGTCAAAGGTGTAATCCCCGGGGGAAATTAAGACAAGATGTTTCTCCCGAGAATCGGTAATCACCAAAGCGACAAATAGCCGAATATAGAAAAATAATCACCCCCAGATAGACCTAGACATAATATACCTGGACCCCTCGAATAAACAGGTCAGTGAGGCGCAACCTAAAAAGTTGCTAAAAACATCACGTGATTAATGGACGACCCCAAACGCGAATCCCGTAAAGTGTGTAGATTTGTATAACTTCACTACTTGCATAATATTTTCACAAAAAATAGTAGAAATTAGTGACTTTTTCAATTCAGAGTTTGTTTATCTTTATTATTGTTTATCTAATCGTTTATCCTTAAAAATGATGAACTGATGAAAATCATGAAAAATGAATGTCAAAAATTGACAAAAGTTAGTAACTAGACATAGACACTTTTAATTGTAGAGCCTTTGATCTAAAAGACTTGGTCATTTATGGCCCATTTTAGGAGGTGATAATATTGTATATTGGCTTGGACTATTTTTTCCATAAAGGTAGCAGACGTTAAAACGACTTGGGTAGATTATCTAATTTTTGACTTGGTCACTTTTGGCAGTACACCCACGATATGCGAGTTAAAATGTTAATCACTGTAACCTAATTAAACAACGTTGCAGAAATAGCGTAAAATCAGCTAATACATACCCAGGCGCAGATATTGGCACTGACCACAACCCCGTAGTAGCGATAATCCACATACGGCTTAAGAAAATCTTGAAAAAGCAACGGCAAAACAACATTGACCAAACATTATTAAGTGAAGCATCTATCAAAGACTCAGTCCGTACTCATCTAAAGAAATATCTTAGAGCTGATAATTCTAGACATAGAAAGTCAGCACAATGGAGGAAAATGGAATCATCGAAAAGGGATAACTGCTGCAAAAACCTTGAGCAGACTTGGGCAGTATTTAGAAACATGAGTAGGGTCTTGTGCTGTAGAGATCTGAAGTTAACTCTAAGAATCCGACTTCTCAGATGTTACGTCTTCTCCACTTTGCTGTACGGTATGGAAGCCTGGATAACAAACAAGTACGAAGAAAGGCGAGAGGCGCCTTTGAGATGTGGGCTTACAGAAAAATATTAAGTTTCATGGACAGAAAAAGTATCCAACTTGGTAATACTCCAAAGACTGAGTAAATCCACCGAAATTCTTACCACCATCAAAAGGAAGAAACTAAAATATTTCGGGCATGTTATGAGAGGCAATAAATGTCGATTACTGCAGAACATCATGCAGGGAAAAATTTCTGTCGAAAGAAAGCCACGCCGCAGAAAAACATCATTGCTCAAGATTCTATGCGATTTGGTACGAAATCAACTCAAGCTCTAGCCGTCAACAGAGTAAGGATAGCCGGTTGGTGTCAAACGTTCTGGAAGGATATTTATTTGAAAATGTTATCTTCCCAAATATCTAATGGGTGAGGATCGGTATAGTCTTTATTTATATTTTGAATTTGAATCACGGAATTTTTTAAATAAATCACCATTTGAGAACAACAAATGACGATATTCTATTTGAAAACAAAATATTCCTTGTAAAATTGTTTAGAATTAAAAAAAAAAACAAGAAAAATCAGTAGAATATAAATGGAATCTCCTATGATTTCTAGCAAAATTGTCTAAAATGTCAGAATATTCTAACGAAAATTGTTTTACAAACAATTGTTATAAATACAATAATTTCATTCCTTAAGCGGTGTCCAATTACAATTATTGTCGACGTAGATGTTACATAAGCATAATCGACGTCATTTCATAAAATCAAAAAGACAAAAAGTTTTGAGACAGAGCGATTTTCTATACATATGTGGTAGACTGCTGACGATTGATTACGATTACGGGCTTTCCTTGACTCCACGGACGACCTTGTTACGCCAATTCAACAAAAAATGCGTTTGAATATGACATATTTAAATATTGATAAGAATTTTGTAGTAAATTTCAAGCTAATGTCAATATTCTTTGAGTAGTCAGAGCTAGCAACGTGGATACATTTTTGTATGATGCAAATTCATTGATGAAATTGGTAAGAATTGTTGCAAATGTAGCTTGAAATAATCGGGGGGGGATTCTTATCAAATTTGTTTCTTTTCATATATAAAGAAAATAATCGCGATAATTTCATTCAATACAAAACCTTGATGTTATGAAGTTATGAACTAACAACGAATAAAGATTTGTTTTCTGAAAATAATAGTCAATGTGATGTAACAGAAATATACTTTCAACTTGAAAACTCAATCTTGAAACTCGAAACCAACGTTTTTGAAAGCCAAAATGGTTTTATATTCCCTCTCAGCAAACATTCAAGATTAAACGAATATTGTGTACAAATTTGAAGAATGATTTGAACATGTTTAGTATAAAATGAACATGTCCAAGATTAGAGATCATGCCAATTTAGGGGCCAATAATCTACAGGGCATACAGAAAATTAAAACTTTCATGGAGTAGATTACGCTATTCACAAAAATGTTATTATTCCCTCTTATCCCTATTTCCAAATTTTTTGGTAGCTGAAAGCCTCATATGAAACAAAATTTACAGTCGTACTGAAAAATAACTAGGTTATTGATCGAAATGGTAAAACCATCCTACGTTATAGATAATCATATAGAAAATATGATATAATGAAAATATATATAGAAAATATGTAACCCCTAATCCCCATGTGGGTTTCAGGTGAGTGTTTTAAAAATGTATGATTATCTATAACGTAAGACGGTTTTACCAATTTTATTTTATCATTTAAATCAATAACCTGCTAAGTGCATGTCTCTCTCACGAAATGTCCAATTAAAAATATCAAACCCCTAATCACCATATGGGTTTCAGGCGAGTGTTTTACAAATTGTTATTAATAAAAGCAAAGCTGCACTGATGAGAGATAAATTTAGAAACGCGTCTGTAGATGGCTACTTAAGTTATTGGAAAGACATGATCATAAAAACAATGTTATTTTTATGGTTTTTGTTGGGTGCCACGAAGGTGGACTGAAATCTATTAAATAACTGACAAATTTCACATGAGATTTGTTTTGGTAGTTGTAAAAAGGCTCAGTAATTGTTATAGAGCTCCGGAAAGGTTTTTTCCGGAGCTCTTATTCAGGCTGTGTTCCGATTGTTTTACGTTTGTAGGTTATTGATCATTTAGTTAATAGCGCTATTATTCCTTATTATCCCTATTTCCAAAGTTTTGGTAGCACAAAGCCCTATATGAAACAAATTTACAGTCGTACTGAAAACGAATTAGGTTTTTTAGGTTTTTTTAGGTTTTAGATTTAGGTTTTTCATAGCGTTGTCAACTCCACATGCACAAAGCATAACTTTCCTATTTGGTCAAAAAACATTACCTAAGAACGAAATGTTTTTTTGCCCAAATCAAAATTCTTTCCAAATGAAAATATTATGTATTAGCCTAATGGACGTAATTTAGGCTTATTATTTAAGGAAATTCAAAACATAAAACCAAAACTCTAAGAACATTTGCTCGAAGAATTTTAGATTATTGATCATTTCGATCACATCCTTGCCTATATCAAATTTTGAAAACAACATAATTTTTCATTGCTTTTTGCTGAATTATCGAAACTGCATTTAAAAGAAAAGTAGTAGCCTGCCTAGTCAACAAAATCCCAATTGTCAGCAATTTATTATTACCGGGTCAGAAATGTCTTGATGATTCCACGCGACCATAAGCTTTACGTACGCGAATGGCACGCGAAAGACACAGAGAGAGAATGGAATAAATCAATAGCTGGCGAGAGCGCGAACTGAGAAGCCTGCAGGCCGACAGAAACAGCTGGAAATTATGTAACCGTCCAAATCCGATAACGATAATTTTGTTAAATAGGAGTATTGGAATATAAATGTACGAAAAGTTTTACTGTGTGTAAATTTACATGATAAGAAGTAGGAAGGAAATGGGATTTAGTTTTGGTATTTCCCAGTTATGTAAGACACTGCTTCCCAAACTTTTTGATGTCGCGGCTCCCCTGCAATTCATATCGATAAACCACGGCCCCCTAATTTTTTTTAGAATTGGGTTACGTAAAAAAATTGCTTTGTGTATGCATATATATATATATATATATATATATATATATACATATATATATATACATATATATATACATATATATATATACATATATATATATACATATATATATACATATATATATACATATATATATACATACATATATATATATATATGTATACTACTTTTCATAGAAGTTCATTGATTCTGTTAAATGATTTTTCTGTTTTGCATCTATAATGGACTCATAACAGCACTCATATGCGTGCGGTTATGGATCGCAGAGTGCTGTTATGAGTTAATTTTTCAAGGTTGGGACTGAAATGACAGTGTCAAATTTTCGCTACGAGTTTAGCGAGCAGTTTTCTAATGAACAACTGCTGAAAAACGCCTTAAAAACGAGTTTTTTTATAGTATTTATTATTTTATTTTTAGTATTTTTTTTATAGTATTATTTTGTGCCCTTCTATGCCATTTCTAAATAAAAAAATCGCCCAAAACTATCTCGCGGAAAATTTGACACTGACACTGAATTTCAGTGCCAACCTTGAAAAAATTAACCCATAACAGCACTCGGCGAGTCATAACCGCATTTTCTATTGAGTCCATTACAGACGCAAAATAGAAAATACTGTATTAAAGAACGAGTTCAGTGAGCGCGATTTTTCAAATCACGTAACTGAACTCGTCCTTTAATATACTATTACGATATTTGTTTTAAGTTCTGTTGACAACATTATTTTGTTATTTTCTTCAAGAAATTCATGCAAAGAAATAAACATGCTCGTGCTCCCTTGTCCAAAGCTCTTGGTCCGTACGGACATTCTTTTTAAAGCCTTGTAGCTTATTGTTAGGAATCAGTAAATTAGTACTTTTTCTCTGAAGAGAGGTCTATTTTTCAGAAGAAATATCCGAAGCTCGTTATTATTCCTATCATATCATTCGTCGTAATTTCAATATTTTAACGCAGTTTATAATTTTAATGTGCATATTTGACACTTAAACTTATTTAACGAAGATATATTTGCGGCCCCCTTGCGGGTAAGCCTCGGCCCCTTAGGGGGCCGCGGCCCACCACTTTGGGAAGCACTGATGTAAGACATGATGGCGTAGCCTAAATCATGTAATAATGGTTAAACATTTGAATTAGCTTTACCTTATCCAATTCTGTAACCTTAACTAACAAATAGGGCAATTTTAGAAAAGTTTTATCCAATGTATGGGTAAACTTTGAACTAAGAAAATTGGCTTTGATTGCTTTGAATTATATCCTTTTGACAGGTTTTTTCTGCTCTAAATTTCATTAATGGCCTAGTATTTTCTATCACTGGTATCTATTACTGATAGCCTAGTTTCTGTTCAAACAACTGATAGTTTAGTTTTTGTAAGAGAAATTGGTTATTAAGGCCAAATCTTTTAAAAGGTCTTTATAATTTACCTAAAGATAATTGTATAAAGGCATAATTGAATAAAAATTATATAAAGAATTATTTAAAAATAAGAATTGTATAAAGGCATATTTGAAGAAGAAATTAAATCGTTTTTAATCACAAAGCATTTGTAGGAGCTTGAATGTCATGGCGACCTTTTGGGGCATTTTGCGCTATTCATTATTTCATAACAAAAAAAATGAGGAAATAAACGTTGAAAAAGGTTTTGGTTTTACCTAGAAGGTAAAAGAAGTAAACAAATTTAGATTTGCGAAATAAAATCAAAATATTCGTTTGGGATTTTCAAATTTAAAAATAATGGAAATGACAACGTAAAATGGATTTTCATGTCATTTTGATCGATAGATAAATTTTGAAAAACATTAAAATTTTCTTAGAATTTTGTAATATTCCAAGATGAAGTTTCAAAATGAGTTTTTTTTTTGGAAATTCCAAAATTTTGTTTTTGGAAAAAGATTTAAAATATCCGAAAATGTTAAAACCGAAATCAAAACCAAATAAAAAAAATTGAAAAGTGATCAAAATTTCGCGAAAGTTTAAAAAAAATAAAAAGTTTTCATATTTTTTAAATGTTTTAAACTCAAATTTGGATTTATAAAAGTTCCAGAAATGTTCTTTCAATTCAAAATTAATGATTTTGCAGAAACAATCAATTGAAAATCAGTCAAAAAACCGTTGAATTCGAAAAGTAAAAGTTACTTAAATTGCATTTAAAGCAACAAGAAATAGTGAATTAGTACCAAGTTCAAAATTGGTTCCAGACCTAATTATATGAGCTTGTACTGGAAAACATGAATTGGGACAAAAGCAGTTAATCGATGGGGGCCTTTCCCCTAAAAAATGTCCTTTTAGAAGATAAATATAGGATAAAAACCCAAGGAAAACCCGTGCTGGAAAACTAATCATAATGTATCGTTTCAAGGCCTAGAACCAATTAAAATGGATAAAACATGATTTCTGGTGACCGAGGCGTTTCACACAAAATTTAGTGATTTTCTCATTTAAACATTGGTAAGAAAAGTTAGTGGAAAATGTGCCGAAGAAATGTTTGAAGTTATTGTAGTTAAAAAGTCATTTAATTCCCCACGTTTTTTTCATATGTGGATTAAAAATGGCACCTACCTTTGTATTGGTTCTCTTTGGCGATCTGATGGGAAGCTGCCTGTACCTGGAGCAGCAGTTTGACACGCTCGATGGGGGCGACGGTGGTCTTGGACACGGCGGCGGAAATTCCTCCGGCCATGAAATCCTTCAGGAAGGACATCGGATCGGTAGGCATGATGAATATGTGTTTGACTGGCGGTTCTAGATGGAATTCAACACTCGGCTCGACTTACTCGACTGTACGCTACCAACGACCGGAGCAAAAGGAGGATCTGATGACAGCGCAACTCCAGTTATGCCGGTGATTTCTAACTTGCACTGACGTCACTTACATCATTCACAACGACCTCTAACCTAAAATATAAGAAACAAAAAATTACTAGGCAACCAATACAGCATATCAATATTTACTACTTAATGAAACCAATAGAAATCCTTAACTACACCAAATATAAATAACTACCTTCAGTTAAACCAAACTTTTACCTAAAAAACTTTGATGACAAACCTTATTTTATAACTAAGAAACAAAATTTACCAAACAATCCAAAATCGTCCCTCTACCAACAAAAGCAAACACTAATGCATTATTCTTTTTTTTTAATTCAAATTACTTTGTTGATGATTATCTTTATGTTATCAGAATTTATTATTTTTTTTAATTAAAGATTGTCATTAATTTAGATAAGATTTACTGCGTGTACATTTAATTGGCATTTCAGATCAGCGATTTTATTTCTGTCTTAGATTATTGATTTTTATAAGGCTTTTGCCACGTTCAAATCGATTCGTACAAAGGTGTTTTCTACTTTTTAGATTAGATTAGGGGGACTAGACTTTGGGCTCGTGTAGACGTATTTGGAACGAATAATATTATTGATTGTAGATTTTTCAAGGAATTTATTTATCTGATTCCATTGTATCAATGAAAAATGGTTATGTAATTGCAAATTTTGAAAGTTTTCGACGAACATTGATTGAGTAGATTAAATGAAATTTTGGCTATAAGCCTATTGATTTATTTAGTAAGTTTAATTTAAAAAAATACCACTGAAATAATAATTTTTTATAATCTTGTCTAGGTGTTATAATGAAGAATTAAGACACAAGTTATGACTAAATTATTTAAGAAGTAATGTAATTTGATTTAATGAAAAGGATGGTTGCGACCGTTACTATGTGGTAATACATCCACACTTACTCAACAAAAAATTCAATATGTTTTTACTACTAATTTTTGAGAAAATATCATATAACTTGAGAAAATGTTAAATAAATCTACAGACTATTGGTAGAGTTCTGACTATTGGTCGAAAATTGGTTCAAGGTCATTTTCAAGTGGATTACAAATTGATGAAATCGAATTTGTTCCACGAATTTTGGTGGGAAGTGTATGTCTGTATTTGGAGACGATTGCGTTAAATTACAAAGTTGAGAAAAGATTAGGTCGGTTTTCTCGCTAAGGAGATTAACTGATGGATTTCGGCTTTGCTTGAAAATGTCTAATGACTCTAGGAGAATCCGCTTCGCGCCATTGTTGCAATTATGCTAGATTTTTAGATTATCTACTTCGGGGAATTTATGATTTATATGACATTCTAGACAATGGTTAGAAAATATAATTATGTCTTTTTTAAGACGATGATAAAACGGGATTTTTTAAAACGATTTTTCCGTCTGTTTTGCCAAAATATGTGAGGAAATGAAAGTTTTATCGGATTTGGCGATATCGGGTATATTTGGGTCATTCTGGTTTGGTACCGTTCTTTATTTATTAAATTTTGGATGAGTGTAATTGGGAAACCATTCTCTGCGGCAATAGACATGATAGTGTTTAATTCTTTACTTCTTTTATCCGCATTAAGATGGAAAGGGCTCGATGTATAAAGGGCAAATTTAATTTTTTTGCTTTTAGGAATTAAAGTTTAAAAAGTTGTTTAATTTAGTTGTTGATTTCTACCTCGAGAGAGAATTTAATTTCGGATGAATGTTATTGATTAAACTGAAACACGCTCTTACGTCATCGACATATCTGTACCAAAATGAAATATGTTTTCTTGTAAAATCTAATTTGAAAATATGTTCTTCAATATATGAAAAGAATAAGAACAACACATGAAGCTTTTACAGAACGTTCAAACAAAGGTTATCAAAGTACAAAGCCCTCCAATTTCAAGATAGTACACGGAAAAAAGTACACTCCAAAAATTACATTTTAAATAGTAGCATCGGCCTTACGAATTTGAAACTGTAATAGTATATTTTACAGCAAGAGGTGAAAGTGACGTTTTTTTAGTGAGGTGGGAGTTTGCTCACGAGCGCCAGCGAGTTAGCAATCACACCGAACCAGAAAAAAACACTTTCAATTCGAGTAGTAAAAGCAATTTTTTATACTGATTTCGGTTATAGAATCCATAATTCGACTTTAATAAATCCAATTCGAAGCGAACTGTCAGAACTGTCAAAACAAATTTGTTAGTTTGGCCGTTTCCACGGTAACATATTGCATTCTCATAGAAGGTGATACTTTTCAAGTCAAATGTCCTAATTTTATTTCGGTTTTTTAAATAGTTTCAGGCTCGTTTTACGTTTGTACATAAAATATTTCATTGAAATTGATGTAATTAATAAGAAAGTCCATGCAAATTTGGTAGTTTAGTGTTTTAATCGAGAAAATCATAAATTTAAAATGCTCATTTTCGTCTCTAGACGTGAAAATATTTTCATCCCTAGAATGAAAAAATGTCACTTTCATGTAGGGTAAGCCGTGGAAAAATGCCATTTTCACATATATCAGAAAAAAAAACTTTTTTCAAACAATTGCTTTTTTTTTAAATTACAGTTTCCGGTATTATTAGTAAATAAGTTTTAAAAATTACAGTATGCGACTGCAGTCTTTACAAATTTGTATTCGTAAGGCCGCTGCTACTATTTAAACTGTAATTTTTAGAGTGTACTTTTTTCCGTGCAGCAGGCAGGATTTAATTTTTTCAAGGATGGGTTCATAGTTCAAGGGCTTCTCAAAGTTAGACCCTGAACTGTGAACCCATCCTTGAAAAATTTAAATCCATCCCAAATAACCTTGAGAAATCGGAACCACTAACAACTGAAGAACTACTAAAGGTTATTTCAGAACTAAAGAACAACAAAGTATCTGGAGAAAAACAAATAGTGGTCGAACTACGGAAGAAAGCACACAAAAATGCTATTACATCCCTTAAATGTGTTTTCAATAAAATCTGGAAAGAAGAAGGAATCCCCACAGAATGGAGAACAGCTCTCATCCACCCTATCCACAAGAAAGGCTTGAAGACAGACCCCAACAATTATAGAGCAATATCCCTGCTGGATATAACATGCAAGATCCTTTCTAGTCTTTTTGAACAGGGCAGAACCACAATTGGACCCGCAAATCAGGGAATACCTGGGTGGTTTAAGAAAGAGTAGATCATGCTCGGAACAAATACTAAACCGCAAAAACACCATGGCATACCAAAAAAGGGAAAGACGTTAGTAATCTCCTTCATTGATTTCAAAAAAAGCATATGATTCGACGGATAGGGAATCTCTGTTATCAGTCCTAGAAGAAATGGGTTTGGATAAGAAAAAAACCAATATACTAAAAGCGACCCTAAAAATACATTTTCGAAAGTTAAATTCATGGGTGAACTATCGGAACCCTTCGAAATAAAAAACGGGGGTGCGACAGGGAGATGGACTTTAACATTTGCTGTTCAACTCTGCACTTGAGAAAGTCGTCAGAGAATGGAACACAAATATAAAGAGTGGTATAAGATTGGGTTGCAAAAAGAAGAACCTTAAAGTAAATTGGATTGCTTTTGCAGATGATATGGCGATGTTTGCTGAAACAATGGAAGAAGCCCATGCCAGGCCAAGCAAATCCTTCACATCTCCTTCTAGAAAACTAAGATCATGACAAACATCAAACACTGAGGTAAATACCTCAAAGTCCAAGTAGAAAAGATTGAAATAGTAAAAGAATTCAAATATCTCGGAGAATGGATTAGTTGGAATGATGGGGAAAGCAAAGCGATGGATCCCAGAAAAAATAAACTTGAAATGGCCTTCCAACTAACAAAAGTATGTATCTTTTGTTAAAAAAAATTCCTTTTATGGGGGTTCCAAAATTACATATTTCAAAACAGTGATTAAGCAAAGAAGCACTGTATGCAGCAGAAACACTAAACATGAACTTCAAAGGCCAAATGGAGAAACTTGAGCTGAAGGAAATGAAAATTTTAAGAAAAAGCAAAATTTCAAGATAATTAGATATTATACATGAAGAATGAAATTTTGTACAAGAAAATTGAAAAACTTGCAGATACTATGCGAAAAAGGAGGATAAATTAGAATTTGAACCCTAACAGATTAACCAAACAAATCTCCGACTTTTTCCGTAATCGAAAATCAAAACACAACTGGGAAACTGGAAAACTTTTTAAAGAAACTGAGAAAGACCTAGTAGAATCAAATATTTCAGAAAATTCACTAATCCATCGAATACAGCTAAATTAATCACTAAAGGTGAAAACATAAGGTTTCAAGACAAATCCACACAAAAACCAAAACCCATCATTTCGGAAGAAGAGATGAAAAGAAGATCAGAAAAAATGAAGAAAAACTGGGCGCTAAGAAAAGAACAACACAGAAAGAAATGATTTATTCAACGTACCCCAAAGAGGGCGAAATGAGTAAATCGGCTAGAAGTGTTATTAAATTGAATTTGTTATTAAATTTAAAGTAATTTTGGTTATGAACTATATCAGATATGCAGATGACACTGTAATTATGACAGTCCAAGCCAGATGGACCTACAAACAATCATGGAATACAAACAGATACAGTAACGAATATGGAATCACGACAAATCACAAGAAAACCAAATATATGGTAATAAGCAAGCAGAACAATAACAATAGAAACACAATTACTATCAACAACAGAACCATATAGAGAGTGGCAACGTACCAATACTTACAATAATAAATGAGGAAAATGGATACAGTGTGGAAATAAATAGACGAATAGAGTTTGCAAGGACAACGTTTATAAAAATGAGACCACTCCTTTCAAACAAGAACTTAGATCTAAAAACAAGGCTTCGTACTGTGCGCTGTTACATATTCCCATTACTAATGCAAAACATGACGAAAATTGAAGCATTTGAGCTCTAGGTATATCGACGAATGCTGAAGTTCCGGTGGACGGATAAGATAACGAATATAGAAGTATTAAACCGAATGGGAAAAGAAGCAGAACTAAAGTTCACAATCCAGAAAAGAACTAGAGTAGCTAGGACACATTATGCGAGGCCAAAAATATGAAATTATGAGGCTGATAATACCGGGGGAAAATAAGCGAGAAATATCAATAGGAAGAAGACGAATATTGTGGCTGAAAAACCTACGAGACTGGTTTAAATGTAGCCAACTTCCCTAGAGAGAAGGCACCCTAAGAAGAAGAATTTTGGTTGACATCAATTTGTAATCCACTTGAAAATGACCTTCAACAGTCGGAACTCGAGTCGTGTAAAGTGTGTAGATTCATATAACGTTACAAGTTATATAATATTTTCATAAAAATTCGTGATAAAAGCTTAGTTAATTCTCCAATTCAGAGTAATTTGATTTAATTTATTTAAAATCGCTCGGAATTGTTGGAAATGACTTAAATTTTGTTTCCATTAAAACTTGATTAACACAAATAAAATGATATTGAAATACTGTAATTGTTATAGAAATAAGCCGAAAGTTAGTTTTATTTATATATGTATTGTTTTATGTCGTAAAGTATAAAATTTTGGAATCAATTTATAAACCCGTAAGGGTAATAAATATACATACTACTACTACTGCAATATAGGTCGAAAGTTAGAATACACCTATGAAGCAAAAATTTTCTAGTTTATTAAGTTACTTTACGAAAACCACTTCACTTACATAATTGTGGTGCGTGTAACACATAGTTTCAACATGATTATTCTGTATGTGTTACATGATTTTCTTGAAAATGATCACCATTTGCTTTAATAATTTCCCAATTTTTGCCAATATTGACAAGTTTAACAAAATATATTAAAATTGTAAGCGATTGATACAACATAATCTCATATTTGGGTCGATGTATTGATGAAAAATCAATCCCGGACAGTAGACAATGGCAAAACGAAATGTATTATCAGTAGAAAATCGAGCTCAAATCATTATTTTGCAAGAAACATGGTAAATAATATAGGGACATATTGAAATATTGAAGGATTCGTTGGGTACAGATCAAAAAGCATCAGCGCGGCATCGTGACACTGCCGTAAATACTGACAGGAAAAGGTCCGGTTGGACAAGGAAAACATTTCAGAGAGTTGAATTGCTACATTTTTTGGCTACAGTCAAACTCCGACTTCGAGAAAAAAATCACTTCTTCGTCTAGCTAAATTGATTTTTCTAAAGAACATGTTAATTGGACTATTGATGACTGGAAATCGGTTTCGTGAAGAGCGAAGTTTTGTGAATCATCGTTTCGTGATGGTTTGGGGCTGTTTCAATTATGCCGACGTTAGTAACCTTGTAAAAATCGGTTGTAAATATCGAATTTACGGTTAGTTAAGCGCATGCGCATCCGCCAAGTTTGAAAGGCGGGAACATGAAAGTTTCGGGCACATATTTAGTGAAAAAAGTTCGAGCACTTTTTGACGTATAACATGGCGGAAATTGACCCATGCGCACAAAAAAATTTAATTTTTCGTTATAAAAACGTCTATTGATCGGACGTAATTTTATTTTTAAGATAGCGACGCCTAACATACCTCTCACTGTCGCAATGACTATTTGGAGCGAAAACAAAGGTGTGTGTGTGTGTGTGCTTAAGATATTGAAATGGCCATCTCAATTTCCCGAATTGAATCCCATCGAGCTTCTGTGGAATAAACATGACCAGCGAGTGCGATATTTGAAACCAACCAGCTTATTAGTATTTGGGATTGGTTAACAGATGCGTAGAACAAAATGCAACAACAAACATTAGAAAAACTCGAAAGAACGCGAAAAATTTGCGCCAGAATCATTAAAGCAAAAGGAGGTCATTTAAAAAAAAAATGGTCCGATGCACTTTCATATATTTTTTTTTGCAACTGAATTGCTTCCATAAAATACTTACTTTTCTAAATAATCAGAAAATGATGAAACTATCTTGTACACATCAAAATTATTTAAATAATATAACGTTAAATTAAATAAATGTTCCAAAATAAATGTCCGATTTATTTGTTTGTAATGGGTTACTGAAATAATTAATTTAAATGTATGACGAGTTAATTATTTAAATTAAACTTGGAAAATGTGAATCTAGATTGTAGATTTCGGTGGTGTCTTGTACTGCGACCTTCATAGATCTATTGTACCCCACCCTCTTACTCTAATCGTTGGTATACTTACCCATTTAGAGCGCCTCCTCTAGTCCTGATTCCGTTAGGAATTTCAGAATCTGGGTGGGATTCAAGGAATGCAACTCCTCTGCGTTCAAGCAGTGGGCCCAAAGATACATTTGTCTCTTGCGGACCAGTGCTCCACATTCTTTGAGCAGATGAATGGGGGTTTCCTCTGCTGATCTGAAGAATCTGCATATATCATCTTCCTCTGGGCCTATGGCCTTGAGGTGTTTTCTAAGTAGGCAGTATCCCGTCAGGACTCCTGTCAGAATTCCAAAGTTGTCCCTATTTAGTTTCAGGCAAGCTTTTGTTCTTTTCCGGTTAAAAGATCCCAGCATTACTTTGGATTGTTTAGACCTGGAAGTTCTTTCTAGGTTTGTTCATACTCATACCACAAAAGGGTTCCGGACCTATAAACGAATTACAGGATCCCTTGTTTGGTACGTGATCGGCTTCTTCGTTTCCATCTATACCAGTGTGTCCTGGTACCCAGTATAGTGTTGCTTTATTTTCTCTGCCTAGCTTGTTTAGCGTTCCCACTGAGGCCCATACCAGTTTGGATCTGATGGTGTATGAGCTAATGGCCTTGATGGCTGCATGGCTATCTGACAGAATAGCAATTTGTTTTTAGCGATAGGTTAAATTGTGCACATCTCTCGATTCAAAGTATTTGGTACGAGGTCCAAACACTGCACCAGTACCTTCCTTTGTCTTGGAACCATCTATATGCCACTTGATAGCACTTTGTTTTCTATGTTCACTTGATTTCTATGTGGTATGCTGAGGATTCGTCGCTCCAATCGACTTTACGACTACACATTGCTGTGTAGTTTTTCTCGAAATGGTATTTGCATACCATTTCGTCTAATGTAAATCTAGTAGCCGCAAGAAGTTTGGCATTTGTCAAATATTGTTTGAAGTGAACGGGTAAAATTTTGTACCAATTGTTAGTTTGGTTTTTTACCCACCGAAAATTTATTTAAGGCTAAATATTACGGTCGTTATGGCAAAAACTACCCAAAAATTCAAGTTAAGAAGAAGAAGTGTAAGTTAAACTATGCTCTCAGTATGTTATCCGACTCATCCAATGAATTTAAAGAAATGTTGGAGAACATTCATGTGGACGAAAAATGGTTTTACTTAACGAAAGTGAAAACTAACTTTTATGTTGCTCCTACCAATTCGATCTTGCAAAACTAAAAAGAAATTGACCAAAGTTATGTTCCTTGCCACTGTTGCACGAACGCAGTATGATCCTCATCCAAAATCTGATTTTAATGGAAAATTAGGTATTTGGCCTTTGGTGCTGCAAGAACCAGCAAAAAGAAACTTAAAACATAGTGAACATGGTGCTTTAGTGACGACGCACATCGAAGCTACTCGATCAGTCTATAATCGAACAGTTATAGAGAAATTCCCGTGATAAAAGAAAAATGACGTAGTAGAACCACGCTAATCAAAATCTAGCAAGAACTAAACTACATTGCAGTGTTGATGATGGGGAAGTTGTTCGCGCTGGTACTGAAGATAGGACGAACATAAGAATGATTTGTCAACCACCAAATAGTCCCGCTTTAAATGTCCTCGATTTGGGTTTCCTTAACGCCATTCAATCATTACAACACAAAGTGTCTCTGTCCAGTATTGATGAACTCATTGCGGCCGTGTATAAAGTATGGGACGAAATAACCGCAGAAAAGCTAGACAATGTTATTATTACATTGCAGAAGTGTATGGAATTGACCATGCTTCATAAAGGCAACGATTATAAGCTTCTCCAATGAAGAAGGACAAACTGCGTTTATAGTTTCTATTTTGATATACCCGTATTTTCTTCTTACGAATAGGCCTACTTTGAACCACGCTTGTTCAACTGTTGGGCTTTGATCTTTGACCAATATTGTCGCATCTTCTGCCGGTGTAACTCCTTTCTCTCTTCTGTCCACGGGGTACCTTTCATTCGGGGTTTTTCCTGAAATCCACGGACTTCCTTCAGTGTGCGTCTCACAGAGTGTCTGTTTTGGAGATCTGTTATTCGCAGTTCTTTAATATCCTTCTCGGTTTCTGTCAACCAAGTGATACGAACCTTCTTGTTTTGCCAAAAGGCAAAACAAGGTCGGTTTGCAGGCAATCTTGTAACGTGGCCACAGAAAGCTATCCTTCTTTTCTTTGCACAGTCAGAGAGCATCTAAATATGTTCGTAGAGCTCAGAGTTATGCGCCTTCGGAATTCCCCATCTTCCTTTACCGGGCCTAGGATCTTCCTGAGGATTCACCTCTCTCTGATTTCCAATTTCTATACCAGACCTCTTCGGTTCAAGGAAAGACACTCCATGGCATAAAGGGCTTCTGGTCGTAAGACTGATGTGTAGTGTCCCCCACAAAGTGCTTAAGTTTCAGGTTGCGTGACAGGCATTTCTTGTTGTAAGTGTTCTTAGTCAGTCGATAGGCTAATTCTAACTTGTTGACTCTCTTGGATAATGATGCTCTTTCTGATAAGTTGGGTTCAATCCATTCGCCGAGATACTTAAATTTCTCAGTCCTCTTGATGTTTCCCTGCTCTAGTAACATATCTCTGTTTGCTTCTCTGATGTTGGTGAAGAATTCTGCTTTCTCCAGCGACACTTGAAGACCCACTTTGGCAGCCTGTTTTCTGAGGCAATTTACCTGCATTGTTGCCATCTTCAGAGAATCAGCAAACAGTGCCATGTCATATGCAAAGCCCGGGCAATCCACAACGAGTAAATCGTTCTTACGTCCCAGGTAGATACCACTTTGAACACGCAAATTTATCAGTTCAAATTGACACAGTTGAAGAGAAGTGGGGTTTCTCCTTGTCTCGATCCAGTTTATAATTCGAAGCTTTCTGAAATCACGCCTCTAAATTTAACCTTGGGATGGGTGTTGGTCAAAGTTTCTAGGATGAGTCTGCGGATTTTGTTGTCTAGCCCTAGTTCCTGGAGTACTTTGTTAAGCGTTTCTCTATCAATGGAATCGTAGGCATTCCTAAAATCAACAAAGTTGACGACCACCTTGCGGTTTCTCATCTTAGAGTATGCAAGTACAATTTTAAGATTGAGGATCAGTTCAACACAGGATCGAGTCTTCCTGAAGCCCCCTGGTATTCTCCCAGTTGACTATCCAGCTGATTTTCTGCCCTTGTTTGTAACGCCTTGGAGAGAATCTTGTATGTTACCGGGACGAGAGAAATTCCACGGTAGTTGTTAGATCAATAAAATCTCCCTTTTTGTGAAGCGGATGGAGCACGATCAGAGCAGATTTCCAATCGGGTGGTAATTTCTCTGTTTCCCAGATTTTCTGGATGATCTCGGTTAGCTTGCGCACGGTTTCCAGCCCCTTTTCACAGTTCAGCAACGATAGTCCTCTCCAGCTGCCTTATTAGAAATTCAGAACAAATCGAAATAATTAAAATTAACAACTTCCAACTAGCCTCATATTTCTGCCGAACTGAACGGAAACACGACGGTGTAGCCATCCATATATTGTAAACGAACCAAAAGTTACAAAAACAGGGAAGATATCAACTCTCTTGCCAAAAGTCACGTATTTGAATGTACGGCGATTGAGTTAAACCTAAATATGAACGACGTCGTGTTAGTAGGTATTTATAGGGCACCCCTAACAAATTTTAAACAATTTTTACAAAAACTCCATAACCTTTTAAATAAGCTACAAAAAGAAAAGAAAAAATGTATAATTGCAGGTGATTTTAACGTAAATATTTTGAAGAATAGTACTGAAAGTAGAGACTTCATTTCCCTCTTCGATTCATTCAATATGTGCCTGACATTTGAGGAAACACGCCATAGCAACTTTAACTCATGCATAGATAACATAGCTATCAGCAAAGAGACGCCCTACATTACTCAAACATTATACTATCATATATCCGATCACCTTGCTCAATATATTATCTTCGAACACGAAAATACGCAACCCACAATAAGAACGATCAGAATTTACACCGAAAATCAAATGGGAAATTTCAAGGAGGCTATGCAAAAAGAAGGGTGGGAGGAAGTTCTGGCCACTCAAAATTCTGATGTTGATAAACAATGGGATCTGTTCACACAAACGTTCAAAAGACATTTTAACATATGCTTTCCGCTAAAAACAATAACCCATAAACAAAAAAAGAGAAAGATCTTTTCAAATGACTCAATCGAAAAAATGCGTAAACGTTTAGAGTTATACTGCATACTGTCAAAGACGATCACTGACTTAAAACAAAACCGAAATATTCTACTGAGACTATATAAAAAGTTACTAGACAAGAAAAAAAGAAATATTCGTTCGTAATATTTCTTTTTTTCTAGTATTACGGACAGCGATAACATAATAAAATCTACATGGGCGGCAGTTTCCGAAATATCAAACCTTAAAACTAAATCAAAATCAACACATACTTTTGGACCGAGTCACAACCCCAATTCGATAAACTGTTTTTTCGCAGAGCAACCTAGAAAAATGACAGCACAATTAGAAAATAACATTCATAATGACAATATAATTAATAACACTGAATCAATATTTTTACATCCAACCAACGAAGAAGAATTGAAAATTATTATAAAGGACATAAAAAACACAAAAAGCTCGGGAATTGATGAGCTACTTAGGTCAGTAATAAAACATGTTACGTCTGAAATTATAGAACCACTCGTACACTTAATCATGGCCCGATCTAGCTATTTAGCCGCTCCGGGCAAAACTAATATTCGCCGCCCTTTACAATACAGTCGCCCTGGTGTTTACCACATAAGTCATGAGCTTGCTATTCCAAAGAAATGTGATATTGCTGGAATTGTATAATACTCACCTATGTTAGTCTACGGGGGCTTCTGAACAAGCATACAAAAGTTCATGAGAGTATGTATGTATAAGTATGTTTATAAGGATATATGTATGTCTGTTAAAGAATTTCTCAAAAACTACTGAATGGATTAAAATATTTTTTTAACGACATAATATTATCTTTCAATTTCATCATCATCATCATCAACCTGTCATGCGGGATAAGTACTATTTTACGCACGTTTTTTCTGGCGATAAATGGCTCTTTATTCATTTGCGTGCGACAAGTATGAATAAAAGCATGCAAATTGTCATTGTCATGGAGACCAATTGAATGAGTTAAAAAGATTAGGAACAAACTGTTATAATATTTAAGTTAATGTTCATACGTTACGTATAAAAAAACACAAGAAATGATTTGTTTTTAAATTTAATGCAAGTAAAAATAACACATTCGTATGTAACGATACAAACGAATCAGTCATTATTAAAAATAATCAAATTAGGTAAATAAAACATTTTTCCTGTAAATATTAAACTCTACCACGTAATTAAAATAATTTTCTTCGCACTTTTTGCTCCGCAAAATCTTTAATAATTTCTAATAAATTTATACTTGTGTTCTATCGAAATCATAGCCAATCCAGACAATCTATTCTGTGTCATGGTGGATCGCAGATAATTTTTTATTATTTTTAATTTGGAAAAGCTTCTTTCACTACTTGGAACTGTAACTGGTAAAGTTAAAAGAATCCTGAGCGCAATACTGATATTTGGACCAAATCTTAAATCTGTTATGAATTTTAAAACGTCTTGAGGAGACAAATTACTAAAAACAAAAAGATACAAAGAACTGATAACTCCTCTGAAAGGTCTATTGCATTCACATCACATGAGTTGTCGTGGGTTAAAATAGTCTCCAGGTTCTTACAATGCTCTAACAATTCATATTTTGAAAGTTCTCTTAAGGCATATATGTTATATAAAAAAGCAAAATATTTACTATGCTCAGTAATCTGGGAAAACCTTAACTCTAAGGAGTTTATAGCTGTATCTATAATATGAAAAAATACTTCGATTTTATATTTTTGACGAGGTTCAATGATTGGTTCGTCACTACACTCGTAACCAAATTGCTTCTTTTTGGATCGAGCACGAAGTTTCGGCAAGTCTAAGACCTCGCAATCAATTTCAGAAGCTAAGACTTTTGCGTCTTCAAGAACTTGAGTAAAATACTCATCTGAACGTGAGTTTTTAAAGAAATCTTGAGTATTTTTAAGTATTTTAATAATAGAAACGAAATGAAAATCCTTACTTTGCATTAATTTACTAACCGGATTTATCCGATTCAAAGTTTCGTACCAAATTATTATAGAACAAAAAAATTTAATGTTTAAAAAAAACTGTTTAATTTGGTTCAACAAACCCGAAGCTTCGTGTAGAGGTATCCGTATCTGTGTTTTGGTAAACACTAAACAATGCATCGTACACTTGTCCTATTTGATGTCTTGTGGTTTTATTGCCTCGATTCGACTTTCCCATTTCGTGTTACTAAGCGGTTTTAGAGTAATATCTTTTACATTCTTCAAAAGAATTGACCATCTCAATGTTGAAGAGGAAAAGAAAACATATATTTTTTGCACAGTACTAACAAAATGTGTAGCTTCCAGTGAGGACTTTGCCATATCGTTTGCCACTAAGTTTAAAGAATGACTACTACAAGGAACATAAAATGCCCGTGGATTGATGTTTTTTATCCTGGCTTGAACGCCACTTTGAACACCTTTCATATTAGATCCATTATAATACCCTTGCCCTCTTATGTTTTCTAAAGACAATCCAAGTGCTGATAACTGTTCTATGATAATTTCTGTTAGTGCCAGACCTATAGATTTTTCGATTGGTATAAATCCTAAAAAATTTATTACAATTTCTGACGTTCTTGGATTGTTTGATTGTTGGATGGTTGTTTGATCGGTTTGATTAATAGAAATATACCTAATTATGAGGGTCATCTGCTCAGTTTTGCTAGCGTCCGGGGTACAATCTAAGATAATAGAATAATATTTCGATTTAATGATAGCTTCCAGAATATGTTTTTTTATGATGTTTGAAATTGTATCAATAAACTCATTTTGAATAGTTTTACTTAAGTAGATTGCTTTTCTCTCCTCTTTCTTCAAAACTCTGCGTACATGTTCCTGCATAACAGGATCAAATTCGGCTAACAACTCTACTAGTTTTAAAAAATTACCGTTGTTATGTTGATATAGATTTTCAGAAGTACCTTGAAAAGCCAAGCAGTTTTTGGCTAACATTTTCATGATTGAAGCAATACGTAACAAAACTCCATTCCAGTGTTCTATTTCTGATTTAATTATTCTTTGTGACTCGGCATCTATCGTATGAGATGATTTCAACCTACGTGAAAGTTCGACCCATAATTTTACAGCTTCTACATGGTTTCGTGATGTCTCATGAGATTTAAGCATATCGCCTACATGCTTCCAATTTGTGTAGCCAGCTTCAGATAGACCGGAAGTTGTAGTTGTATTAAATATTTTGCAGCAAAAACAATATACCGAATTTTTTGCCACAGAATATACAAGCCAATCTCTCAAAATTTCTTCACCGTTGTTAAGCTTTCTCTTATAATATCTCGAAGTAAACCATTGTAAACATTCGACCATTGTTATCCCGTGGAAATTCAAATTCATACAGTGGGTCAGGAAAACCTCTATTTACCAAATATATTCTTTCTGCATCTGTTAATCTAACAGGCCACGTGGCTGGGTCGACATCTAAAAATGACGTTGATCTTGCAGGAACACTTGTAGTTGCAATAGCACCATCAGCTACAAAAGCGCTTGACCCAGAAGTAGAAGCATCAGGTTCACAGATTATATTGGGATCGGGCGTATGTTCAACATATGATTTAAACGAAGCCGTAGCTACTACATCGGTTTCTCGTATGGGTGACGTTGGTTTGTTAAGCTCACTTTTCTTTAATAAGGACTCTAAAGCCCCTGCTTGCTTTAACCTTACTAATATTATAAATCCGAAAGTAATTATGTTTGTCTGTATGTTACGTTTTTTCGCTTAAATCGTTGAATTAATTTTGATAAATTTTGCTATATAGAAATAAATTGGACTTTCAAAACGGAAATAGGCTACTTTTTACCGCAGAAAAGTTACTCATTTCTTGCGGACAATGTTAAATTAAAACCAGGGTTGAGATGATTTTAAACACTTGATTTTAATCAGTGATTTAAATCGCGATTAAAATCAAGTGATTTTAAAAAAAAAATCGTTAATTTAAATCAATACCTTTTTTAACAACAAAATCAACCAAAAAATGTCAAGTGACTTCCCTATTCTTTTTTGTAAGTAGCATAAAAATTGAAATTCAATTGAAATTGTAACCGAAATTAGTTTTACTAGTACAATTACAGTAGGTATATTTACAATTTACAAAAACGTTTGGACTTCTTGCAACTCGGCGCCCTCAATTTTGCCGCCCCTCATTTTTGCCGCTCTGGGCATTTGCCCGGCTGGTCCCCCCTTAGATCGGGCCCTGCACTTAATTAATAACTCCTTGCAGGAAGGAATCTTTGCTAAGTGTCTCAAATTTTCTAAAATTGTACCTGTACATAAAAAAGGGAATATTGACAAAATCGAAAATTTCAGACCAATCAGCGATTTTTCAGACCAATGCAAACATCCTTCTCTATAATAACTGAAAAGTTAATATGCAAAAGAATCTGAACATTTACGAAAAAATTCAACATATTAAACAGTCATCAACACGGATTTATAAAAGGCCGAAATACAGATACAGCATGCTTCGAATTTATTAAAGAAGCGATATATCAAATTGAAAGAAGCTATATCACCTGCGGAATTCTCTTAGATTTATCAAAGGCATACGACACAGTGGACCACAAGATATTGAAAAAAAAACTACAAAAGTAATATGGAATTAGAGGTATCCCATTAAATTGGATTTCTTCCTACTTATCAAATAGAAAGAAATAGTCGAAATATACAAAGCAGAAGGAAGGCTTAGATCACAGTTAACCACAACAAACATTGTAATCCCTCAAGGGAGTGTCCTAGGACCCCTCTTGTTCACTCTTTATGTAAATGATTTGCCCAATATGCAGCTAAACAAAACTACGAAGTTGACCAGTTATGCAGATGACACCAGCATAATATCATTAAACACAAATGTACATGACATTGAACCTAACATTAACTCTACAATTAGAATAATATCATCTTGGTTCAATGAAAATAAACTAGTTTTAAATAAAGAAAAGACGACTTTAATCATATTTAAGACTAAAAGAGACAATAGAATATATCCAACGGAAATAGCCCTGGATATAGCAATATAAAACTACAACGTGAAACAATATTCCTAGGACATTCTTATATAGATGAAGCGTTCGACTGGTCACCCCACATCTTAAATTTAAAGAAAAAATTAAATAAAGCCGTGTATGCGCTTAGAATTTTGAAACATTACTTAAAGCCGGAGATCTTAAAAATGGTCTATTTCGCTAATTTTCATAGTCACCTCAGATATGGTATAATGTTTTGGGGTCGTGGCGTTATTATCAATGACGTATTAAAGACCCAAAAAACGGCACTTATAATTTAATAATCTCGTGCCGAAGCATGGTTACCGTGCAATGGTGTTGGTCCGCGTGTGCAAACCCCTATCCGCCACCCGGGGACGCGCCTGATAGGGGTTACACCTTCCCCCGCAGGTATATAAATATATATATATACATATATATATATATATATATATATATATATATATATATATATATATATATATATATATATAAATATATATATATATATATATATATATGTATGGAAGATATATATATATATATATATATATATATACCTGCGGGGGAAGGTGTAACCCCTATCAGGCGCGTCCCCGGGTGGCGGATAGGGGTTTGCACACGCGGACCAACACCATTGCACGGTAACCATGCTTCGGCACGAGATTATTAAATTATAAGTGCCGTTTTTTGGGTCTTTAATACGTCATTGATAATAACGCCACGACCCCAAAACATTATACCATATCTGAGGTGACTATGAAAATTAGCGAAATAGACCATTTTTAAGATCTCCGGCTTTAAGTAATGTTTCAAAATTCTAAGCGCATACACGGCTTTATTTAATTTTTTCTTTAAATTTAAGATGTGGGGTGACCAGTCGAACGCTTCATCTATATAAGAATGTCCTAGGAATATTGTTTCACGTTGTAGTTTTATATTGCTATATCCAGGGCTATTTCCGTTGGATATATTCTATTGTCTCTTTTAGTCTTAAATATGATTAAAGTCGTCTTTTCTTTATTTAAAACTAGTTTATTTTCATTGAACCAAGATGATATTATTCTAATTGTAGAGTTAATGTTAGGTTCAATGTCATGTACATTTGTGTTTAATGATATTATGCTGGTGTCATCTGCATAACTGGTCAACTTCGTAGTTTTGTTTAGCTGCATATTGGGCAAATCATTTACATAAAGAGTGAACAAGAGGGGGTGTAACCCCTACCAGGCGCGTCCCCGGGTGGCAGATAGGGGATTGCACACGCGGACCAACACCATTGCACGGTAACCATGCTTCGGCAGAAGATTACCAGTTTCCTCTTATCTTTCCTTCTTTGATCTTTCGACCTCCCTTGGTCAACTCTTCGGTCTACTCTTGACCACCTGTCAACTCCTGATGCTGGTAGGTATCGAGGGCTAAGGAGTTAAACTTCTTTCTTCTTCAGTCTATAACTCCTAATCCTACGGTGGTGGACCTTACCCGTGCCAAGAGGATGCATGGCCAGAAGGAGGTCAGTCTGGTCTATAACGAAAGGAAACCTGGCAAAAGGTAGGCAAAAAGTATAAATTGCACCCCCCCTCAATGGATAGTGTAAATCGAGGTAACAACCACCAGGTGGGTACGGGCAACAGGTCGGAATCCCACCCTGCGCAAGCAGGCCGCCCAATCGGATCTGGTGTGGGCAAGAATCCATTCCCGGAACGTGAGTTCCCCAAAAAGTCCACCCGTAAAGGGAGACTCCCGTCCTCTAAGGACAACACAAGTAGTAGGCTAACGAAACCCGGGCCTAGCACTAGTAATGATGCAGAGCTGAATAAAGCGGCATCTAGCAAAAAAGAGGTGAAACCGTCCGTCAGAGCCTACAGGGATAGAAGGGCGGCTTACAAACTCCTCGACAAATTTAAGGGCATCCCGGAGGAAAAGTGGTCTGATCAAGACAAGGCGAAACTCGAGTGGGCCCTTAAAGTTACGAAAGAGCATGAGTCGGCGGCAACCCAGGGATCGTCCAAAAGAAAGAACAGATCGATGGACGAATCCCCGCTCAAAGGGAAAAAAGGGCACGACTGGGTCCTTCGCCACAGTCCAACAAAAAGGGACTCCCGAAGCGCTCATATAGTGAGATCATGAAAGATCATCTGGTATGGGCGGTTATTGACAAAGGTCACCGGGATGGGAGTATCGCGCCAGCCAAATGGGGACTGGTGGAAGCGGCTCTCTTGGGCAAATACCTGGACATTCTCCAGAAGAATCCAGGCCCAGCTCCTTGCTGCAGAGACGCAGGTTGGCATCAAGGACATATCAAGCTGGTGGCTTGTGCAGATCAACGATCAGCGGACCTGTACAAGCAAGCCATCGGGGAAGTGGGGGAAGTCTGGCCAGGCGCCCGAATCGAGGCTGTCTCAAGGGATAAGATCCCGAGCAGACCGAGAGCCTGGATCCCGACGGAACCCTCTGACCCGAGGACAATTCTGAAGATAATTCAGACCAGCAACCCCACGCTTCCAACTGAGGATTGGAGCGTTATCAAAGTTAGCGAGGCAGCGGGTATGAGAAGGCAAGTAATTGTCATCTTAAACGAAGCATCTCTAGCGCCACTGGCAGAAAGTTAGGGAGTGATCAGCTACCGCTTCGGCTCCACTACCCTGAATGTTTACAAGAGTGACCAGAGAACCCCAATCCCCTCGAGGAAAGGGGAGCCTCGGTCACATTCAGACAGTGAGATGTCAGATACGGGGGTCACTAACATGTTCGGACCTCTCCATCTAGATGAGATTAGCGAAGCAGAGGAGAATCTGGCGCTAATCTCTGACACCGAAGACGACAACGACGTAACGAACGTCGCGGTGCCAGAAAACTCTCTCAGCGATGGTAGGGGTAATACAATGTAACCTCCACCACTCCAAAGCAGCCTCGGCTGCTCTGCTCCTCCAACTGTCAAAGGGGGAGGAGTCGACATCGCCCTAATCCAAGAACCCTGGGTCGTGGGTACCAAGATCTGTGGACTGGGCTCTGACAAATACAGGTTACTGTACGTAAAAAACGCAGGTAAGCCACGCTCGTGCGTCCTGGTGGATAAAAGTATCAACGCTTTTATGATGCCTAACCACAGCGATTGCGACACTGTCACTGTATCAATGGGACTTTTTAACCGTAGGTTATGGATGATCTCAGGATACTTCGCCCATGAGAAGGAAAGTCCCCCAGAGGGTTTCCATGGTATAATCTCAGAAGCCAACCGAGTAGTGGCGGATGTGATTTTTGGAGCCGATGCCAATGCCCACCACACCATATGGGGCAGCTCGGACACGAACAACAGAGGTGAGTCTTTACTAGAATTTATACTAACCTCCGACCTAGAAATATGTAATATAGGTAACACTCCCACCTTCACCACAGCCGTGAGAGAGGAGGTACTTGATATTACACTCGTTTCCACTAAAACGCCTAACCTTGTAAGAAATTGGAAAGTGTCAAAAGAACACTCCTTTTCTGATCACAGGTATATTGAATTTAAGGTAGGCATACAGATGCAAACAAAGCCTAAGTTTGTAGACAAACGGAAGACTGACTGGGGTAAGTACAAAACTACCCTATCGGGTCTTCTATCGGAAGAGCCGCCCCCAACACCAAAAACAGGGGATGAGCTAGACAGAACTGTAAAACAGTTCACAGGTGCCTGTAACAAGGCCATGCGCACATCATGCAAAGTCGTGAGCAGGATAGGTAAGAGCAAACCACGGTGGTGGACGCCGTTAATAAGCTCCCTAAGAAAGGAATCCAGGAGGCTGTTCAACGAGGCAAAAAGCACCAATGAGTGGACTGCCTATAAAAACAGCCTACGGAATTTCAAAACGGAGGTTAGGAAGGCCAAAAGGTCATCCTATGCTCAGCGCTGCGAGCAAATAGAGGAAACCTCAGAAGCTAGCCGACTGCGAAATTTTTTATCTAAGGATCCGGCAGTCCAAAGCTTCATACAGAAGCAAGATGGAAACTGGACAACCTCATGTACAGAAACGCTGGAGCTACTCATGGATACACACTTTCCAAACAATGGAATAAGTGTAGTGGACTCCACCATAACTACTCCACCTCGGTATCTGGCTGACAGAATTGTAGGTGGAGATAAGTTAACCTGGAGCATCAAAAGCTTCAAACCCTTTAAGTCACCTGGACCTGACGGGATCAGTCCAGTTGAGCTGCAATAGGCCATATATATAGTTACACCTTGGTTAGAGACTATGTTTAAGGCATGTATAAACCTCTCATATATCCCAAAAATATGGAGAGAGGTCGAAGTGGTCTTCATTCCAAAAGGAGGAAAGGCCTCACACACCTTCCCCAAAGACCTGAGACCAATCAGCTTATCATCGTTCCTGCTAAAGACACTTGAAAGACTGATTGACTTGCACATGAAGGAGGCATTACACCCTGAAATGCTGTCAATGTCTCAGCACGCATACACAAAGGGGAAATCCGTGGAAACAGCACTCCACGCCTTGGTAAACCAGATAGAGAGCTCAATGAGGCATAAGGAGTTCACGATGGTTGTCTTCCTCGATATAGAAGGGGCATTTAACAACGTGAAGCCTGAAGCCATAGAATCAGCCTTAACTGGACTAGCTATGTTCAACGCTCTATGTCACCTGATCGAAAAAATGCTCCGTGAAAGGAACATTAGGGCCACAATGGGAGAATCCCACATAAGAAGGAAGGTGAGTAGGTGAACCCCACAAGGAGGCGTCCTCTCACCATTGCTTTGGAACATCACGCTAAATGAGCTGCTCCTTCAACTTAGGAAATCCGGCTGCAGGGTCGTCACCTATGCGGATGACGTAGCAATAGCGGCCCCAGGGAAACACCTCAATACAATGTCGCAACTTGTTGAAGGGGCCCTATCGAAACTAGCGCAATGGTGCAAAAGGTGTGGCGTAGATGTCAACCCGGCGAAAACCGAGCTAGTCGCTTTCACAAGGAAACACAACATCCCAGAATTCAGGCTCCCAATGCTAAAGGGCACTGAACTGACGATCAAGGAGAGCGCCAAGTACTTAGGTTAGGTCTCATACTAGACCGAAAGTTATCATGGAAGCTCAACATAAACGAAAGAGTACGGATAGTAACGGTGGCGCTGTACTCTTGCAAGAGAGCGGTGGAGAAATCTTGGGGCCTCAACCCCAAGATTACCTTCTGGCTATACAGAGCCGTAGTTACACCAATACTCTACTACGGCGTTTTCATATGGTGGCCGGCACTTAATAAAAGAGTCCATCAAATGTCGCTTACAAAAGTGCAGAGAATGGCGGCGCTCATGATTACGGGAGCCATGAGAACGACGCCTACGAAAGCCTTGGAGACAATCCTGGACATAGCCCCGGTCTATTTAATGGGCAAGCAACTTGACATTACCACAGCACTTAGGCTAAAGTCAGTGCGAGTGTCGAGCGTCAGTGTTGACATCGGACTATCGTGGACACGCCGGAATAATCAATGAATTTAAAGGGGTGCCCAAAAACATAGACCGATGTCTAGCAACACCTGCTTTTGGCAACAACTTCTCATACCACATACCCTCTAAAGAGGAGTGGATGGAAAAGAAAGAGGTACCAGCAGGACACACGCAGGTCTTTACAGACGGCTCACGGAGGGAGGACAAAGTGGGCAGCGGAGTTTTCTCCAACGACCTCAACCTCAGAATTAGCTTACGCAAGCCAGACTACTGCAGCGTTCTACAGGCGGAGGTAACCGCCATAAACCGCCCTGGACGAGGAGGAAGAGGAGAGTGTTCAGCATTACCTATGCCAATGCCCCTCTCTGACCGCAACACGATTGCTCTTCTTAGGCCGACCTTTCTTGGATGATCTCTCTGACCTCGCATCACTAGATGTGCAGACTCTCATGAGGTTCATCCACGGCTCGAAATGGTTTGACAAAATCCCCTGAGGAGGGTTGTACTCCAAGTACCGTGGTAACACAACGGGCCCATCTAAGGCCTATGTGAGCATTAGCTGCCACTTAAACCTACCTACCTACCTATATATATATATATATATATATATATATATATATATATATACATATATATATATATATATATATATATACATATATATATATATATATATATATATATATATATATATATATATATATATATATATATATATATATATATATATATATATATACATACTGGGTGTCCCATTTTAATCCGCCAGTAGCGATAATTCTGAAACATTGCATTGAATCAAAAAGTGTTCCAAATGAAAAGTTAATGGTTCTGAGGGGGACATCTGATGCCGTAGACTTTTACGTCTTTTACGTCTACGTCTAAGTTAGCGATTGACGTTAAATGGCGCGAGGTACCTGGAATTTCTCCAGAACGATCTTCCTGTGCTGCTAGAAGAAGTCGATTTGCGTACCCGGAGGACGATGTGGTTCCAGCAGGACGGTGCCCCACCACACTATGCTCGTGCGGTTCGACAACATTTGGATGAGCTGTTTCCAGCGCAATGGATTGGTCGCGGAGGACCTATTGTTTGGCCACCCCGATCTCCGGACTTGACATCGCCTGATTTCTTCCTTTGGGGTTACCTGAAAGACGTCGTCTTCCGCGATCCTCCAACCACGCGCGAGAACATGATGGTGCGGATAACTAATGCCTGTCGTGAAATATCTCCAAATACGTTGCGGGCGTGCGTGGAGAATGCTATGTGGGGGGCCCGGTCAAACACTGTTTGAAAAAAAAATGACATTCTTTTTTGAATTATTTTACCATTATTTAATTTGAAAAATAAGTACTCAATCACTATTTTTGAGTACTTTACGTCTTTGTAGGGGGGGGGGGCGGGGGTAGTATTTGAGCAGGCTGAGAAAAAAACAACCTTGTAAGGTTGTGAGTAAGTCTTAAGTAATAATAACAGTTAATTACGTGACGATTTTCGCAATTTAATTGACAAAAAACCTAATTTTTACATTTGCAGCGCCATCTCTCGACCAATAAAAAAAATGTTTCGGATAAAACTTACATACTTTTTAACCCTCTATCAGAATCTGCAATAAAAAATAGGGGTTTCCATTTAAGATTTTAAAGTTGCCCCCTGTTCCCCTCAGAACCAATAACTTTTCATTTGGAACACTTTTTGATTCAATGCAATGTTTCAGAATTATCGCTACTGGCGGATTAAAATGGGACACCCAGTATATGTATATATATATATATATATATATATATATATATATATATATATATATATACATATATGTATATACCAATCCGTTATATTTCTATTTAAGAACAAGCAGTTATTTGAAGAGTATAAATTTAAACATATGAAGAATACCCGTAACAGAAACACAAACTACAAGAAACCGCCACATAAACTTACTATGTCTGAAAAGCTAGCGCCTTACAGCAACATTGAACTTCATAATAGATTACCTCAATACTTAAAACTAATAACAAAATTTAAGGACTTCTAGAAAGAGCTCCACCATCTACTCACAAATATAGAACCGTATACGCTAGATGAATTCTATCAACTAATAAAAAACTACTAAGATCAAGAATATACCGGACTAATTTCATTGAATGTATCAGAATGTTGCAATTATTCTTAATTTGTCTTAAATCTGTATCATATCTTATGTTTATTCAATGAAATAAAATTATTCAATTATTATTCTTAGGAAGTTGAATGATCTGGCCAACTTCTTCTAATGAAGGGGGCAGCGAGTCCGGGTTTGGTGTGGTTTGTTTATAGTCGAAGTCTTCGCTGGGTGGGTCACAGCGAAGTAGATTTTTAAAGTACCGAGCCAAAAGGTGGCAGTTGTCCTTGTCGTTATAAGCCAGTTTGCCTTGTGAGTCTCTGAAGTGGAGGCGGAGCGTATTTTCTGAGTGTGTGCTTGAGGGTTCCTAAGAAATCTCTGCAGTTATTCTTAGCAAAGCTCTCTTCGATTTGGGTTAGTTGGTTTTGTGTGAAGGTTCGTTTGGTTCCTCGAATTATCTTGGCTGTAACCTTTCTTTGTTCCAAAAATTTATGCCAATTTTCCTTGGTCTTTTTAGAATTCCACTTTACCCAGGCTGTCTGTCTTTGGGCTATTAAATTGTCACAGTCTTCAGTCCACCACGGATGCTTCCTTCTTCCAGCGAGAGGGGCGAGTTCATTGGGCGCCTTGACAAGTCTCCTTCAGTTGGTCCCAGCTCTTTAGATCGTAATTGTTCAGTGTCTGACTTACTTCTTGACTGTTCTTGAGTCGCTCTACGTCAAATCTTACCATTTTGGAGGTTCTGTGTAATCTAGTGTTTCTAGGCTGGATTTTTATTGTGATCTTTGAGAGGTAGAGTCCAGATTGGTGCTTCTTAGTAACTTCCCGTTTTGTATTTCCTTTTGAGATTTTTGTGAAATGGCCACATGATCTATCTGGAATTCACCCAGGTTAGCATTAGGTGAAATCGAAGTCTTCTGCTTCCTTGGCAAGTGTTTGAAGGCTGTAGATTTCCTGAGCAACCCAAAAGTCCTACACAGATTCACCAATCGTTCTCCGTTGCGGTTGGTTCGCTTATGCGCCGGATAATTGCCCACTATGTTTCTGCATTTTTTCTCTCTTCCCAATTGAGCATTGAAGTCACCAAGCAGTATGACGGTATGCCTCTCTGGAAGTTTAGAGATAATATCTTCTAAGTCTTCCCAGAATTTATCAGTTATGTCTGGATTGCGTTTGTTGGCCTGGGGTGGTAAAGTCGGTGACTGAATCCAGTGTCCTGTGACTGAGTGTTCAGTGTCCCGTCTTGGTCTGAGTTTACGTCCGGTGATTTCAGGATGTTTCGACTCATCCTTAAAGCATGTTGGTGCGAACTCCCCAGAATCCGAAGGTCGGCTAACGTCACCATAGGTGACGGTGGATTGGTTATCACCTGGGGTAGTGCATTTAGCGAAATTTTCCTTCATGCTCAGTTGAAGAATATTCTTCGTGGGACAGGGGCGGGCCACTGTCCAAGATACTACCCAAGTTGTTAGGTTGGGAGGCTTATTATTTGGGGTTGTGACCCCTAGACAGGTCGTCTTCACTATAGCTAAGGATCTATATATCACTATAGCTATGTCCACCCCAGCCTTTCCAGGTGCTAGGCTCCGTGCCATTGTTAACCAAAGATGTTCAAGGGGTTCATATTATTATATTACTAGGTCCAGATCTGTTTTGGATTTTTTTTTCTGATTATTCATAATTTCTAGTAGGTTTCTTTTATAAAATGTCAAATTAATTAAATGTCAAATTTAGAAATTCTTTTCAAAATATAAATCACCAATTTTCACTTTGTTTTTACACAATTTTTAAACACCAATCCAATGTTAACTATTTGTTTTTCACTGTAAAATTCTCTCCCTATGAACTTTACAACTCTCAAAATACACAATTTCTACGAGCAAATTTTTGCACGTCCGATATACCCGTATGTTACTTTGATATGTTATTTTTATATATGTTATAGTGCTGAATTTGAAATCTTTTCCATTTTGTTTTATGAAATTGTATTGTTTATGAAATTAGGCACTTATTTTGGAACAAATAAAATTCCTAAATCGGACACTTATTTTGGAACGGAGGGACTAAGTTATTTTCGTCGTTTTCTTGTTATGTGTATTCAAACTTCTGGCCTGTACTGTCTATCTCAAATTATTTAGTTGGGTATATGCATTTTTTTTCAGTGTACACAAGTTCTCGATTAACGACAGATACTCATTGTCAGATACGAACATTCGCTATCTTTGTGTCTCTATAAAAATAAATTCTTAAGAAAACCTCTGTCTAAGAAAGTAAACCTTAAATAGGTCTATAAAACCTTGGCTTATTAGCTAAATAATAGATGTTATGTTAGAGGTATAAGACAACCTTAAAACTGTTATGTTCCTTATAGCGAATGTTCGAATATACGAACAAAACAATGTTTATAAAGTTCACGATTTAACAATGTTTACGAAGTTCTGGATTTACGCCATGTATACGAATATTCGCATATCTGTCGTAAATCGACAACTTTATAAACGTTAAGTTCGTTACATAACTACTCTCTCTACTCTCTGTTTAAAACATATGAAATAGTTGCATTTATGTAATTCCCTGTACTCCATGTATTATAAATTATTATAAACAAATTACCTGAATATGAACGAATATACAACTTCCTCGGTACGAATACTTCCGAGACTTCCTTGAACAAATGTACAACGTGTGTTTAAACCAAAATTTGGGGAATCTAAAAAAACATAAAATGAGTAAAAACATTAAGCACAGCGTTTTTAATAAAAAATAAAAAGTGGGATTAAGGAAAAGATATTACTAGATGCTGGATTCAATACAGAGGTGCTGTCCACGAGGGCCACAAGTTTGGTAAGGTCTTTGGTGCTTTGTTGTCTTTTTGGATAAAATTTAAATCTGTCCGCGGATCACGTAAAACCACGTCAGATCTTAAGTAGTATTTTGTTGTTCGTAAATTCCAAAAGATCCTACGCAATAATTAAATTAGCCAACACTACAAAGAAGACTAGACAGGTAATAAAAAAGCGAAGAAAAAATGAGGTAATAGGCGGATACAGACACGTGACATATGGCATAGTAGATTATTGAATCTACTATGCCATAAAAGGTAAAATAATTATGTGATATATATGACTAAACAGGTAATATTTAATGGGAAAGTATACTTAAGCCTTAGGCCCAATAAAGGCTACTCAGCTAAAAAGAAATAATATACAATAAATATCATTCACATAAATGATTCTGAATTACAAATGAACATATTTTTCTGAATATTAGAAACAAATTCAGCAAATTGGAGTTTACCTTTCTTTAACTTAGTTACTTCAAATGTGAACAAAATGCCTTGTGATTTTTTTTTAGTCCGTTTTACACACAATTAGCATTTTGGCTTACAATTAAACATAGACGAATCTGTAAGACAACGAACCTTCAGAACTTTTGACAGACTTCAAGGGAGAATGCACAGAGATGTGTTGATTTTCTTGAACACTAATTTCAACCCGTTGATAAATATGAAATGCTGGAGCGATTATTTACGTTTGTTCTTACAATATTAAAATAACGCGATTAAACTATCATAACAACGAATTGAACAGAAACGTGAAATAGATGGGACCGCAGGTCATTTTTGTGTTCAAAATATTACAAATCTGTCACAATGTTTGACAATAATAGACAAAGGACTATACAAAGCGGACTAGATATGATGGGTTATTTTTTAACTGTTTAGGCCTAGGCCGCACTACGGCTAAACCGCCGCGGTTTTTAATCGCGTGATTTTGTGACTCAAGTAAGCTAATACAAGTGGCCTCACTTGCGGTTTTTTTCCGCGACTGATTTTTCCCATAGCGTACTGTGTGTTTCTCGAGCGGTTTCGCGGTTATAGCGGTCACCGCCTGCGAGAAAAAAAACGTAGTGTGGCCTCGGCCTAGGCCGCTCTACGGCTAAACCGCCGCGTTTTTTAATCGCATGATTTTGTGACTCAGTAAGCTAATACAAGTGGCCTCACTTGCGGTTTTTTCCGCGACTGATTTTTCCCATAGCGTACTGTGTTTCCCGACCGGTTTCGCGGTTATAGTGGTTACCGCTCGCGGGAAAAACTCGTAGTGCGGCCTCGGCCTTAGTTTTGAAAATTGAAAAAGCTTCCAAAAGAAAATTTGCAAAAGTCAATGAAAAATTTATTTGGGCCGATAAATGAAAGCCTGCCATTTGCTTTTTAAAGATTTTATTATTTTAAGTAACTGTTGTCCTTTCGTGAGCTCCAATTTTGTATAATAATACTTTTTACAGCTTTTCGGCCGGTATCGCACCAATGGCAGCTGTAATGTTGTTTTCCAGGGCTGGGAGATCGCGCGCGAGATATCGTAGCAAATAGAACTGCGCTGGCACTGGGTTCGAGCTCATAAAGTAAAGTGACCACACGTCCCGATTTTGGCGGGATAAAGCCGTTTTCTGGAAGGCAGTCACGCGTCCCGCCGATTTTTATAAATGTCCCGCTTTTTAGAAAATAACTGTATTTCTTATTTTTAATGTACAAAAATAAAAATAAATAAAAAATAAATAAAATGCATACAGAGTAAACTGTATTAGGGGAAGTAGCTAGTTAGATTTACTCCCTGGTGTTCGAATATTGTCGTTACGTCTTGTCTTAATGCAGATCAGTGCGGTTTGTTGATTTCTATTTGACGTTCGACACATTATTTGATTGACAAAGGAAGGGCAATAGTCGCCACAGCGTAACGGTTAAGAATTGATAACGATTACGTTCCTTTAGTTATACGAAAGAACTTCACTAGGTTGGAAGGACAAGGTGCCATTAAACGACCGGAATTTCTGAAAGAAGTCAGAAATTTTTATAGTAACTGCTTGGAATATCTGGAAGAATGGACAGTTCTAATAATATTTTGAAGAGTAGACAGGTGACATTAAAAAAGGAGATTTTATGGGAATATGTGGAAAAATCTTTTGAATATATTAGTAATAATTTTCCGAAAAATAATATTTGCGAAAATCTTTTTGATGAGGTGTCATTGGTAAAAATATCCGTTACTGATGAAAAAATTAAATGTTGGTCGTCTGCAAATGTGGAAACAGACAAAAAATAGAGTTATTACTTCATTTTAAACAGAATAAGTATATGAATGTATACAATAAAATATATTTTGAATTATTGGTGTGCTTTCATAACTACATCATAATTCTCATTTCATCCCATTTCTCCCGCTTTGTCTCAATGAAAATGTGGTCACTTTATCATAAAGGCTCAATCGGAAACGAGACAGCAGATGCGCTGGCCAGACTGGCCTCGGCAGGAGCCAGAAACTCAACTACCTTTTGTTTTTAATAAAATATCCCACTGAGATGTGAGGAGCAGAATTTCTCTTTCGTTTTTCAGGGAATGGCAAACACGATGGGAGAACACTCAAAACGGAATCTGGACCAGGATTTCATCCAATCGATTAAAGACTGGATGGAAATGGACCTGGCACTATCACACCAAGCGGTCCAACTCATCACGGGACCCGGGAACTTCAATTCATACCGCCATCGGATCGGATGGAGGGAATCGCCGGACTGCGACTGTGGTGAAGGGGACTCCGTAGCCCACGTATTATTCAGCTGCCCGATGACCAGAGAATGGAGAGATCAGACCGAGGTCGCGATGTTCAACGCCGGATGCACTTGGCCCAGAAGAGATGAGGAAATAAAGGAGCCAGATAGACATCAGAAGACCTTAGACTCCTGCGCCAGACGCCTTAACCGCCTAGACCACGACCTGCCCTAATACCCCATCGTTCCCCAATAACAAAACATAACTTTTTAGAATTTCACTTAACCCTGAGTATCCTTATGTAATTGTAGATTCGATTAAAAATTTTCTACTGGCGTTCAATTTATTTTCCCTCCAAACTACATTTTCTAGGTTAATACCAAACTGTCTTTGTTACATACTGTATCTTATGTCATATATGCCTTGTGATAACTCTCTGAATTATTTTATTATATTAATTGCCTGTTTTACTTTGACTTTAGCATGATTCTACTTTACTAATTTATTTTTTTATTTTATTTTATTCATTTTATTTTCTTAGACTAAAACAATGTTAAAATTTAGATAACCGGCTCAGTGGATCGATCTCAGTGGACCAGGATAAGATCTCCAGGATTTTTTTTTGTTAGGGGACATAGTAACCTAACCTAACCTAATATGGAGCGTTGGGCAACTAGAAAACCCGGCGAAACAAATTTTTATGTCACCCAAGTTTTAAGCGGACTGTTTCAGGAACTTTCTCCATTTCATCGGTAGGGCCACATATTGGCTTTGTATTTACTGTGGACTCACAGACAGCGCGGCGCATACCGTTTTTGAGTGTGACAGGTAGATACCCAAAAGGGATAAATGGAAAAATAAAACCGGACAAACACTAGACCAATCAACAATGGTTGAACAAATGATCTCGTCAGATGACTTATGGGTAGATGCGTCAAGGATGATCCAGGACATAATGACAATAAGACAAGCGGAAAGAGAAAGAAGTCGGAAAGATGAAAAATGATAGTACCTGAACCCCTAATCACTGCAAGTGGAGGGCGGATGTAAGGGCGACACTAAAAAAAGCAGTCCCAAGATGCTTGTGATATTTCAGAGGGTCCTCTTGTTAAGTTAACCGTGAGGTGCTTACTATGTCCCCTAACAAAAAAAATCCTGGAGATCTTATCCTGGTCCAAAAAATTTTGGACAGCCACATTAACGTACCACTATATTTTCTTCATAGCAGCGATCGAAATCAACTCAGACGGACACAACAAAACACTTTTCAAGGAAAGATGTTTCAAGTTGTGACGTATGATCATTCTGAGTAATAGAGTAGGGTACATCTGGAATAGATTGGACCAGTATACTGTGAACGCACTCTCACTGATCGGCTTCAAAAATACTTGATGAGATTTTGTTATTGTTTAAAATGTGCTTTTAAATTACAACCAAAGGGTGACAAATTAAGAGTCACATGATTTTAAAACTGCAATTATCAAAAAAATAAAATAGGTTAAGTTAGGTTAGGTTGACACCAAGTACACAGTTGTAGGATACCAAATTTTTTGTTGCACATTGTAGAGTAAAATCTAAAGTTTAAGAACATTTTAAATGCTTAATACTAAATTAAAATAAAATACTTCAAAATTACGCCGATTAAATGACCTCCGTTTACTTCGATGCTTGACTGAGATCGATGCAACACAAACAGATTGTCGAATGTTTCGTTTTATATCTTCCAGGGTTTAAGGCCAGTTCTGATAAACTTTAGATTTGACATGACCCCATAAGAAATAATCCTATGTCTACAAATCCAGAAAGCAAGGGGGCCACAACTGATCCCCATGCTGGGAAATCAGTGGACCAGGAAAGAACTCTCGCAACACTTCCAGCCATTCCAACTCTCGCAACACTTCTACAACATTCCATTAGATGTTGGATATATGAGGCGAGGCGTTGCACCATCTTACTGACACCAAATATTGTTTATTGGTAATCAGAGTTGAGCGATCGCATCCATTAGGAACGTTTGTATCTCCACATAACGTTCACTATTGACAAGTAGTGTATTTCATCTTCAAAAAAATAAGTTTCCACTATTCCAGCTGAGCATATTCTACACCTTTTGACAATGCAGCTCTTTTGCAAATATAATTTGAGGGTCTTCGGCAGATCAGTAAAGTACATTTTGTTTGTTCCTCTCCCCATGCAATTGAAAATGTGCTTCATCACTCATAATTATTTTGCTGGCAAAATTATCCACTCTGCCCAAAATCCGACTGAATTCTAAACGTGAGTTTTGGTCTTTCGGAAGAGGCTTCTCGCTTAGTGTTTTGTAAGGCCGTTATAAATCTGCCCGGGCTTTGACTACAATTTCTGTTTCGACTGGATTGGGTTTGCCTGCTCTAAACTAAGTTACAATAAATTGACTTTTTTATTACACAATCAAATTTTGCAGATCCGAAAATTATTATAAAACAAATAATAAAATCATTTAATATAAAACCAAATACTTTTATTCAAATCCCATCATCGCAGAACGAAAATATCACATATACATCCCTTCCACTTTACTTAATTTGAATTCCAACTTTACTTAATTCAACATAGTATGTCTATCATAAATATTCTTCCTCTGCTCCTTAACCTGCCGCTTCCACTTATCCTGCTGATGCCCGACTCTATTCAAAACGTTCCCTCTAACACTCATATTATGCGACATAGGACCTCCGACTCCCGCAGCCGTCTCGTCTTCCTCATTTGTGTGTTCTTGGTAACTTCCCTTATTTCGCTTATTGAGGAGTGGGTCAAGGATGATTAGGAAGGCCATGTAAATGACAAGGATTGATATGATCCAGATGACGATGATTACGACGAACTTTATGATGTTCGTGTTTCGGTATTCGAAACTGCATTCGCACCTGGGACAGAATTCTTGCGTTTTGTTGTGGAGGATGTCGCCGTATGCTGGAACGATCACGCCTTCGCAATTGCTAAAATAATAGTAATTATTAGATTTGAGCAAAATTGTTATTAAATTGGTTGAACTTTGAGTTAATGAATGAAAGTAAAATGAGGTTTAATATTTGTACTTTACTATCAAATTGTAATAATGGAATTTGTGAAGAGAAATTGAATTGTACAAGTTAAAACAAAGTAAGTTGCATGTTTATTTTACAAATCGAACAGTTTTAGTTAGAGCAAATATTTTATAAATATCATTTGTAACTAGCTGTAATTTACACCAATTTCTGTCTAATTACTTTGATAAATGGATTTACTAAATTAAAAATAAAGATCTGCTTTTTGCCTTTACCATTTTGATGGAGGCACATTTCCAATTCTTCTAATTCTGTTCTGATGAGCACTGATCGTACTGTTTGTGACTGTTGAAATGCTTGGACAAACACACAGACATCGATTATTTTCATAGGATTGTGCCTAAAACAAATAGAAAAATAATGATAGAAGTACAAAAAAAAACAACAGAAAGGGAAGACAAACAATATTGGGAAAACTATAAACTAATATTATAAATAATAATATATTCAGTTGCAAGGAAAAGAAGGGTAGCTTTCTATGGTCACGTTGCAAGATTGCCTCCAAACCGACTAACCAACCGTCTGTTCACCTTCTAGCAAAACAAGAAGCTTCGTACCACTTGGTTGACAGAAACCGAGAAGGATATTAAAGAACTGGGAATAACAGATCTCAAAAACAGACAGTCTGTGAGACGCACCCTGAAGGAAGTCCGTGGATTTCAGGAAAAACCTTGAAAGAAAGGTACCCCCTGGACAGAAGAGAGAAAGGAGTTACACCGGCAGAAGATGCGACAATACTGGGCAAAGGTCAAAGCCCAACAGTTGAACAAGAGTGGTCCAAAGTAGGCCTATTTGAAAGAAGAAGAAGAATATATTCAGTTATACTTGTAAGAAATAGATAAATATAGATATACTAAGGTGATAATATTATGGAAACAAGAATAGGTACTCTTGTTTATGTTAACTTATGTTATATATGTTATATATATTGACTTGTTGTTATATATATTAACTTGTTTATATATATATATATATATATATATACTTATAGTTGATAATTTTAATCTTATTTGGAATAAACATTTTTTTAAAGCTATATATTTTAACATATTGTTGTTAATGACTATGAAACAACATTAAAATCTAATAACTAAATAAAGAAACTATATGCATAAAAAAGTAGAAAAGACAAATACTATACAGAAAAAAAAACTATTCAAACAGGACAAGATTGGACAGTTAAAATGTAGTCTTGTGTATCCATTCCTTTTTCATGACTCTTTAGTGACTTTTTCGTGACTTTTTAGTGACTCTGGGTATACAGTGTGGAAACTTTAAATGGAATAAAATTGTAACTTCAATAGAAGAATAAAATTCATATAATAATAAAATCCATTACTTCATATAGACGATTTTCGAAAAAAATCCCGAAACACGTTGCGTATTGTTTTTTCTTGCCCTCATTTCCATGTATATGCTGTTTGCTCATCTGTTCCCGGAAGTGCCCAGTCACCTCCGACCATTTTTTTTTCAAATGGAAAGGTATGTATGTCAAGCGAAACCTCGTTTGAAAGATCTCTTCGCAGGGAATACAATACACTATTTATTTCTTGAATATTTCCAAGCCCACGTGATAAAAAAAAGAAAACCACTTTTACGATGAACACGTTGAACAAAGTTGTATGTTTTTTATGCTTTGATGCCTTGGAACCACGTTGCTTAGTTACTAGTGATAATAATAGTCAACAAGGCAGTCACATACGCTCGTCAAGTTAATAAAGTAGTTAAAATGCTGTATTTAACCGAAAATCTCCGTATCGAGATTCTGATGATCAGTTCTGGTAACAGAAGACGAAGTCAGCTTGAGGTTGCTCAGTTATTTCGAGAACAACATTCAGATCAGGGATGTTATGGAGCTCCGAAACTATCGGATATCCGAAATAAAAATTTATCCGTAACCGAATCCGATATAAAAGTTTCGAATAATTTCGGATAATTTTTATTGATATGTTGTAATAATTCCTATAAAGATATTTCAATACCTAATAGAAATTATATAATAGAAGTAACGAATAACGTTGTTTTTATTGAAAAGTGATAATAACATACACTTTGGGACAGCTTTACTAATTAAATCAAGGGAGGGACACGGAAATCTTCTGTTACTCTTTAGCACACAGCGCTTAAGATGCATTGTGTGAGCCTTTCGCTACGTCAAAGCAAGTAATGAGAAAGGTCAAGACCTAATATGTCAGGGGCTGAAGGCTACATTTTATGTACTAGTAAAGTAACATAAGATAGTTATAATTTGTGTAACCTCACTCCTTATGTAAAATGAGAAACCTCACCTTTGTAAGTGAGTTCTTCTGCAATTCCTCATCACCACTTGCACTTGTTACTTGCTTTGGCGTAGCGAAAGGCTCACACCATGCATCTTGAGCGCTGTGTGCTAAAGAGTAACAGAAGATTTCCGTGTCCCTCCCTTGATTTAATTAGTAAAGCCAAAAGTGGATGTTATTATCACTTTTGAGTAGGCATTATCTATGTGACTGTATAAATCGTTGTCAATTTAAACGTTGTTTCTATTTATTGTAATTATGATTTTGCATTTTTACGCAGGTAAAACTTTAAAATAATAATTACTTATATGACATATGATTGTAGTACCTACTTATATTGTAGTACTTACTTGTATGACATATGATTGTAGTACCAAATAATAACATAAATAAATTCCAATTATTTACCAATTAGTATTCTACTTTTACAATTTCTTAGAAATCGGATATCCGTAACCGATATTATCCGAAACTAACGAATAATCCGAAAAAATTTCATATCCGTAACCATATCCGAAACCGGTATAATATTATACTTATATCCGTATCCAGATCCGAAATTTCATATCCATAACATCTCTGATCCAGATATACCACCCATTAGCCAAGGTACCATAAGCAAAATTGAGACACAATAGAACAATTTGGGTCATGTCAGGATTTTGCCCAGACAGCCAAATCCTAACTCTTCAAGAAAATCCGGTGACTCCAGCCAAGCAACTGGCCCGTGACAACGAGATTAGTCATACTACTCTCCAGAAAATTGTTAGATAAGCCAAGCCGCATCCTTACAAGATGTAGGTACTCCAGGAATTAACGGAGGATAACCCGGACCGCCGAATCGAATTTTGCGAGCAAATGATGAACCTGATCGACAATAACCAGATTTCATTAGCATCAATTCTTTTTTTACGAGAAAGTACTTTTACCTTACATGGCGATATTAATTGTCAAAATTGTCGTTATTGCGCTGACCATAATCCTCATTGGATGCGAGAAACTCATACTCAGTTCCCACAAAAAGTCAATGTATGAGTTGGAATAATAGGTGACAGATTGTAGGAATAGTATTCTTCGATGGTAATTTTGATGGAGCAACATATCTTACGTTTCTTCACAACGAACTCATGCCAGCGTTAGTCACTTTATTTCCAAATCCGTTAGATGCGGATTTACCTGAAGAACGAATATGGTATCAACAGGACGGAGCTCCACCCCATTATGTTGTGATCGTTCATAGATATTTAGACGAAGTTTTTCCCAATAGGTGGATTGGAAGAAGAGGTCACACTGAATGGCCGGCGAGATCTCAAGAGTAACATCTATGTAACAAAACAGAACGACATTGAGGAACCTAAGCAACGTATTGGGCATGAAATACGGCAAGTCACACCAGAAATGTTACAAAACATTAGAGATTCATATTATCTTCGATTTGCAATTTGCCAAGAAAGAAAGGGCGCCCATTTTGAAGATTTGTTGATTTAAATAGAATTCAAGTTATAAAAGTTGTTTTCTTTTCTTTATCTCGTGGTCTTTGAAAATATTCAAGAAATAAATAGTGTGTTGTATTCGTTGTAAAGAGATCTTTCAAACGAAGTGTCACTTGACATACCTTTCCATTTGAAAAATAGGTCGGAGGTAGCTGGGTACTTTCGGGAACAGATAAACAAACAGCATATACATAGAAATGAGGACAAGAAAAAATAATAGGTAACTTGTTAAACGGGACTTTTTGCAAAAATCGCCTATATCGAAGTTATGAATTTTATTGCAATTAAAGTTTCCACACTGTATATTAGGTCATCAAGTATGAAACGTTCAATTTCAAACTGAAATTTTGTTTTATTATATCACAACCAAGAAGTATTATAGCTAATTAAAGAACGAACCTAAACTATAAAATAAAAAAAAAAAAGGTGTTTGAGGTAATTGGATATTTCAAACTAAATGACATACACATTTCTTATGAACAGCAACAATTATGCCAAGTATATAAACATCAGATGTTTCATTTAATTGATTTGCAAAGTTTGAAACAGGCCACATACAAGTAAAAAATATTTTGTTATGAATTATTTTCTTCTTCCACAAGTAGTTCTAGAAATGACTACATAAAGATGTGTTTTTCAAAGAAGTCTAAGAATACTAAGAGCTCCTGAAAATGTCATTTTTCTGATTTCTGATGTAGTCGGAAATATGGGATCTTGAAAGTTTAAGTAAGAAATATAGGTTATATGCCGAGCGAAGCCCTTAAAATAGTATATAACATACGAAACAGATTAGTACTCTATTACAGCCGAGCGTCAAGTTAAGAGCTCCTAAAACGTTATTTTTATGATTTCTGAAGAAATCGGAAATATGAAATCTTGAAAGTGTAAGTCAAGTTAGCTTACCGAGAATGGAAGCACCAATTTAAGCTATTCGCTATGTGCAAAGTGTATGGTGGAGGTATAGTACAGCGATTACAGCGCATGCCGTGTAAGAAATCCGCAACGATTTAGGATAGTCAACTTGTTTATATTTTTAAATGGTCCATAATAGTTGTTGTGTTGTGAACTGCAAAAATAATTGCGCTAATTTTTATGTGATATTAATTATGGACTTATTATTTGAGTGTTGATGGGTCGCCGTGGTCTCCAAAACCTTACGACACAATTTGTAGTGAACATTTTATTGGAGGCAAAAAATCAGATGCCCAAGCAGGCCCGAGTTATGTTCCCACGATATTCCCTAAAATATATCGAAAGAAGAAGGTTAGTAATTCACAAATTCTGGCGAGATATACACGCCTGACAAAACGAAGAACCACAAAACTCTCAAATACCACATCAAATCCAGTGAGAATTGAAGAAGGAAATGGATTAAATCAAACTCGATCTCTTGTGATAGATCAAGGATGTCAAGTCAATGTGTTTTCTGAATCAAATTTAAGGGAAACAACCTTTATTTGTAATAGATTAATTTACAGTGATCAATGTGATGGTGAAATCTAAGTGGATATAAGGACAACTTCAAGAATTTTATTGACAAATAATTTAAAAAAAAGGTAAAAATTTTACTGACGAAAAACCCATGAGGATCAATCTACCGAAATAAAAAGCCAAGAATTTGTTAGTATTAGCAAATGAGATACTTGATCAACAAAAAGTGATCAAGAACTCCTAGATCTTGCTGGTGTGTCATTTTGTAATTTTGAGTTTGTATTAACAAGATTAACTACGAAAAAATGGACAGTTTCCATTAAAGACTGACTTCTATTTTTTTATGAAAATGAAAACTTGACCTTTTCAACATTGGGTGTACATAGAACCATAATCTCAAGAATCTTTCATTCATCTTACAATATCTAGCTTCTGCAACTGTTAATTTGGTCTTTTGGCCGCATAGAGTCTGATACAGTAGCAACAATTTATATTGTGTTTTACACTTTCAAAACCAGTTTTTATAATAACATCAATTTTCTATATATTGTTTTTAATAAACTCTTCTAAAAATACTATTTGCCATCTTTCTTTTGATTACTTTATTTATTATAAAACAATAAAACATTTGCATGGCATTATTTGACATAATCCCGAATAGTTGAGCCTGCGAGGTGGCGCTACTGTCGTGCACATAGCCAATAAACGTGAGGCAGAAATGAGTTTCCCCGAAGTATGTATTTTTTACTTAAGTATGTAATTTTACTCACAATCTACTATTAGTAACTCTAGATAAGTTTCAAATAATATTAATTTTTATCATAATTTGATAAATTATTTCAATGATATTTGTGAGACCATTGTTAGGGAATATGACAAGTTGAATCTGACAGGTAATTATTTAACAAAACAATACCTGCAATGTCGGATATCCGGAAGAATATACCGGAAGTGGGGAGTGGGAACCGGACTTGGGGTGGGAACCGGATGTGGGGGCGGGGGACCGGAAGTAGAGGGGAGGGTCTATTTGTTTCTTGAATAATAATTGCCGGCCAAAAAAATTTATACAATTTCGTGCGGAAATGATTTTACAGCAAACTTTCCACACTCTAATGTAAATAACTATTATTTGGCACAATGCGGGAAAGTACGGCTACAATGCGGGAAAGTGACTTTACCGCATTGTAGCCGGACTTTGCAAGTAAAATGCTAGTTTCGCTTGATGTAACGGATTTCTAACGGATTGTAAGTCAACATAAATTTTTGACTTCTTAACATACGTTATGAAATATGAAAAATGAAATCACAAACTGAAAAGAAAAAGATTTATTCAAGACTTCTTAGAAAGAAGTAGTTTTCAAGAGATCGTCGAGTGATACATTCGTCTTCCTCTGAACTTAAAGATTTTGTTCTGGCCCTGTCTCAGTTTTGATATCTAAATCTTAAATAAGAACTCTTAGCGACAATGGGCAACACACAAAGTGAAAACGAAATGATTTCTTCAAGAGTTATTTCAAAGAAGTTAGAGAATTGACTTGAAGAAAGAACTCTTTTCAAGAAGGCAGATTTTGACTTCTTTAGAAGTTGTTTTCAAGAGATTGTCGAGTGATACATTCATCGTCTTCTGAACTTAAAGATTCCGTTCTGGCCCTGTCTCAGTCTTGATGTCTAAATCTTAAATAAGAATTCTGTGCATTTTTCAGGACCTAATGATGTAGAAATTGTTCCACAAACAGTTTCTAAATTTAGATATTTACATTTAAACATTCTATTTGGATGTTTTATAATGGGTTGTTTCTGTAATCCCATGATTGGTTTACAAATTTGGTAATGGATATTTAACAACCAGATTTGTTGAAACAATACCCGAAAAATGGTTCCTCATATCTGAGAGGGCATATAAATACAGTCATCCCCCGACATACAATAAGTGATCTCAAATACTTCAAGCCATATACGCTGAAGAGTCCAGCCAAGAAGATCCGCCAATACAATGAATGCTACAATAAAGTCACCGCAGAGAGTTACAGTTTCACTATTTCAACATTGAACATATATTTGTAAATAAAATTCTCATGTACGAAACGTGTGTGATATAATTATTTGAACCCTTATCACCCAGTGTCCGGAAAGTTGTTTGAAAGCAATTTGTTCGACAGTAATTTTTTTGAGAGAATTTTGTTCAAAAGAAAAATGTTTTAATAATTACTAACTTAACTACTACAATATACTATTAATACTTTGGTTTCTTTTGTTTTCCTCTAACCAATGTGGGTCCACGGGGTTAGCCCTTAAAACACTGCGACCCATTGGCCTATTGTATTTCCCCACATTGCTTTGTTCATGCAAATAGATCCAGTCCCTCTATCAGGTCCAGGATTCTATGTGCCATGTTTTTCAGGGGGACTCTCAGCTGTAATATCAAGCTTGTGTCTCCTACGTGCAATTGCTTCACAGTGGATGATTATATTGGCGTTAGTTTCGTCCTCCTCATAGCATAACCTGCATAGGTTCATCCTTCCAGATACCCTTTTTATGCAAGTGTTCTCGTAGTGGGCAATGTCCTGTAAGTAGGCCTACCACAATTGCGATGTGCTTCCTTGGTAGTTGCAGGATTTCAGCAGTTAGAGTTTCTGATAGGTTTACTAACATTCGTTTGCTGTGTGTCAGACCATTCAAATTGACCCACTGTAGACGGTGCTTAGTTGCTACCCATTTACATATTTTATTTCGGGTCGTGGTCTTGGTAATGTAGGGTCCGCTTTCAGCAATGATGTTTGCCTTGCAGGCTCCATCTTTTGCTAGCTTATCAGCCATTTCGTTACCCACCAGTCCCGTGTGGCTAGGCACCTAAGCGAGTGTGACCTTGTTATGCTTTGCCAAAGCTTTTAGGTCCTGAAGACAGTCCAGTACTGTCTTGGATTTGATTTCGTGATACGCTAGAGCAGGGGTCTCCAAACTTTCCAGCCTTAGGGCCATACTGATTACTCCAGTAAATTCCGAGGGCCAAAACCATATTATCATTGTTGCCGGTGGTAAAAAGTGAAATAGTCCACTGATGAAAAAAAAGTCCGAAAAAGTACGCAAAGTTTAAAAAAGACTGCAAATCGGACTAAAGTCCGCAAAACGGCAACACTGCATATTATCAATTTTTCTGTCATTATCTGTAATTTCTAGATTAGTCGTATTAGAGTATGAGCCATGAGGAGTAACGTGACACGACATCTGGTGGACACAAGCGGAAATAAGTAGTATCTTCTATCGCTAACAGATGGCGCTAATAGCACTTACAGAATAATCTCGTTGGTTCGAGAAAGTTCTGGTGTCTTCCACTCACTTTTAGATGGCAGTAATTGGAATATATAAGAAGGCTAGTGGCGCAACCACAAGTCAGTTCCTATGACACTGTTGTGAAATAAAATAGTGCGTACCTCCTTAACACGAGTTTGTGCGTGTTTAAGTTTAAGACATCTTTGTAACAGTATTTTGATTTGAATTGTTGCTTTTGTGTGTGATTTAGTAGTATGGAAAAGAAGCGAAAAATTGATAGTGAATGCAGAAAATTCAAAGATCAGTGGAACATTCAGCATTTCGTAATTGAGTCCAGTAACAAGGCGCTATGTTTGATTTGCAATGAAAGCATAGCCGTTCTCAAGGAATATAACATTAAACGTCATTATAAAACAAAAAAAAATTCAAAATTACTCAAAATATACCGGAAGTTTGCGGACAGAAAAATTCGAAGCTATGAAGCGCGGATTGAAATCGCAGCAATCTTCATTTACAAAACTCAAAACTGAACAAGAGCCTGCAACTCCTGCCAGCTTTCGTGTGGCTCTTGAAATTGCAAAACGTGGAAAACCATTCACCGATGGAGAAATGATCAAAGAATGCATAATTGCAGTAGCCGAAGAAATGTGCCCTGAAAAGGTAAATTTATTAAAAACTCTCATTATGTCAGAAAACACTGTGGCTCGAAGGGTAGAAAACATCGCTGAAAATATATCCTCTCAACTGATCGACAAAAATGGACATGTAGAGTGGTTTTCTTTGGCCTTGGATGAGTCAACGGATGTGTCAGATACTCCTCAGGTGTTGATTTATATTCGAGGAGTAGATAAAAGCTATGAAGTGCATGAAGAACTTCTTGATATGTATAGTATTTTATAGTATAACTACTGGTACAGATATTTTTAAAGGAGTTGAAATGGCCATTAATCAAAAGAACCTTCAATGGAAAAACTTGAAATGTATTACAACTGATGGAGGCAAAAACATGAGTGGGAAAGATAAAGGAGTGGTCGCTCTTGTGTCAAAGGCTGTAGAAAATGACGGTGGTTCAAAACCATTAGTCTTACATTGTATCATTCATCAACAGTCTTTGTGCGGAAAATGTTTGGATATGTCTGAAGTTCTGAAACCAGTCATATCAACTGTTAATTTTATCAGATCTTTTGGGCTGAATGACCGACAATTGCGACAATTTATTGAAGAAATTGGAGAAAATGACTTACCTTATCATACTGCCGTACATTGGCTTAGTTGTGGGAAAGTCCTTCAGCGCTTTTTTGAACTTCGAGCAGTGATCGAAATTTTTTTGAATGAGAAGCATCGCCCTCTTACTGAATTACAAAACAACGCATGGCTGTGGAAGTTAGCATTCTATGTTGATTTGACAAAACATGTGAACGAACTGAATTTGAGATTGCAAGGAGAAAACCAGCATCTTCCTGATTTATACACTAATATCAAATCATTCCGGAAGAAATTGATACTGTTTCAATCACAACTACGAAGTAAATGTTTTTCACATTTTAAAACATGTGAAATATTCAGCCACACCACTGAGACTGAGTTTCCTATCGATTTTGCAATCGAAACTTTGAGTGCTTTGAAAATAAATTTTGATACTCGTTTCTCGGACTTTGATGCCATTGCGAATCAAATTAAGATTTTTCAGAATCCTTTTGATACTGACATTGAAACCCTAGCCCCGGAACTTCAAATGGAAATGATTGATCTACAGTGCAGTGATATAATTAAGAACAAATATCAATACTCATCTTTGTTGGAATTTTATAAGAGTCTTCCACTGACACAATTTGATAATTTGCATAAATTTGCTCGTGGGCTGTTTTCTGTTTTTGGTACTACTTATTTGTGTGAGAAGACCTTCTCCAAAATGAAGTACACAAAAAATGTTTACAGATCTAAATTAACTGATGAGCATCTTAAATCTCTTTTAATAATTGGTACAAGTAAAATTAGTCCACAACTACAAACTATTGTCAGTGGAAAATCTCAACTACATAAATCTCATTAGTATTTCATATGTCATTATGCTTGTTATAAGTTATGTTTTTATTTAAAATGTATAAAATCTTAGTTGGATTCATTTCAATAATTTGTTAGTTATTATATACTGAAGTTAAATTTTCTGCATATTATACATGTCTTTACTCATTACAATTCTGTGTTTCTTTATCCAACTTATCACAAAAACAATAAGCCTACAACAATGTTATGAGTAGTTAGCCCATGACCATATCAATGTAGATGTCATATTAATAATTATTCAACATAAAATTAGAATACTTCAGTAAACTAAATTTAATTTGCTATAAAAAATATGTTCTCTAAAAGGAGTTTTCAAGTATGCTAACTCTCCGCGGGCCGGACAAAGTCTGTCCGCGGGCCGGATGTGGCCCGCGGGCCGTAGTTTGGAGACCCCTGCGCTAGAGCATTAATCGCAGCCTGTCTGTCCGTGAAAATGCGGATGTTTCTACATTTGTAGTCCATCTCAAATTTCCACGGCCACAGACCATGATAGCGTGTATTTCTGCCTGAAATGCTGTGGCATGTGTCCACAGGGGTACAGATAGGCTGCACCCCAGGGACAGTCCATAGATTCCTGCGCCAGTACCACTGTCTTTCTTGGAGCCGTCTGTATACCAATCCAGTCCTCCTTAGCAAGTGGTTATTTGATTGCCTTCTGTCCATCGTAGATGTGTTTTGAAGGGTATGTCGAATGACAGCCTTTTGGCTAATGATTTGTAAAAAAACAAAATACTTTGGTTAATAATTAGTAAATAATATTGTGTGCTATTTCACGTAAATAGTCCTTGGCCTGAACATTGGGTTCGAAGAATTGTCCAACAAAAATCCATTTCTGTATTTTCGATCGAACAAATTTCCATTCAAATAAATTTTCATTTGAACAAAAGTCCTTTAGAAGTCCATTTGAATAATTTTCTTTCAAACAAATTACTTTCAAACAATTTTCCTGAAACCATATCATCCACAAACTCTTTAAGATTTTATGATGACATCATTTTGCTCATTGGGAAGCTGCTGCAATTGTCCTTACTAATTTCTAAAACATTCTTTTGCTAATGTAAACTCACAGACTATAGCTTTGAATTAATTTTCAGTTTTTTTTTGGGTTTTGCTATAACTTCTGCTACCCCCAGATTTAGTTATGTTCAACCCACATATAGACGAAGATGAATTCTATGGAAGATCTTTGGACTGGTGAAAGAGATAAAAAATTTGCATATACTATAAACTCCAAGAGTCAATAGAAGGTCACAGAGACTTCAACAGGCACTCCACATGATTAAGATGCTGAACATAAGAGTTCCCAAATCCAATTATAAAGTGCAATCTAGTACCTCAAGAGGCAGAAACAGGAGGAAAGATAAGATAGAGGAAGATACGAAAACTCTACAAGTAAAAAACTGGACACGTGTCACTGAAGACTGTTAAAGGTGGAAGGGGATTTATAAGGAGGCTTAAAGATCACCCTGGGTTGTAGAGCCAGAAGGACCCACATATGGGGTTGTGACTCAGACTTTGAAAAGTCTTGATTAATAATATTAGCTAATATATAGGATTGAAAAATCATAATTAAATTGAATATAGGGTGAAACTATAATATAAGCTAATATATCGGATTGAACAATCATAGTTAAATTGAATATAGGGTGAAACTATAATTAAGAAATTTCATATAAATTAATAACTGAAACTAAGCTCAGGTTTTTCCACACCCATGGCAAAACGCATGGTTTCAAACTAATGTAAGTGATCGTTTTCCATTTTATAATTCATAAGAGCAAAGCTGCACTGATGAGAGATAGATTTCGAAAGGCGTCTGCAGATGGCTTTTCACTTTGGGTTAAAGAGAAAGATCTGGTCTTAAAAACAAAGTTATTTATCAAGTGTATTGTTTTAGTGTCACTGAAGTGAACTGAGTCACTAAACACAAATATCTATTGTCTTTCAACATGAGATTTGTTTTATAGTCTTAAAAAGACTTAAGAATATATATAGATTCGGAAAGGTTGAATATATTATTTATATTTATTTATATTAATAATTATTTATATATTCCAGCTGTGTTCACCTGTAATAAATTGGTAATCATAATTAAAGTATTAGGTCAAGTCATAAGTAACTTCCGATGCAGGTAACTAGAATATATTGCTTCTATCTACCCAAGTCAGTTACCATGACAACAAGTTTTTGTTTTCACTATATAGACGAGGCATCAGTTAATTTTTGTCAACTGTTTTTTATGATATACATTACGTTCAACTGTTTTTTTTAACCTCTGAAATGGAGTCAAAAAGCACATATTTGTCATGTAATGCTTTGGGAATTTAAACAAGGCAATAGTGCTAAGATGACAGCTAAAAATATGCAGTGTATATGGTGGTAAATGGTGGTATAAGGACTAATAACTGATTGGGTAGTTAGAAATTGGTTTATAAAATTACATTCTGGAGATTAGAGCTTAAAAAACAAAGCGAGGGCAGGACATTCTTCTGACTTTGATGACAACCTTTTAAAGACAATATTGAAGCAAAATCCACGTCAATCAACAAGAGATATACCAGAAAGGTTGAATACACACTCAACAGTTAACTGCCACCTGGAGAAATTAGGGAACAAGAAGAGAAGTTGGACTTCTCTATGAAATAGTTTCCAAGAACAAATGGTAAATATTGTACAGTGAAACTTGTCTAAGACGGAACCTCAATGGACCGGGAAATATTTCCGTCTTGAACAGGTTTCCATCTTACACAGGTTGATCATTTATTTTTCTTTTATTCTTATTTTTTAAAGTAGGGAAAGTAGTGGTATGTAATACATCCGGTTTATTAAGATTTAGTTTTTAATTATAAAATAACAAAAAATGGCATAAAAAGTTAGCCCTTTAACAAACTGTAGGATTTATAAATTAAAAGGATTTATATATTAATTAATAATTTAGGAAGTTTTAGGTAAATTGTGTATGTATTAGATATATTTTTGGTAAACTTTTGGTATATACTTTATTGTCTTATTACATAGTATGTAATTACTATGATTAATTATGATTTGTTTAGATATTTTTGTTTAGATTAGTTTTGATTCTATAGTTAGGGTAGTTTCTACCATTCCCCTTTTAACAGTTACAGCCGCATCCAAAGCTTCTTTTTCAGTTACACTCTCATCTTGTAACTCGTAGTAATCAAGATTGACACTTCCTTGTTCAACTTCGTGTGACCAAACTCCGTTTAAAATTTGATATAACTCTACGTCATCCACAGTCATTGCTTCACTATCTATGTTTAAATAATCTGAAGATGAAATATTTTTCATATTCGTCTCTAAAAGCAAATGTAAAAGCTCACTAGAAATAGAATTATCTTTGGAAACACCATCTATTGGAAATCCAGATTTTATTATTAATTATTAACGACGCATGAAATTGAAGAAACAGTACTTTTGATCCACTATAATGCATAAAGAATAGTGATAGCTTTTTATTATTTCTGTGACGTTATTGCACTCAGTAATTGTAGCAACCAGTTTAGTTAACAAGAGTTTTCTATATGGTACTTTATGGTTCCTTGGTACATTGGTTGTAAAATGTGGCTCTGTTAGGGGGGAAAACACAATTTTCAATTTTGTAAGTTAATGTGGATGACATGTTGCATTATCTAAGAATAAAATAACATTTAGTTTTTGCTTTACCATTCGTGAATTGAAATCCTTGAGCCAATTTTCCATTATACTGAGCATCCAAGCCCTCCTATTTGCAAGCCATTCAAGAGGTAAATCACTTATATTCAGTTGATTAAAGCACCTGGGCTTCAAAGATTTGCCAATAACCAAAGGTTTCTCGAATTTTCCATTTCCAGGAAAAACAAAAAGAAATAAACTGACTCATTCTTTTGAATGCTCAGCAACGACACATTTCTCATTTTTTCCGTTTGCTATGTCTTAGGCTCACATCCCTCAATTTCTGTTATGATACTTTTTGCCAATCCTCAACTGCCTGCTGACAGACATCCACGGCTTCACCACAAACTGTACCAAATATAATGTCATACTTTTTCTAAAAACTATCAAGCCAACCAACCGGATGCTTGAAATTCTGAAATATTCAAATTTTCCTCTAAAGTTTTAGTATGCGCCATAAGAAGTGGGCCTGAAATTGGAATATTTTTTGCTATAGCTAAACGAAACCAACCAAACAAGTGTTGATTCACTGCACATAATTCAGAATTTTATCCCTTGTGCTTTGAAGTAAAAACTCTCTAATAAGTTAAAAATGAATTTTGAATAGATTCTGTTGCTTCAAAAATGTCATAAATTTGTGTTTTTCCACAATCATATTGTTGTTGCAGCAATTTTACAGTAATTTTACCTTTGAATTGAGTAATTTAAATTTTTGCGATTGTTCAGTGATTTCATTTCTTTCAGAAATTCTGTCAGGAAAACGTTTTAGAATGTTTATTAGGTTATCGGTGATCTGTTTTCCCAGATGTTACCGACACAAGACTACGAGAACTCCTACCCCTCATTTACTTATTGGTAGACAAATCTTCAAGCATTGAAAATTTCGTACCACTACCACAAAATATGACAAAATCTGATTCCATCCTAAGAATTGAAAATGAACGGTTTGCAAAAAAGTTCCGTTTAATGCAGGTTTCCGTCTTAAATAAGTTTCACTGTATAAGAAATGTAATAACTTCTAAATAGACAGTCTATTAGATTATCAATATCTTTCTATAAAATTAGACAATCAGCTTTCTTTTAAATAAAAATAATATATTAGAAAGTATAAAATTAGACAAGGTAGATGGCTTATAATGTTACTAACTCAATTAGAAACCAAATTTATTTAATTAATTAAATAAATCTTTGAGAAATCAAGTGATATTTAAATTTAAAGAAGCTTATTTATAAAAAAAGTTATTTAACTTACATTGCATTGTATAAAACACAAAATAGCGATAATTCCCAATTTAATCCACATAGTTTCACCGTTTCACCTGCAACAATAACACCTAAATAACACAATGAGCTTAGACTAATGTCAAATAACGTCGGAAATGTTTATCAATATGTCGATAAAACAGTTTTCTGGACTGTACCTAACCCAGTTAGTTGCATATTTTCTACTACGATTCGTTTTGAAACGTTGTATTGTGCAAATAAATGATAAGAGTATCAACACTTACACGTAGAGCAGGTTTCTGATTAATTTTCAAACTTGCTTGGAAGACGCTGGTGAAAATGTCAGGTGAAACGCCGAGAAACGTCGCTTTGATTACCGGTATTACCGGCCAGGTAAATTAATTTCTTATTTTGACTAATTTGTTTTAAAATCGTTTTATTTGGTATGCAATTGTGTACGTAATCATGTTTGGGTTTTAAATTTGTTTGGCTAAACAATTCTTGTGTGTAGGCTTTGACAGTTGCTTTGACAGGTGGTTTCCCCGCGGTTCCTATTAAAATTCAAATTGTTTTTAAATATTTTCGTTTTAATTTAAAACAAAAAGAGTTTTAATCTTTTTGTTTCTAATCCAATGTTTTCCTACAAATATTATACTTTAGAACCAGAAATTACAATTGTGTTACCAAACACAATTAAAAAAAAACGTGAAGATTTTTGAAAATTTCGTTTCTAGGGGTTGAAAAGGGTTGCCATAGTTTTTTTTTGTCAGGATGTCCATATCTTCGAAATAGAAAATGTTACAGATATAAAATTTGGTGTTAAGATTCTTTTTTAGAAATAAAGAGACGCGTGTTTTACCATTTTCTGAAAATCCGATTAAGGGGCTGAAAATTGGGGGTAAAATATATCTATATTCTATATCTCTGAAACCAAATATGCCAACATAGTAAAACTTGGCAGTTAGATCCCTCTTATAAAATAGGGTAGATCGGGTTTTACCATTTTTCCGAAAATCCCATTAAGGGGGCTGAAAATTGGGGTTTTTTAACTATTTAATATTTTGGAATATTTTGTTATCTATTTTTATATATATATATATATATATATATATATATATATATATATATATATATATATATATATATATATATATATATATATATTTCTGAAACCAAATATCGACGGTCCCTACGAACATAAGTACATGTCAAAAATGGAATTTTTTTGAATTGCACAATTGAGTTGAATAAAAGAAAAATATAGATTTGTATTATAGATTATGTATTTAAAATACATAAAATAAATATTTAAAATACATAAAAAAAAATCTATAATTTTTTACTTCAACAACCCAATTGTGGAATAAAAAAAGGATGTGGCTATTTATGCATACAGTATGTATACGCAATTGGCTATTTATACATATAGTATGTATACGCAATTGGCTATTTATACATACAGTATGTATACGCAATTGGCTATTTATACATACAGTATGTATACATATAGTATGCATTCGCAATTGACTATTTGCACATCCTGACTGTATATACAAATATTGGAGTTACTATTTTGGTAATAACTACACAATTATAGTTTTATTTATTAAAGTTCATTTACAATCTTGCTCAATAAACTCATAAATAAAATTCAAAATTTATCACTAAATCAGTGAAATATAACGTAGGTAAAATATGGTATAAAGTAAAAAAAATACAGGTATATTATTTTTTATTCTGTTTTTTTTTTTTGTAAAAAGTGGTGTGCTTAGTCTTTATCTTTGGACGTCCTTTGGATTTTATTTTAGATTTGAATTGTATGTAAGTTTTTATTTGATTGATTTGAGGGGCTGGCAGGGCTCGATTGACTCGGTAATAGACCGAATTTGTTCTTCAGGTTCTTCTCGTTCAATTGCACTAAGCCCACTACTCTCATGTTCATTTTCAATATAATTATCAATGTTTACATTTATAACTTATGTATCCATATTTAGTGCATTTTCAGTTGAAATATATCTTGCATGAAAACATGTTTTTGAAAATGTCCAAATTAGTATATTTTCTTTTCAAAATAATATGACGACGTGGTGCACTAAAATAATTCCAAAATGTATACAAACATGTTGCCACCGATGTATTATAAAATTTTGATATTTTGCTATCAAGATTTTCCTCAATGCCATTGTTTTAAATTCTCATTTTGGACTCTAAAGTTTGAAATAATTTTAACTGTGTTATCAAAAAAATTATTCCTGTTTCTGTGAGGGCTTCAGAACATCCTTCAAGTATATTTCTTATTTCGATATCACTATCCATAATTTTAAAAACTGTTTGTTTATTTTTGGCTAATTTTATTTTTATTCTTGAATCAATACAGTTTATGATTTCCATATTACATACGTAAATTATTGGCGAACTATGATATTTAGTTTGTATGTATTGTTTAAGGGTCCAAAATGATCCTTCAATTCTGTTTGCTGTTGTTGTAGTGCCTCCCATTAATGGTAAATGTTTTCTAAAACAATGTACCCACATTTCTTTACAACTATCCCAATTTTTAAGGAATTGTTCCTTAAGTGTTACATATTTATCTTTTGTTCCTATAAAAACTTATACAGATTTACAAATTTCCAAAAATTCTTTTTTCTGCTCTTCATATTCTTCATATGATTAGGAATACAAGCATTTCTTGAATTCAAACAAAAATGTATGCTTCTCATCAATTTTATCATCAACAAAATCTCATCACCCAACACTAACAGAAGAAGAAGTAATTAAATACCTAAGTAATAAAGGATTTACCAACGTACAATGCATGAAACTGAATTCAAAATTTCCAGAAGCGTACTCATCTTTTAAATTCACGATTCCCTTTAAACAACTAACTGAAATAAAATACCCTGAAACATGGCCCAAATACGTACGCGTCAATCTTTTTTTTTTACCCAAAGCTTAGAAAACCATCGACTACGTAATAAATGATCCCAATATACAATATAAATAGTTCCAGAAAAAAATCACAACTTATCAATGAATATCCAAAGCTTAAAAGAAAAAACCAACCAAATCGAAATTTTAAGCGTTGATTTGAAACCAGATTTTATATGTTTGACCGAGACATGGCTAAATTGGCGGTGTACCATTTTGGGCCAACAAAAATATAATTAAATGTAAAGAAATTTCAAACCTAATGTCAATAGAAAAACAAATAGAAATATGTGGGATCCAATGGATAAATTCGACAAATAAAAATAAAATAAAACTAGTTTGCTTATACAGACCCCGCTAGGATACTTAACCACCTTTATGACATTGTTGGAAAAGAACATGGACAAAATTTTCAACATGCATGACGAAATAATAATAGTAGGAGATTTTAACATCCATTTTTCGAATCCAATACCAAAGAAGATTCTATCTACCAGAACTCATGAGATGATATGAACTTAAAGATCAAATTTTCCAACATACACGAGCAACGCAAACATCAAGCAACATTGTTGACAATATTGTCACTCAAAAAAAAACCAAAAGGAATCTCAGTTCATGATACAATATTATCAGACCACAGATTCATTCTCCTTGGCGCAAACATACAAAATCATACAGACAGAACACAATATGAATTCAAACGAATCTTTAGCGAACCGAACAAATCTAAATTTAAGTTAGCCTTACAAGAAGAATCTTGGGAAAGCAACTTAACTAAAGACGACTGCAATGAGAAAACAACTGAATTCATATAAAATCTTCAAAAACATTTATAAAGCATTGCCAATCAAAAAAGGTAAAATTATTACAAAACTATGGATAACGGAAGAAAACAAAAAGTCAAGCAAAGAACTGATAGAACACCACAAATAAACAAAGAGTATATGTATGGCATATCATTAACAATAAGGTAAAGAACAAACAAAACCAAACCATCTCAAATGAGGAAGATATAGCAACAAAATTCAACGTATTTTAAAAAAATGCACCGATACAAATAACGAAAAACACCGATAAACATTAATTATGACTAGAGTGTGGATTATATGCAAAGTGCATATATTTTATTTTTTGCATATATATATATATATATATATATATATATATATATATATATATATATATATATATATAAATATAGTTAATTATGTGGACGAATTACATTGATTAGAGTTAATTAACGCTAATTAGTAATTGCATATATTGCATATTTGGGCATGCTCATGCATATTTCATCAAAAGTTGCATATTCTTGCATATTTAAGTGCTTATTATAATTATTATTTTATTTCTGGAAATACATACCGGCCACCCACAAAATTACTAATATACTTACCATTGAAAAAGTTAAATAATATTAATTTAAAATCATTTTAACAAAAATATTGTGAACATAATATATATCTGACGAGAGTACCTTAAGAAAAAATTATTTAAATTATTATAATATTCAAACAATGTTGGAAATTAGACAACAAAGTACCGACAAATGTGGCCATTATATTGCCCATTTGTTAATAGGAATTCTTCATGGACATTTTTGGAAATCATATTTAATTTCACCGAAACAACTAGAACAAACTAATCATTTAACAATTGCCCGATTTTTTTTCAAGAGGGTTTATCAAATTTTCTTTTACCCTGTGAAAATTTTTTACTTATGTTAGACGCTTTTTAAATTTTATTGTAACAGTATTCACACTGTTAAGCTCGTTGCTAAATTTTGCTCGTTGCTAAAATCTGCTAGATTTTTCGTTGTTTACGATTTAATTAGTAATGTCTAAAAAATATTTTTCAAAACTCCTTTTGAGAGTCCAATTTTATAAGGTTTTGTTTGACCGAATGTTCAATTGCCTCCTGAACCTATAATTACAAGATGGGGCACGTGGTAAGCGCAGCAAATTTTTATGCTGATAATTTTGCAGGTATTAAAGATGTAATTCTCAAAATCAGTTATTCCAGTGCCGTTTTCGAGAATTGCAAAAAAAAAGGTAAAAGTACGAACCCAGCACCTTGCATTTCTTAAGGCAAACTATGGCTTCGTCTCAAACTCCATTCACAGACTGGAAACAAAAGGTTTGTCTCTATCAGAATCAATTGAAATTATAGAAGAATTTTAAACATTTGACTATGTTGCTCACAATACACTACTAGAGAAACTAGAACGATATGGACTTACAGACAAAACACAACGCTGTCTCGAATCATACTTAGCAAACCTAAATCAATTTGTAAAAATAAGGAATACTAGATCGAGTACAACAAACACATCAGTCGGGGTACCACAAGGAACTATATTAGCCCCACTACTATTTTCGTTATACACAGTTGACCTTATCCACTACATTGGAGCAGATAACTGTATTATGTACGCAGACTACACTAGCATAATCATTACAGGCTCGTCAATACAATAAATTTCTGCACATGTCCAAACCACCTTAGCCTGCTTTCTTGAACCTTCTTTCCTATGGGTCCCGCTTTCACTGTTCCTCTAATGTGATCATTCCTTATTCTGTCGTTTCTTGTTACCCCTCTCATCCACCTCAACATTCTCATTTCTGCCACTTCCATCTATCTCTCATGTGCTTTTGTAATCGGTCAAGTTTCCGCACTATAGAGCATAGCAGGCCTCACCTTTCCTTTCCTCCTGTAGCTGATCTTCTTGTCACACAGTACTCCACTCAATTTCTCCCAGTTCATCTATCCACTATTTAACCTGTGTTGTATTTCAGACTCCAGCTCTCCATCACTTTGAATATACGACCCCAGATATTTAAACTTCTTGGTCGGTGGCAGTTCTTCTTCCTGCAGGTTAATACATAGATCTTGAGCTTCTTTCATACACATATATTCGGTTTTCAACCTGCTGATCTTCATTCCCCTTTCTTCTAGGACTTTCCTCCACTCTTCGAGCCTCTTTTGAAGTTTCTCTCGGGTCATTTCACAGAGTACCTACAACGTCGCCGGCGAACATCATGCTCCATGGCGCTGCTTTCCTCACATCCTTGAATATCACATCCATTACCAGGGCAAAGAGATATGGGCTGAGAGCAGATCCCTGGTGTAGCCCTACTCTCACTGAGTATTCAGTTGTTGTACCCACACTGCTTTTAACTTGTGTCATCACTCCTTCGTACATTTTTTTCACCAGTCTCGCATACTTTTCTGGTACACCTTTACTTCTTATACATCTCCATATCTCCTGCCTGGGAACTCTGTCATACGCCTTCTCCTGATCAATGAAGGCCAAATGTAAATCAACCTGCACCTCCCTGTGTCTCTCAATCAGTTGCCTTAGTGCAAATATTGCGTCAGTTGTTCCTCTTCCTGGCATAAATCTAAACTGTTCTTCCCCTACTTCAGTTTACCAACGCAACCTTGTCTCAATGATCCTTTCTTATGTCTTCATTGTCAGCTTTATACCTCTATATTTGCCACAATTTTGGATATCACCTTTTCCTTTGTATATGGAAACAGGAATACTACTTCTCCACGCATGTGGCATTGTTTCTCCGTTCCAAATCTTCTTCATCAAATCCCAGGGGATATAAATATCCCGGTCTCACAGGCTCCTCCAGGCTTATGTTGGGATTTGGTCTGGACCTAGTGCCGCCCCACTTTTCATTTTAGCGCATAATCTACTTCTTCCCTTCTTAATGCTTGGGTCACACCTTTGTTTACCTCTCCATCCTCGTACTTTTCTCTCAGATTTTCATCATTCAATTGTCTTTCAAAGTACTTCAGCGTGTCATCGTGGTTTCTCCCCATCTCTTCATATGCCTCCTCCACTGCCTCAGTCTTCGCTTTTGCCACAGCTCGTTTTGTCTTCTTCTTTGCAATCTTATAGGCTTCCCTTTCTTCCTATTAAATCACATTGTTCTTAGCATCTTTCTTCACTTTTACCTCTTTATAGACCGCCTCATTCCACCACCATGCCTCCTTATCTTCCGGCGGTTCCTTTCCTGATGTTACACCTAGCACGTATTCACCAACTTTCTTTATAACACTGCTCATTGATATTGATACATCACATTGATACTCCACCACTCCTGTAGGCCCTCCGGTAATCTCAGGTCCCCTTTTTTAACACTTTTTCTTTGAATTCTTCTCGCAGCCCTTCTTCTTTCAGTTTCCACCACTTTATTCTTTCTTCTCTTTGTATGACACACAACTTCTTCTTCTTTTTCCCACAACCATCTCATAATCAGCCACCACGAATTTGTGTTGTGCTACTACACCTTCACTGTATATAACTATATTTAATAATCTATATCTCTGAAACCAAATATGCCACAATAGTAAAACTTGGTAGTAAGATTCCTCTTACAAAATAGAGTAGGACGGGTTTTACCATTTTCTGAAAATCCGACTAAGGGGGTTGAAAATTGCAGTTGAATATTTTTTTAATCTATATTTCTGAAACCAAATATGCTATTATAGTAAAAATTTGCAATTAGATTCCTCTTACGAAATAAATTTACTATAAACGTATTGTACTATTTATCGAAAATAAAGCGAAGGGGCAGAAAATCCTTATATCTAAAAAATCGGAGATGTTACAGATGTGAAAATTGATATTTAAATTCCTCTTTGTAAGTAAAGAAAAGGTGCATTCGAATTTTCCGAAAATCCATTTTATGCTGGTTTATGTGAGTTGAACTTTATGCAAAATTTGTTAACCAATTTAACCCTGTAGAACAGTTAGATATAACTGTAGGTAGACATTCTGATGCTTATCTCTATGTGAAAAGAAAGTATCTTCACTGACTCACTCATCAATACATAGGTCCAAGGTAGGTCTTCAACTAGAAACCTTAAATTTGGAAGGTTTATCGTTGTAATGACGCGGAATCACTAAAGAAAGATACTCCGAGTAAGTATGAAAGATACTCAGAGTAAATATGAATTACCACGTATTAACGGTCCATCCTTTTCATTAAAGAAAGATACTTTGAAATTTCTTTAATAAGAGGACGAAAATGAAGTTGAATCGTCAAGTTTTATATGGATACCTCTATCTCAATAGCCAAAATTGTAACATACGTGAAAATTGGTATGTTTATTCTTTGAAAATGAAATACATTTAAAATCCAGTCAAGAAGTATGAAAAATGGGAGTGACTTAGTATGAGAAAATATCAAAAATCGAAATTTTACATATATAGGTTTTTCACATTATATTCACCCTTTTGCAAATGAAATTCACCCTTTTGCAAATTAAATTCTGCCTGTTGCATGAAATTTATTCTTTTGAAAATTAAATTCACCCATTTGCAAATGAAATTTACCCTTTTGCAAATTAAATTCACCCTTTTGCAAATTAAATTCACCTTTTTGTAATTTAAATTCACCCTATTGCAAATAAAATTCACCCTTTTGCAAATTAAATTCACCTTTTTGTAATTTAAATTCACCCTATTGCAAATAAAATTCATCCTTTTGCAAATTAAATTCACCCTTTTTCAATCAAGTACTTTTACATATATCGTGGACACGCGGGCAAAAGGGAGTATGTCATTAAACGAAGGACGCAAAGAAGGTTTGATATCACCTCTAAAATCCAAATTTCTTAGTAATTTTTAAAACACTATATTTTCATTATTTCTTGCTAGACCACGTTATAAAATGGCTCTTGAATATTTTCAGACGATTTTTAGTAATTTATTAACAAAGCAAACTGAATTTTCCAAATTGACCTAGCTCTTTTTGCATGCGCGCCCACGATATATTAAAAAAAATGTTTTTATTGCTCATGCGTGCGAAGTACTTTCTGATGCATGTTTTTTAATACGAGAAATGCCACTTCGCATTGTCTTTCCACATAACCTGGGCAACGCACTCAAATATTGAATTTCGCTAGGTTACATTAAAAAAAAAAACAAATAAATAAAAATAAAATGAACACAATCAAGACCTCGATATTAAAAAAGCGACGTGAGTGTCAGAATTTTTTTTCATTACAAATTAATAATAAAAATTAAAGAAAACCTTTTAAAATGAGTGTACATTCCGGAGAAAGGTGATACCGGAGAAAGAGGAGAGTTCTTATGACGATTCCACACCACCGGAGACAATTGGAAAAGCAAATTCTTCATTTTTGATTAATTTTTGGGTGGCCCCTGGATCCCAAACTTGGAAGATACTTCCCCTCGCATGAGTAATAAAAAATATTGTAACACGGGCGGTATTATCAATTGCCCTCTTGAGCGAATGCTCAAGCACAATTGTTGACAGCGGCAACTAATTGACATATTGCGACTTTCATTGACCCTAGCCATAATATTGTTGGTTGGATTAATGTCTAATAAAGTGAAACTGGTGCGAAATTTGTTTTTTCACAACAGCTTGAATAGCCTATTCGGTGTGTCGATTATGAAGGCCATTAAATTGGACGTAATTTACGAAATACTTTTCTTATACAGCACGAATTTTGATAATGAAATTGACAATGATTTGCAAGCGTTGTTCGTTTGTTGGTCTATTCATGGTGAAATAGCAAACCTTACTGAGCATCTTTGACATTGCCACATTCCACGAATCTTTTTTTTTACTCTGAAAAAATTTACACTGAAAAACCAAATAGTAAAAAAATCACCCTTTATAATATACTCTATGATATAAAAAATGCAACACCAAGAGTGAGGAATTTTGGAACCAAACTTGGTAGAAATGTTAGTAATCAAAGGTAGTAATTGATTAAAACTTCAAAGAAATTAAACAAAAGATTAAGGCATTTTTTATGAATAAAGTGTTGGACCACCTCTATTAGTTTCACACTACCGCACCCTTCTGGGCATGGATTCCACCAGGTTGTCGATTTATCCCTGAGGTATTGCATCCCAGGCAATATGTAGTTCATACCGGAGAGCTTCTAGTGTCTGTGAAGGATGGACTAATTGCTTAGGTGTTCTACCAATCATGTCGCACACATGTTCGATGGGTGAAAGGTCGGGAGATATGGGTGGTCACGGCAAGACATTGACGTTAGCCTCTTCGAAACGCTCCATAGAATGCAATGCCTTTCAATGAGGGGACGGGCATTATGCTGTTGGAATATCGGGTCCTCAAGCTCCAGAGGAATGGAAGCATATTGGGTTCTACCACTTCATCAACATATTGGTGGGCATTCATATTGACTCGGATAAATACTAACTGACACCTGCTTCCATAAACAATAGCACCTCATACCATAGCCCCCACTGTGTGGTGCACATGTCGTCCAACAGAAAACCACACATTGCGACGTTCTCCACGTCTACGTTTTACCCTCATGCGACCACCATGTATTCCCAAGCAGAATGGGGATTCGTCGCTGAAGACCACACTATGCCATTCCACATTCCAATCCAGTCGCTAGGTACACCAATCCAAACGTTGCTATCGATGACGAGCCGTCGGCGGAAGTACAGTTGTGGTCTAATGGACTGCAAGCCAAAAGCTGTAATTGGTCAGCAAACTGTGCAAAGGGTTACATGACGTCCTTCGTTTCCAAACTATTGATCGGCTATTGATCTTGAACTCGAGAATCGGTCTCTTTAATCTGAGATGGCGGTCCTAGACCACATTTGTCTGTCTTGGCCTTCATCTTGTCATAGCAGGACATTCTTCTGACTTTGATGACAACCTTTTAAAGACAATATTGAAGCAAAATCCACGTCAATCAACAAGAGATATACCAGAAAGGTTGAATACACACTCAACAGTTAACTGCCACCTGGAGAAATTAGGGAACAAGAAGAGAAGTTGGACTTCTCTATGAAATAGTTTCCAAGAACAAATGGTAAATATTGTACAGTGAAACTTGTCTAAGACGGAACCTCAATGGACCGGGAAATATTTCCGTCTTGAACAGGTTTCCATCTTACACAGGTTGATCATTTATTTTTCTTTTATTCTTATTTTTTAAAGTAGGGAAAGTAGTGGTATGTAATACATCCGGTTTATTAAGATTTAGTTTTTAATTATAAAATAACAAAAAATGGCATAAAAAGTTAGCCCTTTAACAAACTGTAGGATTTATAAATTAAAAGGATTTATATATTAATTAATAATTTAGGAAGTTTTAGGTAAATTGTGTATGTATTAGATATATTTTTGGTAAACTTTTGGTATATACTTTATTGTCTTATTACATAGTATGTAATTACTATGATTAATTATGATTTGTTTAGATATTTTTGTTTAGATTAGTTTTGATTCTATAGTTAGGGTAGTTTCTACCATTCCCCTTTTAACAGTTACAGCCGCATCCAAAGCTTCTTTTTCAGTTACACTCTCATCTTGTAACTCGTAGTAATCAAGATTGACACTTCCTTGTTCAACTTCGTGTGACCAAACTCCGTTTAAAATTTGATATAACTCTACGTCATCCACAGTCATTGCTTCACTATCTATGTTTAAATAATCTGAAGATGAAATATTTTTCATATTCGTCTCTAAAAGCAAATGTAAAAGCTCACTAGAAATAGAATTATCTTTGGAAACACCATCTATTGGAAATCCAGATTTTATTATTAATTATTAACGACGCATGAAATTGAAGAAACAGTACTTTTGATCCACTATAATGCATAAAGAATAGTGATAGCTTTTTATTATTTCTGTGACGTTATTGCACTCAGTAATTGTAGCAACCAGTTTAGTTAACAAGAGTTTTCTATATGGTACTTTATGGTTCCTTGGTACATTGGTTGTAAAATGTGGCTCTGTTAGGGGGGAAAACACAATTTTCAATTTTGTAAGTTAATGTGGATGACATGTTGCATTATCTAAGAATAAAATAACATTTAGTTTTTGCTTTACCATTCGTGAATTGAAATCCTTGAGCCAATTTTCCATTATACTGAGCATCCAAGCCCTCCTATTTGCAAGCCATTCAAGAGGTAAATCACTTATATTCAGTTGATTAAAGCACCTGGGCTTCAAAGATTTGCCAATAACCAAAGGTTTCTCGAATTTTCCATTTCCAGGAAAAACAAAAAGAAATAAACTGACTCATTCTTTTGAATGCTCAGCAACGACACATTTCTCATTTTTTCCGTTTGCTATGTCTTAGGCTCACATCCCTCAATTTCTGTTATGATACTTTTTGCCAATCCTCAACTGCCTGCTGACAGACATCCACGGCTTCACCACAAACTGTACCAAATATAATGTCATACTTTTTCTAAAAACTATCAAGCCAACCAACCGGATGCTTGAAATTCTGAAATATTCAAATTTTCCTCTAAAGTTTTAGTATGCGCCATAAGAAGTGGGCCTGAAATTGGAATATTTTTTGCTATAGCTAAACGAAACCAACCAAACAAGTGTTGATTCACTGCACATAATTCAGAATTTTATCCCTTGTGCTTTGAAGTAAAAACTCTCTAATAAGTTAAAAATGAATTTTGAATAGATTCTGTTGCTTCAAAAATGTCATAAATTTGTGTTTTTCCACAATCATATTGTTGTTGCAGCAATTTTACAGTAATTTTACCTTTGAATTGAGTAATTTAAATTTTTGCGATTGTTCAGTGATTTCATTTCTTTCAGAAATTCTGTCAGGAAAACGTTTTAGAATGTTTATTAGGTTATCGGTGATCTGTTTTCCCAGATGTTACCGACACAAGACTACGAGAACTCCTACCCCTCATTTACTTATTGGTAGACAAATCTTCAAGCATTGAAAATTTCGTACCACTACCACAAAATATGACAAAATCTGATTCCATCCTAAGAATTGAAAATGAACGGTTTGCAAAAAAGTTCCGTTTAATGCAGGTTTCCGTCTTAAATAAGTTTCACTGTATAAGAAATGTAATAACTTCTAAATAGACAGTCTATTAGATTATCAATATCTTTCTATAAAATTAGACAATCAGCTTTCTTTTAAATAAAAATAATATATTAGAAAGTATAAAATTAGACAAGGTAGATGGCTTATAATGTTACTAACTCAATTAGAAACCAAATTTATTTAATTAATTAAATAAATCTTTGAGAAATCAAGTGATATTTAAATTTAAAGAAGCTTATTTATAAAAAAAGTTATTTAACTTACATTGCATTGTATAAAACACAAAATAGCGATAATTCCCAATTTAATCCACATAGTTTCACCGTTTCACCTGCAACAATAACACCTAAATAACACAATGAGCTTAGACTAATGTCAAATAACGTCGGAAATGTTTATCAATATGTCGATAAAACAGTTTTCTGGACTGTACCTAACCCAGTTAGTTGCATATTTTCTACTACGATTCGTTTTGAAACGTTGTATTGTGCAAATAAATGATAAGAGTATCAACACTTACACGTAGAGCAGGTTTCTGATTAATTTTCAAACTTGCTTGGAAGACGCTGGTGAAAATGTCAGGTGAAACGCCGAGAAACGTCGCTTTGATTACCGGTATTACCGGCCAGGTAAATTAATTTCTTATTTTGACTAATTTGTTTTAAAATCGTTTTATTTGGTATGCAATTGTGTACGTAATCATGTTTGGGTTTTAAATTTGTTTGGCTAAACAATTCTTGTGTGTAGGCTTTGACAGTTGCTTTGACAGGTGGTTTCCCCGCGGTTCCTATTAAAATTCAAATTGTTTTTAAATATTTTCGTTTTAATTTAAAACAAAAAGAGTTTTAATCTTTTTGTTTCTAATCCAATGTTTTCCTACAAATATTATACTTTAGAACCAGAAATTACAATTGTGTTACCAAACACAATTAAAAAAAAACGTGAAGATTTTTGAAAATTTCGTTTCTAGGGGTTGAAAAGGGTTGCCATAGTTTTTTTTTGTCAGGATGTCCATATCTTCGAAATAGAAAATGTTACAGATATAAAATTTGGTGTTAAGATTCTTTTTTAGAAATAAAGAGACGCGTGTTTTACCATTTTCTGAAAATCCGATTAAGGGGCTGAAAATTGGGGGTAAAATATATCTATATTCTATATCTCTGAAACCAAATATGCCAACATAGTAAAACTTGGCAGTTAGATCCCTCTTATAAAATAGGGTAGATCGGGTTTTACCATTTTTCCGAAAATCCCATTAAGGGGGCTGAAAATTGGGGTTTTTTAACTATTTAATATTTTGGAATATTTTGTTATCTATTTTTATATATATATATATATATATATATATATATATATATATATATATATATATATATATATTTCTGAAACCAAATATCGACGGTCCCTACGAACATAAGTACATGTCAAAAATGGAATTTTTTTGAATTGCACAATTGAGTTGAATAAAAGAAAAATATAGATTTGTATTATAGATTATGTATTTAAAATACATAAAATAAATATTTAAAATACATAAAAAAAAATCTATAATTTTTTACTTCAACAACCCAATTGTGGAATAAAAAAAGGATGTGGCTATTTATGCATACAGTATGTATACGCAATTGGCTATTTATACATATAGTATGTATACGCAATTGGCTATTTATACATACAGTATGTATACGCAATTGGCTATTTATACATACAGTATGTATACATATAGTATGCATTCGCAATTGACTATTTGCACATCCTGACTGTATATACAAATATTGGAGTTACTATTTTGGTAATAACTACACAATTATAGTTTTATTTATTAAAGTTCATTTACAATCTTGCTCAATAAACTCATAAATAAAATTCAAAATTTATCACTAAATCAGTGAAATATAACGTAGGTAAAATATGGTATAAAGTAAAAAAAATACAGGTATATTATTTTTTATTCTGTTTTTTTTTTTTGTAAAAAGTGGTGTGCTTAGTCTTTATCTTTGGACGTCCTTTGGATTTTATTTTAGATTTGAATTGTATGTAAGTTTTTATTTGATTGATTTGAGGGGCTGGCAGGGCTCGATTGACTCGGTAATAGACCGAATTTGTTCTTCAGGTTCTTCTCGTTCAATTGCACTAAGCCCACTACTCTCATGTTCATTTTCAATATAATTATCAATGTTTACATTTATAACTTATGTATCCATATTTAGTGCATTTTCAGTTGAAATATATCTTGCATGAAAACATGTTTTTGAAAATGTCCAAATTAGTATATTTTCTTTTCAAAATAATATGACGACGTGGTGCACTAAAATAATTCCAAAATGTATACAAACATGTTGCCACCGATGTATTATAAAATTTTGATATTTTGCTATCAAGATTTTCCTCAATGCCATTGTTTTAAATTCTCATTTTGGACTCTAAAGTTTGAAATAATTTTAACTGTGTTATCAAAAAAATTATTCCTGTTTCTGTGAGGGCTTCAGAACATCCTTCAAGTATATTTCTTATTTCGATATCACTATCCATAATTTTAAAAACTGTTTGTTTATTTTTGGCTAATTTTATTTTTATTCTTGAATCAATACAGTTTATGATTTCCATATTACATACGTAAATTATTGGCGAACTATGATATTTAGTTTGTATGTATTGTTTAAGGGTCCAAAATGATCCTTCAATTCTGTTTGCTGTTGTTGTAGTGCCTCCCATTAATGGTAAATGTTTTCTAAAACAATGTACCCACATTTCTTTACAACTATCCCAATTTTTAAGGAATTGTTCCTTAAGTGTTACATATTTATCTTTTGTTCCTATAAAAACTTATACAGATTTACAAATTTCCAAAAATTCTTTTTTCTGCTCTTCATATTCTTCATATGATTAGGAATACAAGCATTTCTTGAATTCAAACAAAAATGTATGCTTCTCATCAATTTTATCATCAACAAAATCTCATCACCCAACACTAACAGAAGAAGAAGTAATTAAATACCTAAGTAATAAAGGATTTACCAACGTACAATGCATGAAACTGAATTCAAAATTTCCAGAAGCGTACTCATCTTTTAAATTCACGATTCCCTTTAAACAACTAACTGAAATAAAATACCCTGAAACATGGCCCAAATACGTACGCGTCAATCTTTTTTTTTTACCCAAAGCTTAGAAAACCATCGACTACGTAATAAATGATCCCAATATACAATATAAATAGTTCCAGAAAAAAATCACAACTTATCAATGAATATCCAAAGCTTAAAAGAAAAAACCAACCAAATCGAAATTTTAAGCGTTGATTTGAAACCAGATTTTATATGTTTGACCGAGACATGGCTAAATTGGCGGTGTACCATTTTGGGCCAACAAAAATATAATTAAATGTAAAGAAATTTCAAACCTAATGTCAATAGAAAAACAAATAGAAATATGTGGGATCCAATGGATAAATTCGACAAATAAAAATAAAATAAAACTAGTTTGCTTATACAGACCCCGCTAGGATACTTAACCACCTTTATGACATTGTTGGAAAAGAACATGGACAAAATTTTCAACATGCATGACGAAATAATAATAGTAGGAGATTTTAACATCCATTTTTCGAATCCAATACCAAAGAAGATTCTATCTACCAGAACTCATGAGATGATATGAACTTAAAGATCAAATTTTCCAACATACACGAGCAACGCAAACATCAAGCAACATTGTTGACAATATTGTCACTCAAAAAAAAACCAAAAGGAATCTCAGTTCATGATACAATATTATCAGACCACAGATTCATTCTCCTTGGCGCAAACATACAAAATCATACAGACAGAACACAATATGAATTCAAACGAATCTTTAGCGAACCGAACAAATCTAAATTTAAGTTAGCCTTACAAGAAGAATCTTGGGAAAGCAACTTAACTAAAGACGACTGCAATGAGAAAACAACTGAATTCATATAAAATCTTCAAAAACATTTATAAAGCATTGCCAATCAAAAAAGGTAAAATTATTACAAAACTATGGATAACGGAAGAAAACAAAAAGTCAAGCAAAGAACTGATAGAACACCACAAATAAACAAAGAGTATATGTATGGCATATCATTAACAATAAGGTAAAGAACAAACAAAACCAAACCATCTCAAATGAGGAAGATATAGCAACAAAATTCAACGTATTTTAAAAAAATGCACCGATACAAATAACGAAAAACACCGATAAACATTAATTATGACTAGAGTGTGGATTATATGCAAAGTGCATATATTTTATTTTTTGCATATATATATATATATATATATATATATATATATATATATATATATATATATATATATAAATATAGTTAATTATGTGGACGAATTACATTGATTAGAGTTAATTAACGCTAATTAGTAATTGCATATATTGCATATTTGGGCATGCTCATGCATATTTCATCAAAAGTTGCATATTCTTGCATATTTAAGTGCTTATTATAATTATTATTTTATTTCTGGAAATACATACCGGCCACCCACAAAATTACTAATATACTTACCATTGAAAAAGTTAAATAATATTAATTTAAAATCATTTTAACAAAAATATTGTGAACATAATATATATCTGACGAGAGTACCTTAAGAAAAAATTATTTAAATTATTATAATATTCAAACAATGTTGGAAATTAGACAACAAAGTACCGACAAATGTGGCCATTATATTGCCCATTTGTTAATAGGAATTCTTCATGGACATTTTTGGAAATCATATTTAATTTCACCGAAACAACTAGAACAAACTAATCATTTAACAATTGCCCGATTTTTTTTCAAGAGGGTTTATCAAATTTTCTTTTACCCTGTGAAAATTTTTTACTTATGTTAGACGCTTTTTAAATTTTATTGTAACAGTATTCACACTGTTAAGCTCGTTGCTAAATTTTGCTCGTTGCTAAAATCTGCTAGATTTTTCGTTGTTTACGATTTAATTAGTAATGTCTAAAAAATATTTTTCAAAACTCCTTTTGAGAGTCCAATTTTATAAGGTTTTGTTTGACCGAATGTTCAATTGCCTCCTGAACCTATAATTACAAGATGGGGCACGTGGTAAGCGCAGCAAATTTTTATGCTGATAATTTTGCAGGTATTAAAGATGTAATTCTCAAAATCAGTTATTCCAGTGCCGTTTTCGAGAATTGCAAAAAAAAAGGTAAAAGTACGAACCCAGCACCTTGCATTTCTTAAGGCAAACTATGGCTTCGTCTCAAACTCCATTCACAGACTGGAAACAAAAGGTTTGTCTCTATCAGAATCAATTGAAATTATAGAAGAATTTTAAACATTTGACTATGTTGCTCACAATACACTACTAGAGAAACTAGAACGATATGGACTTACAGACAAAACACAACGCTGTCTCGAATCATACTTAGCAAACCTAAATCAATTTGTAAAAATAAGGAATACTAGATCGAGTACAACAAACACATCAGTCGGGGTACCACAAGGAACTATATTAGCCCCACTACTATTTTCGTTATACACAGTTGACCTTATCCACTACATTGGAGCAGATAACTGTATTATGTACGCAGACTACACTAGCATAATCATTACAGGCTCGTCAATACAATAAATTTCTGCACATGTCCAAACCACCTTAGCCTGCTTTCTTGAACCTTCTTTCCTATGGGTCCCGCTTTCACTGTTCCTCTAATGTGATCATTCCTTATTCTGTCGTTTCTTGTTACCCCTCTCATCCACCTCAACATTCTCATTTCTGCCACTTCCATCTATCTCTCATGTGCTTTTGTAATCGGTCAAGTTTCCGCACTATAGAGCATAGCAGGCCTCACCTTTCCTTTCCTCCTGTAGCTGATCTTCTTGTCACACAGTACTCCACTCAATTTCTCCCAGTTCATCTATCCACTATTTAACCTGTGTTGTATTTCAGACTCCAGCTCTCCATCACTTTGAATATACGACCCCAGATATTTAAACTTCTTGGTCGGTGGCAGTTCTTCTTCCTGCAGGTTAATACATAGATCTTGAGCTTCTTTCATACACATATATTCGGTTTTCAACCTGCTGATCTTCATTCCCCTTTCTTCTAGGACTTTCCTCCACTCTTCGAGCCTCTTTTGAAGTTTCTCTCGGGTCATTTCACAGAGTACCTACAACGTCGCCGGCGAACATCATGCTCCATGGCGCTGCTTTCCTCACATCCTTGAATATCACATCCATTACCAGGGCAAAGAGATATGGGCTGAGAGCAGATCCCTGGTGTAGCCCTACTCTCACTGAGTATTCAGTTGTTGTACCCACACTGCTTTTAACTTGTGTCATCACTCCTTCGTACATTTTTTTCACCAGTCTCGCATACTTTTCTGGTACACCTTTACTTCTTATACATCTCCATATCTCCTGCCTGGGAACTCTGTCATACGCCTTCTCCTGATCAATGAAGGCCAAATGTAAATCAACCTGCACCTCCCTGTGTCTCTCAATCAGTTGCCTTAGTGCAAATATTGCGTCAGTTGTTCCTCTTCCTGGCATAAATCTAAACTGTTCTTCCCCTACTTCAGTTTACCAACGCAACCTTGTCTCAATGATCCTTTCTTATGTCTTCATTGTCAGCTTTATACCTCTATATTTGCCACAATTTTGGATATCACCTTTTCCTTTGTATATGGAAACAGGAATACTACTTCTCCACGCATGTGGCATTGTTTCTCCGTTCCAAATCTTCTTCATCAAATCCCAGGGGATATAAATATCCCGGTCTCACAGGCTCCTCCAGGCTTATGTTGGGATTTGGTCTGGACCTAGTGCCGCCCCACTTTTCATTTTAGCGCATAATCTACTTCTTCCCTTCTTAATGCTTGGGTCACACCTTTGTTTACCTCTCCATCCTCGTACTTTTCTCTCAGATTTTCATCATTCAATTGTCTTTCAAAGTACTTCAGCGTGTCATCGTGGTTTCTCCCCATCTCTTCATATGCCTCCTCCACTGCCTCAGTCTTCGCTTTTGCCACAGCTCGTTTTGTCTTCTTCTTTGCAATCTTATAGGCTTCCCTTTCTTCCTATTAAATCACATTGTTCTTAGCATCTTTCTTCACTTTTACCTCTTTATAGACCGCCTCATTCCACCACCATGCCTCCTTATCTTCCGGCGGTTCCTTTCCTGATGTTACACCTAGCACGTATTCACCAACTTTCTTTATAACACTGCTCATTGATATTGATACATCACATTGATACTCCACCACTCCTGTAGGCCCTCCGGTAATCTCAGGTCCCCTTTTTTAACACTTTTTCTTTGAATTCTTCTCGCAGCCCTTCTTCTTTCAGTTTCCACCACTTTATTCTTTCTTCTCTTTGTATGACACACAACTTCTTCTTCTTTTTCCCACAACCATCTCATAATCAGCCACCACGAATTTGTGTTGTGCTACTACACCTTCACTGTATATAACTATATTTAATAATCTATATCTCTGAAACCAAATATGCCACAATAGTAAAACTTGGTAGTAAGATTCCTCTTACAAAATAGAGTAGGACGGGTTTTACCATTTTCTGAAAATCCGACTAAGGGGGTTGAAAATTGCAGTTGAATATTTTTTTAATCTATATTTCTGAAACCAAATATGCTATTATAGTAAAAATTTGCAATTAGATTCCTCTTACGAAATAAATTTACTATAAACGTATTGTACTATTTATCGAAAATAAAGCGAAGGGGCAGAAAATCCTTATATCTAAAAAATCGGAGATGTTACAGATGTGAAAATTGATATTTAAATTCCTCTTTGTAAGTAAAGAAAAGGTGCATTCGAATTTTCCGAAAATCCATTTTATGCTGGTTTATGTGAGTTGAACTTTATGCAAAATTTGTTAACCAATTTAACCCTGTAGAACAGTTAGATATAACTGTAGGTAGACATTCTGATGCTTATCTCTATGTGAAAAGAAAGTATCTTCACTGACTCACTCATCAATACATAGGTCCAAGGTAGGTCTTCAACTAGAAACCTTAAATTTGGAAGGTTTATCGTTGTAATGACGCGGAATCACTAAAGAAAGATACTCCGAGTAAGTATGAAAGATACTCAGAGTAAATATGAATTACCACGTATTAACGGTCCATCCTTTTCATTAAAGAAAGATACTTTGAAATTTCTTTAATAAGAGGACGAAAATGAAGTTGAATCGTCAAGTTTTATATGGATACCTCTATCTCAATAGCCAAAATTGTAACATACGTGAAAATTGGTATGTTTATTCTTTGAAAATGAAATACATTTAAAATCCAGTCAAGAAGTATGAAAAATGGGAGTGACTTAGTATGAGAAAATATCAAAAATCGAAATTTTACATATATAGGTTTTTCACATTATATTCACCCTTTTGCAAATGAAATTCACCCTTTTGCAAATTAAATTCTGCCTGTTGCATGAAATTTATTCTTTTGAAAATTAAATTCACCCATTTGCAAATGAAATTTACCCTTTTGCAAATTAAATTCACCCTTTTGCAAATTAAATTCACCTTTTTGTAATTTAAATTCACCCTATTGCAAATAAAATTCACCCTTTTGCAAATTAAATTCACCTTTTTGTAATTTAAATTCACCCTATTGCAAATAAAATTCATCCTTTTGCAAATTAAATTCACCCTTTTTCAATCAAGTACTTTTACATATATCGTGGACACGCGGGCAAAAGGGAGTATGTCATTAAACGAAGGACGCAAAGAAGGTTTGATATCACCTCTAAAATCCAAATTTCTTAGTAATTTTTAAAACACTATATTTTCATTATTTCTTGCTAGACCACGTTATAAAATGGCTCTTGAATATTTTCAGACGATTTTTAGTAATTTATTAACAAAGCAAACTGAATTTTCCAAATTGACCTAGCTCTTTTTGCATGCGCGCCCACGATATATTAAAAAAAATGTTTTTATTGCTCATGCGTGCGAAGTACTTTCTGATGCATGTTTTTTAATACGAGAAATGCCACTTCGCATTGTCTTTCCACATAACCTGGGCAACGCACTCAAATATTGAATTTCGCTAGGTTACATTAAAAAAAAAAACAAATAAATAAAAATAAAATGAACACAATCAAGACCTCGATATTAAAAAAGCGACGTGAGTGTCAGAATTTTTTTTCATTACAAATTAATAATAAAAATTAAAGAAAACCTTTTAAAATGAGTGTACATTCCGGAGAAAGGTGATACCGGAGAAAGAGGAGAGTTCTTATGACGATTCCACACCACCGGAGACAATTGGAAAAGCAAATTCTTCATTTTTGATTAATTTTTGGGTGGCCCCTGGATCCCAAACTTGGAAGATACTTCCCCTCGCATGAGTAATAAAAAATATTGTAACACGGGCGGTATTATCAATTGCCCTCTTGAGCGAATGCTCAAGCACAATTGTTGACAGCGGCAACTAATTGACATATTGCGACTTTCATTGACCCTAGCCATAATATTGTTGGTTGGATTAATGTCTAATAAAGTGAAACTGGTGCGAAATTTGTTTTTTCACAACAGCTTGAATAGCCTATTCGGTGTGTCGATTATGAAGGCCATTAAATTGGACGTAATTTACGAAATACTTTTCTTATACAGCACGAATTTTGATAATGAAATTGACAATGATTTGCAAGCGTTGTTCGTTTGTTGGTCTATTCATGGTGAAATAGCAAACCTTACTGAGCATCTTTGACATTGCCACATTCCACGAATCTTTTTTTTTACTCTGAAAAAATTTACACTGAAAAACCAAATAGTAAAAAAATCACCCTTTATAATATACTCTATGATATAAAAAATGCAACACCAAGAGTGAGGAATTTTGGAACCAAACTTGGTAGAAATGTTAGTAATCAAAGGTAGTAATTGATTAAAACTTCAAAGAAATTAAACAAAAGATTAAGGCATTTTTTATGAATAAAGTGTTGGACCACCTCTATTAGTTTCACACTACCGCACCCTTCTGGGCATGGATTCCACCAGGTTGTCGATTTATCCCTGAGGTATTGCATCCCAGGCAATATGTAGTTCATACCGGAGAGCTTCTAGTGTCTGTGAAGGATGGACTAATTGCTTAGGTGTTCTACCAATCATGTCGCACACATGTTCGATGGGTGAAAGGTCGGGAGATATGGGTGGTCACGGCAAGACATTGACGTTAGCCTCTTCGAAACGCTCCATAGAATGCAATGCCTTTCAATGAGGGGACGGGCATTATGCTGTTGGAATATCGGGTCCTCAAGCTCCAGAGGAATGGAAGCATATTGGGTTCTACCACTTCATCAACATATTGGTGGGCATTCATATTGACTCGGATAAATACTAACTGACACCTGCTTCCATAAACAATAGCACCTCATACCATAGCCCCCACTGTGTGGTGCACATGTCGTCCAACAGAAAACCACACATTGCGACGTTCTCCACGTCTACGTTTTACCCTCATGCGACCACCATGTATTCCCAAGCAGAATGGGGATTCGTCGCTGAAGACCACACTATGCCATTCCACATTCCAATCCAGTCGCTAGGTACACCAATCCAAACGTTGCTATCGATGACGAGCCGTCGGCGGAAGTACAGTTGTGGTCTAATGGACTGCAAGCCAAAAGCTGTAATTGGTCAGCAAACTGTGCAAAGGGTTACATGACGTCCTTCGTTTCCAAACTATTGATCGGCTATTGATCTTGAACTCGAGAATCGGTCTCTTTAATCTGAGATGGCGGTCCTAGACCACATTTGTCTGTCTTGGCCTTCCACTTCCATTTCTACAACGTTTTTCACCTTCTGTAGACCATGCTTGATAACACCGTAGTAAAAAATCTAACAACTTAAGCCAATAATGCGACCTACATCGAATTCGCTCAGTTGTCTATAATTCTCACGTTCCCATACTCTAGGCATAATCGCAACCTCAAAAAGAAGATCTCAAAAAGAAAAGAATTGCAACCAATAACAATAACGAAATTGACTTAATCTCTCAAGAATTACCCCCGATAATTTCGATTGTAACAAGTAAAACGTCAAATTTGCCATGGTTACTAGTTTATTTTGAATGAAATTTTAATCAATTACTACTTTTGACTAGTTAAACATTACTGCCTAGTTTGGTCCAGAAATTCCTACCCTTACTATTTCATTTTTTATGTCACAGAGTACCTATATGTATGTAAAAGACTTGATTTTCAAGGAGGGTGTATTTGATTTGCAATAGGCTGAATTTAATTTGCAAAAGGGTGAATTTAATTTGAAAAACCTGTACAAAGCTTGGCATGTAGATACTTTTAAAAAAAATAAAGAAACAGAGGTATTAGATTTTAACCCAAATATTTGAGTTATGAGAGATAAAAAGCTGAGTGATTTTTTTAATTTAAGTACCTGAATTTCAAAAAGCGAACGTGTTTTAGAAATTTTGAATATTCCTCATAAAGTTACGCACACATTAATACTCTCATTTCTATTTTGCGTCTATTGAAGCATATTAATTAGTCATTGAAGCACTCATACGGCTCGCCGAGTACGATACAATTTTCTCAATATGTATCGGCAATATTTTTATTTAGAAATGGCATAAAAATGCGTTTTCGCACTTGTCCATTAAATCTAAACATACACGCGTGTTGAAAATTCGCGCTTATTGAACTCGTTCTTTAATATACTATTTTTTCACAATAGTTAAGTTGTAATACAGAGCACTACAAAACATAACTTCGATATTATGTGGTGTTGCTTGCACGTTGGCCTGTTTAATCGAGTTTTTTCAATATTATTTTGTTAATTTCGATATATTAATAATGTCATAATTCTCTTCATCTTAAATGAATTGTTATGTTAGTTGTTGTTTACAATTTTTAATATTTTATAATCTTTTTAACAATGGTTACAATCTTGTTAAAAAACTGTTACTTGTGCCTGATGATGGCGAAAATGTTTAAATATTAAATGGCCGAAACTAGTAGCTAGTAATAAATTTAAACAGTTTGTCCTATCAGCACCAGTTAATTCCACATGTAAATATAATTTAGAATAACTTCGAGGCCACTTACGTCTGCAATAAATAATTGCTCATTTACAAAGGGTTAGGACAAAAAATCATTTACTAACTTCCAAAGTTCACGCGAGCGTAGCCGCGGGTTATTGCTAATCATACATATAATTTATCATTTTTTATAAAATGTATTACTTATTATTAATTTCACTTTTGTAAAATGGTTTTCTTGTCACGACTAACATGTTTATTGGAAATATTTATGCCAATTTCAAGGTTTTTATGATAAGAACATGAACGTGTAAAATAATGTTTTTGATAAATTTGCAGGCTTAGAATATTTAGCATGTAGTCAGTGATAATTGTTTCCCTCGGGCAAAATATATTTTACCGTTCCAAAAATGCGATGAATAAAACAATTAAAAAGTAATCAGACAAATTGAATGAAACTATTGAACTCAACTGCGGTTGTAAATTTTTAACGCTCCGAACCCGGAGTAAATCCAACCGGAAACGGAACAAACCCGGTTTTGTTTTCAGAAACTTTTTCAGAACGTTCTTACTACAAGTTTTGGTGAACAAACTTGAAACAAAATTTATGGAAATAATCTCTCAAATCTTACAACTGAACTCACGAATCACCGATATAAAACGTTTTTAACCTTTTTTCATTCGAGATGGCCTTTCTAAGTGAGTTCTTATATTTAATATGAAGAGATCGGATTATATGATACATAAATAGCTTGAAATATGCACGAAAAATGTCTAAAATATGCATGAAAATTGTCAAAATATGCAACATTAAGTAAAAAAAGAGTATTGATTTTCAATCAGCATACAATTAAGCAATGACTTAGGCCTACTGTCCACGTAGCCGCACGAAATACGCCCGACATCGTCATTTTACATTTTTGTGCAGCTGGCTTGTTGCATTTTGGCTAGAAAGGGACGAACGTTTGTCCACGGTGCGGCATCGTCGCATTTGCGTATTCTCAGACTTTCGTCATGCAGCTCGTGCTGCAGCCTGCCACTACAAATACCATGCTGCGAGGACGCAAAAACGCGTGTAGCGACTAGAAGGTATTTTCCCGTATATTTGTTTCCCGGGAAATATAAATTTATTTTCCCGGGAATCTCGGGAATAACTAGAAGTTTAATAATTAATGAAACAAACTAAATATAATTCAATAAAATACAAACGCATAGAAGTCAACAAAAACATTAAACAACATAAAATTAAATTCAAATTGTATATTATACAAAACTGATAAAATTAGTAATAATACATATGACGCCATCGTTGCATTTGCGTTTCGTCAGATTTTCGTCATGCAGCTCGTGCTGCAGCCTGCCACTACAAATACCATGCTGTGAGGACGTGTAAACACGTGTAGCGACTAGAGGGTATCTTTTCCCGTAAATTTTTTTCCCGGGAAGCGGGAAATATAAATTTATTTTCCGGAATCTCTATCTACAATGTTTGGTTTTTTAAAAATACTATTTTTACTTAATTTTAAGGGTTTTATTTATATAATTAATATTAAGAGTTCTATCGTCTGTGTGCTTTATTTTTTACTGAGCAGGTTTTGTGTAATAACTTCTGCAATCTTTACAAATTTGTATTCGTAAGGCCGCTGCTACTATTTAAACTGTAATTTTTAAAGTGAACTTTTTTCCGTGTATGACGATAGGGTGGACGTATCCAAGATGCAAATGACGCCTTTCGTCATTTGTAGGTTTGGTTTCGTCAAATGACGCCTCCGTGGACTGTAGGCCTTAGTCAGTCAGTTAATTTTATTCTATTATTGTCGATGTCGATAGTTTACGATATCGTCATAATATAATTAAATTAACAATTATTTAACATTTTGTTATTCTTGTAAACGTTAAGAGCCAAGTACTGTTCCAAATGTTTGGTAGTAAGATTGTGTCTTCTGTCACTCAAAATATTTATTAAGTGGAAAAGGATCGTTCCTTGACATCAACTGGGCAATATGTGAATTTGGGTGCTATGTTAGCACTTAGTTAATAGTTTCTATTAAAGTTCTGCCGTCCCATTATTAAAACTATCAATTTGGCACAAAGCTTCAAAGCTTGGGTTATTGTTCAAAATGTTTTCAAACTTTTCTTTAAGGTTACGTTGGTTATTACGTTGTAATTTATGAGATTATTTCTATTCTACTGGAATGAGTGCTTTCACCGAATCAGAGTTAACACCAGATCTGGAAAATCCAATAAAGACAACATCACACAATTGGAGAAAATTGTAAAAGAACTGCAGGTAATACAAATAATTTCACGCTATCATCACAATTTTAAAAATATTTACAAGAACCTACGAAGACAGTATATACACTTACTAAAAATAGAGAAAAAAATAAAAATTCCAAGAACAACTAAGGAAATCGGAACCTACAAAAAAACAACTTGGGGCATTATAAGACAGATAGCCGATTTTAAAAAATCACAGTCTACTTTATAAATTATAAAGAAGACCCACATGAGGTAGTTGCGAATATTGATAATTACTTCGCCGACAGAGCATATTTATTAGAAGAAGAAATGCCTCAGAAACAAAATCATGACACCTTAGAAGTAAACAACAGGTCCGTCCATGTTCTTACAAACAATCTCAACCGAAGAACTTTTCACAGCCATTCATAGTCGCCATTCAAGTTATCAATTTTCTCAAAGTTATTCGAGAAACTTATCGCTCATAGGCTTTTGGATTTCTTCGGAATATACAATGGTATAAACAAAAATCAACACGGATTTACGAAAGGCAAAAATACAAACTGTGCGGTGTTTGTATTTTTGCCTTTCGTAAATCCGTGTTGATTTTTGTTTATATCATTGTATTTTCCGAAGAAATCCAATAGCCTATGAGAGATAAGTTTCTCGAATAACTTTGAGAAAATTGATTTCGTTCGATTTTGTTCGATTTCATTAGGGAAATTACCGATAGTTTAGAGACTCAAATAATCCTCGGATGCTTATGGATCCCGGAATGCTTATGGATCCGTCCATAGTCTACGACCTCGTTGATCATAACATATTGCTAGTAAAACTTGAAAAATATGGAATCAGAGGGACAGCGCTAAATTGGATAGCATCCTTTCTCAGAAACCGTAAGCAAACAAACGGAACACAGCCTGGATATATATCAAGCCTTATTCAAGGACTACCAAAACAAATTAACATGACAATCATGCCATGAACATTGGTATGATTTTAGGAAACAATACCCCATAAACGGCTCGGTTTACCTGATGGGGGATATAAAATCGATCACCCCCAGTAACGTCAAAATATTCACAATCTGACTATCTGATTGTGAATATTTTGACGTTACTACAGGTACGATAGTAAGGGTAAGGAAGTAAGACAAGAAATTAAAGTTTCTGTACTAAATGACGTTCTCAGCATTAAATTTTGTTCGGATTATTCTTAAACTTGAGAGCTAAAATAAACCGTTTTGTAGTTTGCGTGACGAATGTCTGACGATTGCGTGGACGTATCTAAGATTCAAATGACGCCTCTCGTGATTTGTAGGTTTGCAGTCATTCGTCAAATGACGTCTCCGTGGACAGTAGGCCTTAGTAAGTCAGTTAATTTTATTGTATTATTGTCGATATTGATAGTTTACGATATCGACCATAATATAATAAAATTATCAATTATTTAACATTTTGTTGTTCTTGTAATCGTTAACAGCGAAGTACACTGTTCCAAATGTTCAGTAGTAAGATTGTGTCTTCGGTCACTCAAAATATTTTTATAAGTTGAAAAGGATCGTTCCTGGACATCAACAGGGCAATATTTGAATTTGGGTGCTACGTTAGCACTTATAGTTTCTGGTAAAGTTCATCCGTCCCATTATTAAAAGTATCAATTTGGCACAAAGCTTGGGTTATTGTTCAAAATGGATAATAGGATATAGGATACATAAACTCTAATATAAGAACCATAAACATCGGTATACCACAAGGAAGCATTCTGAGACCATTACTATTTAACATCTATATAAACGACCTGCCCAAAAACCATATAGATATCATAGAGATTGGTGAAATCATCCAATGTTATAGATAATCATACAAACTTAAAACAAACGGAACACAGCCTGAATATAAATATATATATATATATATATATATATATATATATATATATATATATATATATATATGAATATATTCAGCCTTTCCGGAGCTCTATAACAATTATTGGACTACCAAAATAAATCTCAGTGAAATTTAAAAGTTATTTTAGAGCTCCGGAAAGGCTGAAGTTATAGAGCTCCGGAAGGGCTGAATATATTTGTGTATTTCTAAAGAAAGAGGCAATTTTACTAACAACCACGGCAACATATGTGTACGAAAGTATAATGTTTTTATCCAACCACATACATTTATTCAAAGATTTTCTAAAACACAATGAAAGGGACTCTAGGCAAGAGCACTACATCCTTCCCAGACATAAGTTAACAATAACAGAGAAAACTCCACCATATAGTATGATAAAACTATTTAACAACCTGCCCAAGGAGTTGAAATCAATAAATAATTGTAAAATACTAAAGAAGGACCTTTTTCTCTTTCTTAAAAATATGAAACCATATAACATGGAAGAATATGAAACCGGAATTAAGCTTGGAAGATAATATTTTTTTCAAGCGTTGTCATTTCGTGTATTTATTTATTAATTTTGTAATTTTTATGTATAAATTTATTTACAATTTTTCATTTATAATCTTAATTAAGAATTGGGATATATAATACTAGACCACCACTGGATATTTTTCAATATTTTTTGTTAATTGTTTCTTTATGTGGCTGTATTAGTTTCTTATTTGATTATTTGACAAATTTCATTTAGTCCGATCGGTACTCTATTGCAGAGGTTCTCAAACTTTTTGAAGTCGGGGAACACTAAACTCTGATACTCTGATACATGCGGAACATCTAAATAAACGTTAAGAAAGTGCGCGCAGGTAACCTAACCTTTTTGAAAGCAAAAGAGTAATAGCAAACAGAATTATGTTCGCAAAAACACTTTGTTATTATAGTGCGCAAAAAAAACGGAATCGTGTCGCAGCATGTGATTGACAACCCCCTGCTTCAAAGTGCTACTTTTAGAAAATAATGTGTATGTAAATAAAAAATGTACCGATATTGATTGATGCAAATATATTTATTGAAAACACAATTAAATTTTAAACGATCTTGACGAAGCTTGACGATCTTGACAGATCTCAGCGATATAGGGACCAATAAATGATAAAGCCACACGTATTTCTTCTTCTAAATTCACTAGTCTCTCGCGTTTTTTTGTCTTTATACTAACCATAGGTGAAAATCCTGCTTCGCAAAGATATGACGTGGAACATAACAATAATATATTCAGGGCTTTCTTTATTATACTCGGGTATTCATTTTTAACAGAGATCCAAAAATTTTCAGGAGTTTTTTCATGGAACTGTTATTTTAATCCACGATCTAAAAAAAACGACGTCAGTTCTTTTTCTTCTTTTACATTAAAACTAGTATATTCGAAAGAAACAAACGGGTTTCTTATCCAATCATATTGTTCTGGGTTTAGCAATGGGAAATATTTTTCAAATTTTTCTATTGTTGATAAGTAGATATTATTTTGCACACAGAGGAACATTTCTGTGTTTCCCTCTCTTTTTCCAATAGTTTTTCCATAGTAAAAGTATTTTTTCATTGAACATGTCGATGTAAGAATGTTTTCATCTTTTCCTTGCATACCGACAGTATGAAAGTAAACAAAAATATTAGCCAAATACACCAAATAATTGCATCAATCATCATTTTTTAGATAATTTACAAAAGTTAATCGATTTTTTGTTTCAACACAAGTAATTTTTTATGACTCATGTTTTAAAATTATTCTATGGCGCACGATTTTTAGTACGAGAAATGCCGCTAGGTTACGTTAAAAAAAATTAAATCAATTAAATTAATAAAATAAACACAATCAAGACCTCAATGTCAATGCAATTTTTTTTCATTACACAATATAAATTTGAAACGTTTTAAAATGAGTGTAAATTCTATATTCTAGTAATAAAAAAAATAGTAATAAAAATATTCTAGTAAATTCTCCGGTGATACCGGAGACTGAGGAAAGTTCTTATGACGAATCCACACCACCGTAGACAATTGGAAAAGCAAATTCGTCTGTTTTGATTCTATTTTTTTTTGATGGCACCTGGATCCCAAACTTGTAAGATACATATCCTCGCATGTGTAATAAAAAATATTGTTTGTAACACAGGCGGTATTGTCAACTGCCCTCTCGAGCGAATGGGCGCACTCACTTGGTTCGTGCGCCCAATTTCGCTCTCTTGTCAAATTGACAAGCTACCGCCCTAGTTACAAACTATACTATTTTAAAAACTAAAATATGAAATATTCAACCTGTTCGTAAATCTACAAAATTAATTAATTAAAAATTAATTAAGTCCTACTTGACAAATGTCATGAAACAACTACTTCCCTGGCTAATACCACGCAGGATATTGGATTACACAATAGACATTTGTTTGTTGTTACTAGTACTACTAGTTAATAAAAACAAGACCACTTTCTACACAAATTAGGTGACTAATAATTTTCAATTATACTATTTTAATATCAACACACGATTTAAAACCTTCCAACTCACTTCTAACACACATAATCTGCTTTCATCGATGAACAAAGTTGTTTGAATATTCGGTTCTTCATTGGGTCTCATTTTAATAAAATGAACCATGGCAACTACTTATTCAAATAACTCGTCTAATTTCTTGCGCATTGTTTTTATGACATGTAGATCTCGGTACAAGAAACAATAATGAAATATTATATTTGAATTTATGCTTTTAGCTAAAGTCTAAAATCATTTTATTGATCCTGCCATGGACGCTGCTCCATCGGTACAAATACCGATTATCCCATGTAATTTTAAAACATTCAAATACGTTGTTATTCCATCAAACAAGTCCTGAGCAGTTGTACGGCCCAAGAGCTCATTGCAGCATAAAAATTGATTTATTATTTCTTGTGCAAATAAATCGTACAAAGCCAAAGGTCTCGTCGCCTTGATCTAAGATCGCCTTGCCACTTATATCAGTTGACTTGTAATGCAAAGGACATATTAACAAGCTTACCTGCATCTATTCTATCAATGTTGCAGGACATGTCATTAATTCTTCTACGAAGCGCACGAATAGACACCGGAATCTTAAAAATTTCCTTCTTTCTTCTTGGTCAAACAAAGAATTGATATTTCGAGTTGATTGCACAATTTTTCTGTTTTCTTCAGTCTCTTCAATTCTACCAGTTCTAACAGTAGCATTGTCATTATCGTTATCCAGACGAGGTTTGATTATGCCGAAATTATCCATTACTATAAATTTTCGACTGTTAAAGGTTATTTTCAAGTGAAAGTGACACTTGAAAATCACCTTTAACAGTCGTAACTCGAGTCATGATCAGCGTAGAAATTTATATAACTGTGAATATGATATATAATATTTTGACATATTATAATTGTGGTTAAAACGTATTGAATTTTTCAAATCAGTTACCTAAATTTTTTTACCTAATTCAAAAAATTCAAATTGAGAGAATTAAAATTTGAACTGCATATGAGTCACATTTAACAGGCGAATACAAACCAACCTAACCTAGCGAATTGTAGAATTGGGTTAAGCAGAATTTTGATAACTGCAATAATATTTATTCATATTGATTTTATCGCGGAACACTTAAAGGTGCATCGCGGAACACCAGTATTCCGCGGAACACGCATTGAGAACCCCTGCCTGCTCTATTGTAACTGCAGGATCTTAATAATGAAATAAAGCATTTTGATTTGATTTGATTTGTTGAAATAGCTCAAACTCTCTGGCAGAGTTCGTTCGGCGAAATTCCATAGATTTAGACTAAACCTTGCAGTTCGAGCTTTTTAATGCTTTCAGGTATGTAGGAAAAATGAGTGCAACCCACAGCAATGTTTCTTTTATTACTAGAATCGTTTAGTGCTTCATGGACTGACAAACTGACGTAGACACTGCGCTATCGAAGTCATTTTCTACACCTTTATTGGTCTTGAAATGTTCATTGTAAAACAGAACTGCTTCAATCCACGTTCGCCATCGTATCACCACTGGTTCTGGAGGCAGTTTTTCTTCATACGCTTTATTACGAGCAGATGGTTTTAGAAATTCTTTTTTTGTTGATGAAATCAGCTATATATTGCCAAAATCAATATATTGTCAAACGTAGATCGTTCTTCTTCAGCAAGTAGATGTACTCCATGAGGAAAGCACGTTAAATGATTCAAATTGGGATAAAATACTTGCAGAGCTTTGGCTGCCTTCAGACAATATTGGGAGCAGCATCTTTTTTTTTAAGTGGCTTTGGGGGAGGCTCTCACTAGACTCACCTATTCCACGGTATCGCATTTTTTGCATTCAATCAGGGTGGGCGGGCTGCCCAGGTGGGACGGTTAGTGAAAACCGCCTTAGTTGTCGCCTCCCCGACCAGATATCGAACCTGGGTCTCCCGCATTGCCAGGCGGGTATATTGTTAAGTATACTACCGAGGAGGACAGGGAGTAGCATCTTAGAGAATACTCTTTCATCTGCAGAAGATTTAGGAAATACTGTTTTAATACCCTCCTCACAACTCTGGCGATCCTAGAATGCTTGCCTTTTCTAATTCTGTGCATACCACCAAATAGGAAGAAGACGCTTCCAGTTTTAATGAACAGACAATTAAATTCGAAATCTAACGCCCACAGCAACCAATTCTTTCGTCAACTGATATCTAAATAAGGCCCCTTGAGTTCATTGTATATTTCTTTTAGAATACGTAATTCTTGGTATGTATTTTTTTCTCAATGTTCATTGGTATATTTTGATTCAAAAAATATTATTGTAGAAAAGGTAGGGTTTTTTTAGTTTGTAAAGAAGAACAATACTTGCAAGCAAGGCTTCACATTAATCCATGCTAAAGCGGTTGTTTTGTTTACCTTTGGAGCTCGAAGTGGTCGCAATTATAAGTTGTTGTGGAGGGCATTTCTTCTCCAATCCTGCGATATATAAACACCTATCTTGACATGTTGGTCTATTAGAAACTTTTTTGTGCACGAAATATTTTTCTCCCAAACTCGACAAAATAAAACACTTCCGTCGTATGTAAACGTTTCAGGATAGTCAGTTATCCAAGAAGAGCCACATATTTTTAGGAGGTATGGCACAGTGTACCATTGGTATACACTAATACTTTATTTTTTTAATAAATAATCAAATTACGTAACTGCAAAGCAATAACGACTTAGGACGGATTCACTTCCGTCTTATGACGGATACACCTATAAGTTTAGGTACAATTTCACACGCAGTAGCGGTTTCGAATTTATAGGCATATGCTGTTATAGCAGTTAATAAATCTGTCTTCGGCAGCAATGTAAGATTTCATTCATTAACTACCCTACCGAAAGATATTGTACATAACTATAACGAAAATATGCATCATTGCTAGATCTTAGATAAAATATGCAATGACCACTGAAAATGGACTAAATATGCAAATGCAAATATGCAAATGCATATAATCCGGTCTCTATTAATAAGCAATTACGCATTTGGTAACAATAAATAAAATCATATTTTTCCGATACTGAAGAATATTTGTGATATCTGCAATTAATGTTAGTAGACTTTGGAAAGCGTATTATTTCACTAATCATAAAAAATATTTAATCGGAATAATTTTTATCCAACGTCTTCTAGGTCTTAGTCTTCTAGGTTTCATCTAGACTAAACTTTTAATAAACCATTCTTAATGTGTAGACTAGACTTGGTCTTCAAGATTTCATCTCGACTAGAATTTTAATAATCTAGTCTGATTGTGTAGACTAGACTTGGTCTTCTAAGTTTTATCTAGAATTGGGATGGGCAACCTACGGCCCACGGGCCAACTGCGGCCCGAGAAAGTGCTTAATGCGGCCCGCGAATATCTCTTTTAAATACATAAGAATTGGCCCGCAGATCGCAGAACTCAATATAACTTTTAATTTTGGTATCGATTCTTGAGACAAATTGTCAAATTGTTAAAAATATACAAAAAAGTTAAAATGTTTGATTTTCAGCATTTGCGGTATTTAACGACTTTTGAGGATTGTAAAATTGCTGACTTTTGTAAAGGTTCGAGGCTTGACGCAAACACTAATGCGCTCATATACGTGAATGCGCACTTTTGCATCGTAGGTGCGTGCAGTTTTGATAGTTATTTGTGCTTGTGTTTATCTGCTTCTGCCTCAGTTTCTCACTGTTGCCAGTGACAGTCATCCGTATTAAAACACGTTGAATAGGATGGCGTCGTCAAGCAAGCAAAGAAAGGTAGATCAAGAAAGACGCGTTTTTAATGAGAAATGGAACTTTGATTATTTCATGACTGAGAGAAATGGTAACCAACTTGTTTAATTTGTTTGGATGTAATAACTGTTAATGAGGAATATAATATTAAGAGACACTACAATACAAAGCATAGTAAGTAGCTATGATAAATTTCATGGCGAGGAAAGAAAATCAAAAATAGAACATTTTTAGTAAATAAAAATTGCTATTTATAAAGTCTAATGCAAATTCAGAAGATTCAGCTATGAAAGCAAGTTACTTAATTGCAGCAAAAATCACAAAGAACTTTTCTGAAGGAGAATTTATAAAAATTGCATATTAACTGTAGTAGAAGCAATGTATCCGGAAAATTAAAAGAAATTTGAAAATGTGAGTGTGTCGAATCGAACAGTAATTAGGTGAATTGATGATTAGGTGAAATTTTAACCAATATAAATGAATCCCTCCAACAGCAAATCTCAAATTTTGTTTATTATACCTTGGCTGTTGATGAAAGTACTGATCTGACGAATTCTGCACAATTATCCATTTTTATTTTTTCATCAATATTATTAATCAATAAAAACCTTTGTTACCCTAAGGTGTCCATTTTTATAAGAGGCATAAATAAAACATTTAACATAACAGAAGAATTACTGTCATATACTTAGTTGGAAACAACAACTACAGGTCAGGACATTTTCAATAAGGTGAAGGAAGTTATGGACGCGTATAACTTAAATTAGAAAAATTACATACATAGGCCACATTATGAGAGGCAATAAGTATGAACTGCTGAGACTAATAATTGAAGGAAAGATTCAAGGGAAAAGATCGGTTGGTAGACGTCAGAACTCCTGGTTGAAAGACCTCAGAAGATTGGGTGCACTTCCATTGAAATCTTTCGAGTTGCTGTGTCCAGAACAATGTTAGCTATGCGGATCGCCAGCCTTCGAAAGGAAGGGGCGTCATAAGAAGAAGAATAACTTAAATTACAAAAAACTTAATTGGCATATGTACTAATGGTGCGCCAGATATAGTCGGGAAAAATAATGGTGCACTAGGTCTTATGCGAAAAGATATGGGTGTAAACTTATTTATGGAAAAATTATTTTTTCATTGCATTATCCACCAAGAAAGTCGGTGTGCAAAAATACTCAAAATGGAAGACGTAATTAAAGTTGTAGTGAAGTGTATCAATTCTACGAAGTCAAAAAAATCAGCACTTAGTCATCGCGAATTTAAGGAACTTCTTGAAATTATCGAATCTGAATATTCCGATTTAATTTATTACTGCGAAGTTCGCTGGCTTTCCAAAGGAGGAATGTTGAAAAGGTTTTTTGCATTAAAAGAAGAAATTAAAATATTTTTGGAAGTCAAGGAAAAACCGGTGCCCGAATTAAGTGACGACGAATGGCTGTGTAAATTAGGATTCTTAGTTGATATTACCACACATTTAAATGAATTGAATATAAAATTGCAAAAGCAAAAACAAATTGTAACTGAATTTCATGGATCAGTGCGTGCTTTTAAAAACAAATTACTATTACGGCAGAACCAATTTAATAATAATAATTTCACCAACTTTCCAACGTTTGGCAATTTATTCCTAAAAACACATGATAAGAACAAATCATCACCATTTTACAAAATCTGTACGACGAATTTGCAAGGAGATTCCAAGATTTTGTTTCCAAGCAGATATTTTTTAATATTTCCGTATTCGCCGTTTTCTATTCCTGATATTAACCTTGTTCCGCAAGAATATCAAATGGAGTTACTGGAACTTCAAGAAAAATGTGATCTGAAATTGAAATTTCTGGAAGTATCAAGGGATGACTTTTACAAATTTTTAAATCCAGAAGAATTTCATCAGTTAATTAATAATGCAAAGAAAATTATTGCATTATTTGGAAGTACTTAGAAAAATGTAGACAGTTTTTTTAAAGAAAGGCCTTTACGAAATCTAAGAATAGGTCTCGCATCAATGATATAAATTTGGAAAACACTCTTCGTGTTGCTACTACTGAGATTGATATTGATATGAAACATTATTAAAAAATAAGCAACTTCAACAATCTCATTGAAGATTATTAAAATTACTGTTTCAACATTAACCTGTTTATTTTTCTATTTCTTGACCTTAATTGTGTTTTTTTAAGTTTATTAATATAATAAAGTAAATAAATAAAAGTAAATATTTTTTTATAAAATATTTCCATTCTGAAACCTGATCCTTCACTGTTGTTCCTCAAAATTCGTTCCTTGTTTTAAAAAAAGCTTAGAATTTATTTACGCGAGCGATAAAAAAAGGTCCGCGTCAGATAGTACGAACTCTGACTGGCCCATCACTTAAAAAGGTTGCCCACTCCTGATCTAGACTGAACTTTTAATAATCCATTCTGAATGAATAGACGAGTCTTGGTCTTCAAGGTTTCATCTAGACTCGACTTTTAATAATCTAATCTGAGTGTGTAGACTAGACTTAGTCTTCAAGGTTTCATCTACACTATTGATGATAATCTAGACTTTTTGTAATAGATCTAGACTTTTGATAATCTAGTCTGAGTGTGTAGACTAGACTTGGCGTTAAAGGTTTCAACTAGACTAGATTTTTCATAATCTAGTGTCTAGACTAGATATGTTGTTCAAGGATTCATCTAAACGAGATTTTTAATGTGTGTGTTTAGACTAGGTTTCGCACAAGGTTAGTGGAATTTCTACCGTTATTGCTCTAGCTATGGTTGGTCAAAATTGTGCCGTTGCCAATAGAATCGAACTGGAACTATATAGAGCATCATATACAAATAATTAGGCTGTATTAATTAGGCAATTGTCTGGAACTGGAGACATAAAGATAAAGCTAGAATTATATGCCCTCAGATAAGACATACCAACAGTATTGGGTGGATACAACTAGAAAATTAGTTTCATAAGTTAAAATTAGGAACACAAATCTAAGAATAAAACTAGAAATTTACAAATTTTCAAAATTAGTCAAATTAAACATGTAAATCAAATATGATAGATAGCTTGCTACCATCAGCGAATTATTATCATTTTTAAATTGTGATATTTCAATAATTTGTTCTAATATAATTATAGGATGGATCTTATCTGGCAGAGTTTCTGCTGTCAAAAGGCTACGCCGTTCACGGAATAATCCGCCGGGCGTCGACCTTCAATACGACCCGCATCAACCACTTATATGAAGACAGATTTGCGCATCAGGGCGGCCGCATGAAGCTTCACTACGGAGACATGACGGATTCCAGCTGTCTGGTGAAACTAATCTCGAGGATCAAGCCGACGGAAATTTACAATCTGGCCGCACAGAGCCACGTCAAGGTTTCGTTCGACTTGAGCGAGTACACCGCGGAGGTGGACGGTGTCGGCACCTTGCGGCTGTTGGACGCCATCAGGACCTGCGATCTGGAGAACGGCGTCAAGTTCTATCAGGCCTCGACGTCCGAACTCTATGGCAAGGTGGCAGAGGTTCCACAAACTGAGAAAACTCCCTTTTATCCCAGATCACCTTATGGTAAATTCATACAAATAATATAAAATATTAGGAAGAAAGTTACAAACTTGATTGACAAGACTGGACAAGCAAAACTAGACAGACATGACTACTGTTTATTACCGATTAGATATGTGCTGGTCTAATGTTATCCAACAGTTCTCCCGTCTGATCTTGTGTAGTCTTATCTAGTCTTATCCAATCTTCTCCAATTTTGTTCCGGCTCGTACAGTCCTGTGCAGTTTTGGTCCGTCTTCCTGTCTTGTCTGGCCTTGTCTGCTCTTGTCTTATGTGGCCTTGTCTGCTCTTGTCTAGCTTTGTAATGTCTGGTCGTGTCTGGTCCTGTTTGGCCTTTTGTGGTTTGGGGAAGCTCTACCAGCCTGCGTGTAATGCTCTCACTCACTAAACCCCCTTTTCCACTTGGCTCTGGTATGCGCCACCTCGGTATCGCTCGCGCATTCCTTCAGGGTGGGCAACCCGGACGGCTTACTGCCGTCCTAGTTTTGTCATTTATTCAGAGATGTATCATTTGTGTTTTTAATCAATTATCTTTGCTTAGCATTTCTCTTTTTTCTCTCGCTTTTTGAGACATTACGTTCCCTCCTATAAGCCCTCCTCGCTCGTTACTAGCGCTCTGTTTCCACTTGTCACGACGATGCCGTCTTTTACGCATTGTCTTTCTGCGTCCTCTCTCCTCTGACATTTTTTATGAACGTTTTGGTCCAGCCTTCGTACTTTTTGAGCAAATTCTGCCATTATCACATCTAAACCTCCTTTGCTTCCTTTCTGTTGGCGATTCCTCTCTCGTGCAGCTGGCAGCGTTCGAGCAAGAGTACTTTTATGGGAGGGGGGTCCCGCGATAGTCAGCTGGTCCTGTTTGGTCTGCCTGGTCCTGTCTGATCTTGTCTGATCTTGCCTTGTCTTGTCTTGTCTGGTTTTGTCTGGTCTTGTCTGGTTTTGTCTGATCTTGTCTGGTACTGTCTGGTCTTGTCTGGTCTTGTCTGGTCTTGTCTGGTCTTGTCTGGTCTTGTCTGGTCTTGTCTGGTCTTGTCTGGTCTTGTCTGGTCTTGTCTGGTCTTGTCTGGTCATGTCTGGTCTTGTCTGGTCTTGTCTGGTCTTGTCATGTCTTGTCTGGTCCTGTCTGGTGTTGTCTGGCCTTTTCTGGTTTTGCCTGGTCTTTTTCGTCTTTTCAGGTCTTTTCTGGTCTTGTCTGTTCCTGTCTGGTTCTGTCTGGTCCTGTCTGGTTCTGTCTGCTCTTGTCTGGACATGTCTGGCCGTGTCTGGTTGTGTCTAATCCTGTTTAGTCATATCTGGTCCTGTCTGGTCTTGTCTGGTCTTGACTGGTATTCTCTGGACTTATCTGGTCTTATCTGGTCTTGTCTGGTCTTGTCTGGTCTTGTCTGGTCCTGCCTAGTCCTGTGTGGTTGTGTCTGGTCGTGTCTGGGCCTGTCTGGTGCTGTCTGGTCGTGTCTGGTCTTGTCTGGTTCTGTCTGGTCTTGTCTGGTCGTGTCTGGTCCTGTCTGGTTCGGTTTGATCCTGTCTGGACGTGTCTGGTGCTGTCTGGACTCAACTTGTCTTATCTTGTTTGTCATGTTTGGTCCTGTCTGGTCTTGTCTGGTCCTGCCGGGTCCTGTCTGGTCCTGTCTGGTTGTGTCTGCTCGTGTTTGGTCCTGTCTGGTTCTGTTTGGTCATATCTGGCACTCTCTGGTCCTGTCCGGTCCTGTGTGGTTCCGTCTGTTCCTGCATGGTCTTTCCTGGTTCTTTCAGATCTTGCCAGGTCTTGCCATGCCTTGTTCGTTCTTATCCACATCTTATCTTGTCTAGTCTCGCCTCGTATCTTGTCCAATCTCACATCTAATCCATGTTTCACATCTGTTAATGCCTATAATTGTCTAGCTTTGTCTAGTCTACCCTATTATTGTTCTATTGCTTAGTCCATTGGACAATACGCTAATAAACTGATTCCTGTTTGTGATTTAGCCTGTGCAAAATTGTATGCCTATTGGATAGTAGTGAATTACCGTGAGGCCTACGACATGTTTGCCTGTAACGGGATTTTGTTCAACCACGAGAGTCCAAGGAGAGGAGAGACTTTTGTGACCAGGAAGATCACGAGAGGAGTGGCGAAAATCCACTTGAAGCAGTCAGAATTCTTGGAGCTAGGCAATTTGGACTCCTTGAGGGACTGGGGACACGCCAAAGATTACGTAGAGGTAAACACAGACGTTAGCCTTGAGTAGGCAACTCACAAAATAGTTCGATAACTTTGCCAAAATAAGTTAATATTGCTCTTAAACGTTTACAAGATTTTCTAAGTTTGCTGTTATTACTTAAGTTTAATTGTATAACGTCATCTGCTTTAGTTAGTTTTCACGGGGTGAGTTAATAATAGGTCTCTTGCCTAAGTTTAATTGTCTAACTTGAACTACTTGAGTTATTTTTCACTGCCCAAGTCGGTAATTGTCGAAGTTTTTATTGTCTAACTTCAACTACTTGAGTTAGTTTTCACTACTTAACAATCAGTCGATAATAGATCTACTGCCTAAGTTTAAATGCCTAACTTGCCTCACTGCCTTTTTTATTGATAATAGAACTAAGTTAAATGCATTGTAGTTACTATGTGTTTGTTGGTAGGCAATGTGGATGATGTTGCAACAGGATAAGCCTGAAGATTTTGTGATAGCCTCAGGAGAAATGCACAGCGTTAGGGAATTCGTCGAGATGTCCTTCAAACATGTGGGAATTGACATTGCCTGGGAAGGCCAAGGCACCGACGAAGTGGGCAAGGATAAGGCAACAGGCACCGTCAGAGTCAAGGTGAACGAGCGATATTTCAGACCAACAGAAGTTGTAAGTATTTTTACAAGACTAGTTAGCGTAATTGAGTGCGAGTATTCGCTCCGAGTGCAACACCACTAGCGCCAAAGGTGACACTTTTATGAACTTCATGACCGAAATACGAGAATATATTTCCTTCAAATCATTATTTATCAAGTGAATGGAAAATTTAAAAGTGTGTATGAAACTGTTTTCTCTGCTAGTTGAAAATATATAAATTGCATTTTGCTAACAGCGATACAGGATTTGGCAAAATAAAATTGGCAAAATCGAGCGAATTTTCGCGAAATTTGTTCGCCCGAGGAAAGAACTGGGAAACTAATTAATATTTTTTAGGAGGTCTGGGTGTAGCCGCGGGGAAATGACCTCCTGAAAACGATGCCGTGGTCCTTTTTTAATTATCTGCAACCGTTCTCGACATACGGACTTCGAAATTGAAAATGAAATCGAAATTATGGAAAATTTGAATTCAGAATTTCGCAGTAAAAAATTAATTTTTTCCAAGCAATTTACACATCGATTCTGTATTCTTGTCGTCTAGTTTCAGTGAGCCGAAAATGATTTCGCTAGGATTTATTGAGAGGATTGTAGAAAACCGAAAATGCATTTTTTTCAGAAAATTTTAGGGATTTCAGAAAATTTTTGCTGAATACGATTTTCCAGATCAGTTGCTCAAAATACCCAAGATATAGGCTATATCTTACTTATTTGTAACTTAGAGCGAAATAAACTCGAAAAACGTTTTCAGCATTTCGATTTCCTAAAAAAAAAATCGCGACAAAATTTTACAAAAAATTCGTAAAGAAAATTGTTTCTACTGATATATGAGCTGGATTTTTTGAAAGTGGTGTAAGTCTACTTTAAAAAAAAATAGTAAGTTAACGGTAATTTTAATGAGCTATAGACACACCTTCTCTCCATAGTTACAATCACAATTTCAATAGAGTTCTATCTTGACATAAAATAAACAAAAACAGTTTTGCTATACAATTCTATCGCAAAAATATTTCTTTTGAAAGTGGAATAAGTCCATTTCTAATAATTATAATTAAAACAAATAAAGGCTTGCCGAAAAAAAAACTTCATTTTGTATGAAATGAAAAGAGAAGACTTTGTCTCAACTGGTCACAACCAAATCTCTAGAAGAGGCGGGGGTCCCCCGAAAACAGAAAAAAATACGAAAAAAAAACAGAAAAAAAAATACGGACGGAGAAATTGTAACCTGGCTTAAAACATGTTGGATGAGGTTCAAAAGAACTGAACCTCACATTTTTTTTTATAAAATTAGTATGGAAGAAACTGCTCCATTTAAAACAATTTTTTTATTTGGAAAAAAGGAAAAACCCTCAGGGAAAAACTCAGCAAAATTAATATGTTACCTTACTTACTTTATAAATCTTCAAGGAGCATAACAAGAGAGAAATATAACGATATGATGAATTTATTACCTTATATACCGCCTATTCGCCATAAACACATCAATATGCTAACTGTTAAAGAAAATTAAGTTTAAAATATCTTTTTTTTTAATTTAAAGATCATCTTAACGAAGTAATTTTCATTTTTATATTTTTAATGAACTGAAATAAACTCTTAATAAATTTGGTTATTCGTGTATTTAAATTTTTTTAAATAAAAAAATGTGTATTTAAAATCGTATTTCAAAATCGTGTATTTAAATTTAGCGTTTTTTTTTGGTTCGGTGTGATTGCTAACTCGCTGGCGCTCGTGAGCAAACTCTCACCTCATCAAAAAAACGCCATAATATACTCATCATTTCGGTCGAAAAAATGTGCTTTTTCGGTTTTTTTCAATTTTCTCAAAAACGGGAAACAGCAACGAAATCATTTCCGGCACACAGAAACTAATCGACAAGACGAACAAATCGATGTGTAAATTGTTCGCAAAGATTCAATTTTTCATTGAGAAATTTCAAACTGAAATTGAAAGATTAATAACATAAAACTAACACATAATACACACCTAACATATAACAATCCAATTAGGCACATTTCAAACGTTTGTAATATTTCAGACGGACATAGTTGCAACTTTTTTCCTGATCAAAACGATTGATTTTTTGGCAATTTTTTTCAGAAAATTTTAGAGCTTTCAGAAAAATTTTGCTGAATACGATTTTCCAGTTTATTCGGTACAATTGTACAAAATTCCCAAGATATAGGCTATATCTTGCGTATTCGTAACTTTCGAGCGATATTAAACTCGAAAATCGTTTCCTTCGGGTAAACAACAATAAAAATCGCGACAAATTATTTTTCATCATTTCGTTCGAAAAAAATGTGCTTTTTGCTTTTTTTCAATTTTCTAAAGAATGGCAAACAGCAACGAAATCATTTCTGGCACACAGAAACTACTCGACAAGACGAACAAATCCATGTATAAATTGTTCGGAAAGATTCAATTTTTATTGAGAAATTTCAATCTGAAATCTTACGATTGTCGATTTGATGAAGTCGATAAGTCAGAAACTGTGATAGATAATTAAAAACGGTTTGCGACATCGTTTTCAGAAGGTCATTTTCCTATGAACACAGTTCATCTGCGGGAAATTCATTACTTTCCAAGATCTCTACTCTAATGCCCAAAATGTCTTCAAATTTTAGGAGGCCATCGTGAACGGAGAGAGCTAGCGAAATATAATTTGCATATTTGTAATCTGCAGCAAAAATCCTTCCAGAAACGTTTTTATATTTTGTTATAACTTAAATAATTACAATTTTAGCAAAATCAATTTGCTTGCATTTTATCGTTTCCGCAATCCTGACTTCCCGGTTCGATGGTATTTTTTAATTAAAAACCTCCTATGAATGTGATATACGTTTTCCACCTAATTTTGAGATGTTGAATCGATTGGTGCCAAATAGGAGTCTCTGTGACAAGCCATGCAAAAGTTATGACATCGTGAAAATACGAGAAAATGTATTTTCTGAAAATCATTATTTATCAAGTGAATGGAAAATTTCAAGGTTTGTCTGAAAGTGTTTTTCTTGCTGGTTGTAAATATACAAATAGCATCTTGCTAGCCGCTTTTGCATTCCGAATAAGCTGAGTAGAATTTGTGGTTTTCATTTTGCTGGCAATAAAAAGTCTGAAAATCCAGAAAGCCCAAGTTATTATCCGAGATTATTTGATAATTCAGCAAAGCCATTGCAGAGATCAGAATCTTCAGTTATCCGGTTGAAAAAAATATTGAATAGAAGACGAAGTTGTCTTTTTGGTCACGCTAGGCGCGGTTGTGCACGAAGTGAATAATAAGTCTTAATAGAACACTCCTATAAATGTCCAATTAGACCTATTTAAAATGATTGTAATATTTTAGACGGGCAGAAGTTTTAAGTATTTAGATAAGCCTAGTTAGCCTAATTTATACGAGTCTAATAAGACTTGATATAAAATCCTTATAAAAGTCAATTAGAATTATTTCAAACGTTTGTAATATTTCAGACGGATAGAAATTGTAAGTATTTAAATAAGTCTAGTTAGCTTAATACCTAGTTATTTTTTATACCTATATTAGTAATACCTCTAGTTAGCTTAATACTAAAACTCCATTTAGACTTATTTCCAAAAGTTTGTAATATTTCAGATGGACAGAAGTTGTAAGTATTTAGATAAACCTAGTTAACTTAATTGCAAGTGTGTCTAATTGGGCTAATAGATACCTCATATAAAAAACCAATTAGGCTTATTTCAAACGTTTGTAATATTTCAGACGGACAGAAGTTGTAAGTATTAAGATAAGCCTAGTTAGCATAATTTAATGCAAGTCTAATATAAAGTGACCACATTTTCTTTGAGACAAAGCGGGACAAACGGAATGAAATGAGAATTATAATTTAGTTATGAAAGCAGGCCAAAAATTTAAAAAAATGTATTAAAAATATATATATCTACTCAACACCAAAATGAACACATTAATAAATACATTATTGTATGTGAAAGCTGCCATTATTATAATCGTGTGTGCAAGTATCCAAATCGTGCGAAAAAGTCCAATGTAAATCAAATGGAGTTTCATTATTAAACGATTTCTGTTTGTTGTTAGTATGGCAACAACTTTCGTCACTAAACAAAAAACATAGACGTAGTGAAAATAAATTCTGACGTTTATTAAAATTGATTTAATCTTTCTCAACGCAAGTTGTTGCCATAGTAACCACAAACAGAAATCGTTTAATAATGAAACTCCATTTGATTAGCATTGGATTTTTACGCACGATTCGGATACTCTTACGCACGATTATAATAATGGCATCCTTCACATACAATAATATATTTATTAAGGTCTCTGCCCACTACAACCTATCATACTATGACCGTACTAGGAACGTGTCGGGTAAAAAAATATTCTTTGTACTGAAAAGTATGAAAAGTGCTGGTCGGTGACGGAACGGTCTAGTGGGCATAGTCTCATACTTTTCAATACAAAGAATATTTTTTACCCGACACGTTCCTAGTACGGTCATAGTATGATACGTTGTAGTGGGCAGATACCTTTAATGTTTTCATTTTTGTATGTGAGTAGATAAAAGATTATTTTCGCAAATATTATTTTTCGGAAAAAGATTTCTCTACATATTCCCATAAAATCTCCTTTTCTAATGTCACCCAATGAAAATTTCAGAACAAGGTCCATTAAAGGACCGGATTTTCTGAAAGCAGTCAGAAATTTTTTTAATAACTGCTTGGAATATGTTGAAGAATGATAATTAGGTGACATTTAAAAAGGAGATTTTATGGGAATATGTGGAAAAATCTTATTTTATATATTACAGTATTTAAAATAAGAAATGCAGATTTTTTCTAAAAAGTGGGACGTTTTTAAAAATCGGCGGGACGCAGGACTGTCCTCCAAAAAGCGGGACTGTCCCGCCAAAATCAGGACGTGTTGTCACTTTAGTCTAATAAGACTTAATAGGCAACTTATATAAAAGTGCAATTATACTTGTTTAAAACGTTCTAAATATTTTAGACTGACCGAAGTTTAAGTTTGTAAGTATTTCGGTAAGCCTGGTTAGCTTAATTTAAAGTGAGTCTAATTATAACTTATATAAAAGTCTAATAATTCTTCTTGAAAATGTTTTTAAAAAGAAATTAAGAAGTTTAGAATCGAAAGAAATCATTTAAGTCTAATTGGACTAATTTATGATATGGGAATTGTAATGTGATTATCCGGAAACAAGTATACTTTAAAAATTACATTTCAAATGGTACCAGCGGCTTTACGAATACAAAATTGTAAAGATTGCAGTGCATACTGTAATTTTTAAAACTTGTTTACTAAAAATTTCGGAAACTGTAATTTTAACGAAAAGCAATTTGTAGTTTTACAGTTTCAAATTCGTAAGGCCGCTGCTACTATTTGAAACTGTAATTTTTAAAGGGTACTTTTTCCGTGTACGTAATAATAATATGTATGAAAGTGATTAATGAGTGTCCAATAGATCTTATCATAGTTTTTTTAATTTTTTTTTGTGTTCATGTTGCAATTTCCGCTATGTTTTTCGGGCACTTTTTGACGTATAACCAGTGAAAATAACAAAATGTGCCCGAAACTTTCACATTCACATTTCACGCCATGAAAACTTTTAAACATGACGGACGCACATGCGCTTAACTAGCCGTAAAAAGGTCTATTAGAATTTCAATTATAGAGTCCAATTAGAGTTACAATTCTAATAAGACTTAACTAACTAAACTTTTTGTCTATTTGTTTAAATTTGTTTTCTAGGAACAATTGTTGGGCGATGCTAGTAAGGCTAAGAATATATTAGGCTGGACACCGAAAGTGACATTCCCGGACTTAGTTAAGGACATGATGGATGCGGATATCGACTTGATGAGGAGAAACCCACAAGCCTAAAGCAACTTGTCTTTCCAGTAAACAAGTATTCTACAAACTACATTAATAAAGAAAAAAGGGGGCATATTTTAATCATTACTTTTAAACTTTTTTTTTAATTGAGTGCAGTCTATAATTTGTTGTAATTAAATACGTTTTAAGTTAAAAAATATTTATTCCACTTGTAGACAACGTGAGTCTAGAGCCCTCAATAGTTCCAAATAGATTTAGTTTTATCCGTGAAGTCTGGTCTAGTTTACTCTCTACAGCCCAGTGTGGTCTATTAAGACTGGATTCAATAAGTAGAAACGTTCATATAAAGCCGGTATCTGTTTAGTTTCGGCGTTTTATTCCTGGCTATTCGGTTTTCCCCGTATTTTTCTTTCTTTGATGTGAAAATATTTGTAAGTCGTAATAACAATTTATTTATATAATTCCGGCTTTAAAATAATTATATTATGTTTCTGAAAATAAAATAATAAAACACGAAATTAAAAAGAAAAATCAGAATCTCCAATAAGGATTGCCTTGTCTGTCTAGTCTTGGGTGATAGACAAGGCTTGTCTGGTCTTGTCTACTCTTGTCTGGTCTTGTCTGGTATTGTCTGGTATTGTCCGATCATGTCTGGTCTTGTCTGGTCTTGTATGGCCTTGTCTGGTACAGTCTGCTCCTGTCTGGCCTTGTCTGATATTGTCTGGTATTCTCTGGTCTTGTCTGGTCTTGACGGGTCTTGTCTGTTCTTGTCTGGTCTGGTCTTGTCTACTCTTTTCTGGTCTCGTCTGGTCTTGTCCGTTCTTGTCTGGTCACGTCTAGGCATGTCTTGTCTTGTCTGCTCATGTCTGGTCTGGTCTTGTCTGGTCTGGTCTTGTATGGTCTTGTTTGGTCTTGTCCGGTCTTGTCTGGTCTTGCCTGATCTTGTCTGATTTTGTCTGGTCTTGTCAAGCTTTGCCTGGTTTTGCCTGGTATGCAGATCTTTTCAGATCTTGCCTGGTCTTGCCAGATCTTGCTACGTCTGGTCTTATCTGGTCTAGTCTTGTCTGATCTTGTCTGGATTTGTCCGGTCTTGTCTGGTCTTGTATGGTTTTGTATGGTCTTGGCAGGTCTTGTCTGGTCTTATCTGGTCTTGTATGGACTTGTTAGGTATGTACCTTTATCTAATTGTGTCTGCATTCCCCAGTCTTTGTTAGTACTAGTATATGTTCCATTAGTTTTCCAGGTGAAAATAAAATACTGTCGAAGTGTCTGAATGAAGTGTGAACGAAGTGTCGGTAATGCCGGTAATGTCAACGAAGTGTCTTCAAAGTGCCAGGGAAATTTCTTTTGGAACACTGAAATTAGAACAGTGAGTGAAGCTTCGTTAAACTTTTATTTTATTTTTATTTTTTATTATTTTGAAGTATCGTGGAAGTGTCGGGGAAGCATTCACATTTGTGCCGCCCGATTCTTCGTATGTCTCGAAAACACTCGTTGCACTTCGACGATCTTTGGGTTGCCTCGGAAACATTTCGTTCCACTTCGACGACATTTCGTTTGACCAGGAAAACATTGTTGTACTTCGACGACACTTCGTTTGTCACGGAAACATTTCTTAGCACTTTGACAACACTTCATACGACATTTCATTTTCACCAGGGTTTACTAGTTTTATTTAATTAGAAGTCCAATTTTGTCCACATACTAGAGTCTGTAATGGATTGTCTAGTATCTAGATAAAGCTATATCAAACTATATATAGACATAGTTTCTTGTCTGGTCTTGTCTGATCTTGTCTATTCATGTCTGGTATTGTCTGGTCCTATCTAGTCTTGTCTGGTCTTGTCTGGTCTTGTCTGGTCTTGTCTGGTCTTGTCTGGTCTTGTCTGGTCTTGTCTGGTCTTGTCTGGACTTGCCTGGTCTTGTCTGGTCTTGTCTGGTCTTGGCTGGTCTTGTCTGGTCTTGTCTGGTCTTGTCTGGTCTTGTCTGGTCTTGTCTGGTCTTGTCTGGTCTTGTCTGGTCTTATCTAGTCTTGTCTGGTCTTCTCTGGCTTTGTCTGGTCTTGTCTGGCTTTGTCTGGTCTTGTCTGCTCTTGTCGGGTCTTGTCTGGTCTTGTCTGGTCTTGTCTGGTCTTGTCCAGTCTTGTCTGGTCTTGTTTGGCTTTGTCTGGTCTTGTCCGGCTTTGTCTGGTCTTGTCTGGTCTTGTCTGGTCTTGTCTGGTCTTGTCTGATCTTGTCTGGTCTTGTCTGGTCTTGTCTGGTCTTGTCTTGGTTTGTCTAGTCTTGTCTGGTCTTGTCTGTTCTTGTGTGGTCTTGTCTGGTTTGTCTGGTCTTACCTCGCCCTATCTGGTTTTGTCAGGTCTTATCTGGTCTTGTCTTCAATGTGTCAGAGAAGTGTCTTTTGGAACACTGAAATTAGAACAGCGAGTGAAGAATCGTTGAACTTTTTTATTAGAGTTGGGGACGCGTTGACATTTGTGCCGCCCGATACTTCGAATGTCTCGAAAACACTCGTTGCACTTCGACGATACTTCGGTTGCCTCGGACACATTTTGTTTCACTTCGACGACACTTCGTTTGTCGAGGAAACATTTCTTTGCACTTTGACAACACTTCATACGACATTTCATTTTCACTAGGGGGTTTACTAATTTTATCTGATAGAAGTTAGAAGTCCAATTTTGTCCATATACTAGAGTGTGTAGTGGATTGTCTAGTATCTAGATAAAGCTATACCATGCTATATATAGACATAGTTTCAACAAAAAACAGATTCGTCTTGTTTGTCACAAACCTAGATTTCGACAAATGTTATTTATTTACGTAGTTATATTTAACTAATTCCGTGTATTTCCAGTATTTGTAATAAAAAGCAATTTAACAGAAACCAGATATAATATTTAGTTAGAAAACGAATTGGGGGAAAGATAAAAAAAAGGAAAACAAAATTTGTTAATTATTTTTTCCTCCGACGTTTGTGTGTGTGTGTGGATCAGCGCGCCGCTGTTTATTTTATGTTCACACAGAATCACAAATAAACACTCGAATTTCTAGAACATTACTATTTACTTATTTATGTATCTCTTTATTGCCTTTGAATGTCTTCTTCTATTTTGGTTGCCCGAGGCGGCGACGCTCCGCGCAATCGACGCCTCCAGTTGGCAGAGCGTCGCGGCGCATTTCACCACAGCGGCGAGAGAGCGACGCGTGTGGTCCAGCACGCCGCATCAACCACATAAAACCGCCACCGGATACGCGAAACTGCACTGTTTATTTGGACACAAATAACGCAATCATGTTCTCTTCTTCCTTTTTTTTTCATCATTCGCTTTCTGTTAAATTCGTTTAATTTTGAACCGTTTTTTACATTTTTATTTCGTTTTTTCCTACATCTTTCACAAACCAAGATGTAAATACGCCGAAATTATCTAAATAAATTATTATTCTTATTTAAAAGAAATTACATCAAAAGAAAAAATTTGTATATAAAATATTTTCTTGTCTATCTAGTGCATATTTAGTGCTATGTCTAGTCTTCTCTGATAAGTCTTATCGGTCAGTCCAGTCTTGAATATCCAGTCTTGTCAGTACAGTCCAATCCTCTCTGTCTAGTCTTATCTGTCCGGTCTTGCTTGTCCAGTCTTATCTAATCAGTCTTGTCTGTCCTGTCTTGTCTGTCCAGTCTTGCCTGTTCAGTCTTGTCTGTCTAGTCTTGTCCGTCCAGTCTTGTCTGTCCCGCCTTGTCTGTCCAGCTTTGTCTGTCCAGTCATATCTCTCCAGTTTTGCCTGTCCAGTCTTATCAATTCAGTCCTATCTGTCCAGTCTTACCTCTCCAGGCTGGTCTGCCCAGTCTTGTCTATCCAGTCTTGTCTATCAGATCTAGTCTCGTCTGTCCAGTCTTGTTTGTCCAATTTTTTCTGTCAATTCTTGTCTGTCCAGTCTGGCCTCCCTAGTCCTGTCTGTCCAGTCTTGTCTATCCAGTCTTGCCTGTCAAATCTTCTTTGTCTAGTCTTATCTGACTACACATATAAGCGTTTATTGGCATTATCTGACTAGTCTCGTCTGTCTAGTCTTGTCTGTCTACTCTTGTCTGTCTTGTCTTGTCTGTCTAGTCTTGTCTGTCTAGTTTTGTCTGTCTAGTCTTGTGTGTCTAGTCTTGTCTTTCTAGTCTTGTCTGTCTAGTCTTGTCTGTCTAGTCTTGTCTGAGTAGTCCTTTCCGTCTAGTCTTGTCTCTCCAGTCTTGTCAGCCTAGTCTTGTGTCTCTAGTCTTGCATGTCTAGTCTTTGTTGTCTAGTCATGTATGTGCGTCTTCTCTGTCCATTCTGGCCTATCTAGTCATGTCTTCTTCTTTTTTAATGGGGACGTAGTAAGCACATTCTGTTGATTTGTCAAGTGGCCCCCTTGAACTCACGAGCATCTCTGAACTGCTTTTTGCAAAAACACGATGATCTGTGGAATTACAATGATATTTTTGTCTCTGCATTACGTCCCCCATCGACAGTAAGTAGTTATGTTACACAGTTAGTATTGGGTTCAGGAGTTGATGTTGATTTCGCTCTCCGTTCTGTTTGTCCTTTCGTCATTTTTCTTCTTGCTGAATATGTCCAGAGTCATGGTCTCTGTGACTCTCCAGTCTTCTTATGTCCTTAGCATTGACCTTAGTCTTTGTCATTGTTCTTGTTTCTATAGCTTTTTTCGTTTTGGCAGTGCAATTGTCTCTCTATCTCTAGTAACCACCTGGGGCATTCAAAGATTCTGAGACACACGATCTGTGCTCCCACAGTAGATGCATAGATCATCCGCTGCTTTCCTGATATTATATATGTACTGCCTGAAAGAACCGTGGTCACTCAATGCTTTGGTTTAGTAATTTGCTTCACCGTGCATTCTTGTTACCTATGGCTCTACTTCTGGGATGAATAGTCGTGTCCACTCCCCTTTAGTTGAGTTTGTCCAACATCATTTCTGACTTTGCCCTCTTCCTCCGTTCATCCTTGTTTAATCCTACGTAGCTTCTTCTTGACTTGTACAGATTGCTTCTTTCTTCAAAAGGGCATGATATTGGCGCTATACCTACAATCAGAAGGGAAGGATCACTTGAGACCTTCCTATATGCACTTATAACAAGCAACGACATTTTTTTTTGGATAAAAGCTAGTTTTTGTCGGAGATTTGCTTTTTGCATTGGCCGCTCCCATGTTGTCGCGCCATATAGCATGGCAGAATTAACGACCGAGAATAGCAGTCTCCTTTTACTGCTTTCTGGTCCACCCGAGTGCCTTCGCGGCAGCAAGTATGACGTGTTATCTAAACGCCTAAGTGTTGCGCCTAAGTATTTGAGAGCATCTTTATCGCTTGTTATTTTTATTTAAAAAAAAAAACTTCTAAACGTCCTAATTACCTTCTTCCTATCAGTAGGACCGATTCTGTTTTCTCTGGGGCAAGTATTAGATGCTTTTCCTCCATCTAGGTGTATATTTGCTCCTTGGCTCTATTTACTCTTTTTGTTGTACAATTTTCAGTTCTACCCGTCAGAATCAAGCCAGATCATCAGAAAAGCGGACTTTTACGACCCCCTCGGGCAATTCAAGTCTCAAGGACGCCATCATATAGTATATTCCAAAGCGTGGGCCCCATTACTGAGCCCTGTGGAGCACCACTATAGATTTCACGTTCTACGACTTCGCTATCTGCTTGAGGATCTATCGGTTTGAGAGATAGCTACTCATGAGCTTGACACGGTATGGTGGGAACGCTTTAGCTATTAGTTCGCCTACAGTGTTTTCTCAGACAGCGGAGTTGAAGGGGTTTTGGACATCTCCAGTCTTGCCTGTCCAGTCTTCTATGTCCAGTTTTTGCTTGTCCAGTCTTGACAATCCAAACCTATATGTCCAGACTTGCCTCTCAAGTCTGTCCAGTATTATCTGCCCAGTTTTGTCTATCCAGTCTTGTCTATCTGGTTTTGTGCGGGTTGAGTCGAAGGAAGCATTCATTTACAGTTGCTACCTCTCACCGAATGATACCCTCGAACATTTGGAAGCTTCACTGGAAAACTCAAATAAGCAAAAACTGATAGCGGGTGATTTCAATGCAAAATCTCCCTACTGGAGAAGCCGAGTAATGGATGTAAGGGGAGATAAAATCATGGACTGGCTATTAGAACTGGATCTAGTCATAATAAATGAAGGAAACACTCCGACGTTTGAAAGGAGGGAATCAACATCCATAATAGACCTCACAATAACGACAACTGGCCTGGCAAACAAAATAAAAAATTGGAGGGTGCTAAACAGGGAGACACTAAGCGATCACAACTACCTCTGCTACCAGATAGAAGGAAACGCGATAGATTTTCCTATTCAAAGGATAAAGTATAAAAGATGGGGAACCAAACATCTGGATGAAAGAAAGTTCGCAGAAAAACTGCAAAAAGAAATTAGCCAGACGACAGAGCGCACTCCAGAGATGCTAATAAAAGTTCTAACACGAACCTGTGATGCCACGCTAAACAGAAACAAAAAACAAACACGGAGAAAGCTAGTATACTAGTGGAGCAATGAGATTTCCAAATTGAGAGCACAGTGGAGCAAGAACATGCCATCAACGAAATGTCAAACGAAACAAAAACGCGCAGAGCAAACGGTCTTTAAAGATTGAAATAAATAGATCCAAAAGACACCACCGGTGAACTCTACCACAAGCTAGATCAAAACGTCTGGGGAAACGCATACGAAATCGCTACACGGGAACTCAAGGTAAGGCACCCAAATGCCAACCTACCTATGGAAAGAGTGCAAGAAGCCGTTGGTACTCTATTCCCAATTCACGAGGCCCCCATGTGGGTTTTGCCCGAAGAACTGGTAAACGAAAAATTGTCCCTCGAAGAATTAAAAAGAGCCAGCATGCGCCTTCGAAAAAATAAAGCTCCAGGACCCGACGAGATACAATTGAAGTAACTGAAGCAATTAAGATTGCCGCAAACAGTTGCCCAGACTTCTTGATAGACATCTTCAGCGATATATTAAAAAACGGTAACTTCCCTGAAATACAGAAGAAAGCAAGGCTGGTACTGTTAAGAAAAGGAGACAAACCTTTACAGGATCCATCATCGTACAGGTCAATTTGTCTACTAGATGTAACAGGGAAGTTGCTAGAACAAATGTTAGTAGGGAGGATAAAACAGGAGCTTAGGAAAGGTAAAGATCTATCCCGAAGGCAATTCGCCTTCAGGGAGGGACTTTCAACTATAGACGCAATAATGAGAGTACTAACGGCAGCAGAAGTGGCTGAAGAAAGATTGCGGCGGAAAAGAAGAATTTGCGCACTTATAACGTTAGACGCTATGAACGACTTCAACTCCGTCGCTTGGAAAAATATTGTTGAAGAATTAACAACGAAGAGTTAAGAGACTTCCCACCATATCTCCTGAAGCTCGTAAGCAGCTACCTCTGCAACCGAAAAATTATTATAGAGGCAGAGGGTAAATGCGTAGATAGACAAATCTACAGTGGTGTTCCACAAGGTTCAGTAATGGGACTAACTTTGTTGAACATCCTGTATGATGGAGTCCTTAGACTGAAGTTGCCAGAGGTAGTGGAAGCTGTCGGTTTCGCCGACGACTTGGCCCTCATCGTCACCGCATTCTCAGAAAACTGTGTTATCAAAATGGCAAACAAAGCCATAGCACTAATGGACAACTGGTTGGAGAAAAAACAGCTAAAGCTCGCTCCAGAAAAGACGGAAGCGGTTTTATTGGCAGGAAGAATGAAAGTAGGACCAGTCACATTTAAAATAAAAAGCGAAACAATAATACCAAAGGAGGCCATTAAATACTTAGGCGTGACTATAGATAAAAATCTTTCCTTTCGACAGCACATTGTTCTTGCAGCTGGGAAGGCATTAAAAACCTCAGCAGCACTTATGCCAACTGTAGGTGGTCCTAACAGCACCAAACGAAGGCTCTTGTGTTCAGTTGTCGAATCTGCCATGCTCTATGCTGTGCCAATCTGGAAACGAGCCATGGAGAGAGCAAATCTAAGGCAAAAACTGCAATCCATTCAACGCAAAATGGCGCTAGGCGTGTCCAGCGCATATAGGACCGTCTCAGGTGATGCCGTTCTCGTTATTGCGGGAATAACTCCTATAAAATTTCTTTTTGAAGAGAGAGACACGCTTTATAAAGAAAGGAGCAGTGAAAACAAAAAGAACTGAGAAAAAAGGCAAGGACCCAAATGCTCGAAAGATGGCAAGAGCACTGGGAAGCCTCAGAGAGGGGGGAGTGGTCGAGACTCCTGATTCCAAAATTGGATCCATGGGTCACGAGAAGGCACGGAAAAGTTACCTACTACTTGACGCAGGCACTGAGCTTTATTGTGATAAGACAGATAGTGTGTATCACACAATCTTCTAATTCCCCAGGTGGTCTTTAGAGAGGGACATATACACTTCAAAAACAAGAACAATTTTAGAAACTAGCACACGCACGGAGACAATGCTTAGGAGTGAAGGAGATTGGTCTGCAACAGAAATGACGATAAGGGACATAGCATGAAAGAACAGGATGAACGAACAAAACAACATAGACAACGAAAACTGAAAACAACCTGAATCCCTAATCACCTTCATTGGATGGGGGACGTAAGTACTTCAAGTAAGGTCAAAGCCAACGACATCTTGAAGATATGCGAAAAGCGGTTCCAAGATGCCCGTGAGCTTTCAGGGGGGGCACTTGTCAAGTTAACTGAATGTGCTTGCTACGCCCCCATACAAAAAAAGTCTTGTCTATCCAGTTTTGTATATCCAGTCTTGCCTCGCCAGTCCTGTCTGTCTAGTACTATCTATCCAGTCTTGTTTGTCTACCCTTGTCTCTCAATTCTTTTCTGTCTAGTATTATATGACTAGTTTTGTCTCTTAGTCGTACCTTTCTAGTCTATTAAACGAGTTTGATAGAATATTAATTATTTTAGTAAAAATACACTTAGATATAGATAAATCGAATTAGCGCATTTGAAACTAGATAAGTAAGGAGAATTTAGAAAACTGTTTTAGACAAAAATGATAGATAATCCAAGCATCTATAATTTTATTAAATTTAGTTTTTGCTGGTGGTCTATTGGCGGAGAAGACCAATTATAATTTGAAACTATATAGTTAAGTCAATTTCAGAAGATTGTATCTAGAAAACTGGAAGGAATCTAGAAATTTGTTTCAGACCAAATTTATAGAAACTTTCCTTATCTTTATTCTAACAATAAGTAGGTTTGTGGAGTTTTATCGTCTAGTTGCTGAGACTGAGGTGATTAAAATCAAGTCTACAACATTAAATAAATCTTCTAAGAAAAAAATGAAGGTTTAAAACATCTGTAACATTCTAGATATTCTAGATAGAATATTCTAGGTTTCATCTAGATATATCAGAAAATTATTAAATAAGTTTAAATATATAATAATAATAATAAAACTTTATTCACTTTGCTGCTTACAATTATATAGAAATTATAAAAAATAAAAATAATATACATATATAATTTGCAGATGTGATTGACAACATTCGAAAAAAAGAAAATTGTAAAATAAATTGCGGAAAAAACAAATACACAAGCTATATATAAAAAAGACAATAAATACAAAACAATTCCATACATTTGAATACATTCAAAATTTCAAATCTCAACATATCTACTTGTAGGAATTTTTCACTTGTTCAATGATATCGTTTAACCAATTTGGTATTCTAAGTATTCATCAATTCCATAAAATGTACCAGCTATTAATTTTTCTTTTATTGATTTTTTAAACTTATTGTATGATTGAGTGCTTATTTCTGACGATATATTATTGAATAATTTAACACCAATGCGGAAAAAAGAATTTGCATATAAGGTAGTGTGATGTTTTTCAGTTTGTAATAATTTACCATTCCTTGTGTTATATGTGTGCTTGTTAGAGGATATAGAGTAATTCTGAGTTTTTTTTTTATATAACACAGACATTTATAAATGAAAATAGAAGGTACGGTTTACAATTTGTTGTTTCTAAAACAATTTCTGCAGCTCTGTCGACGCTTTAAATTAAATATTAGTCTTAAAATTCTTTTCTGCATAACGAAACATTTGTGGCTATGTCTTGAATTACCCCATAATAAAATATTAAAAGATATATGTGAATAGACAATAGCATAGTACAGGCTTAACAAAGTACTTGTATGCAGAGACTTTTTCAATTGAGATATTGCAAAATAAGCTCTTGCTAATTTTTTGCAAACTAACTCTGTGTGGTTCGACCACGTAAGTTTCGAATCAACTAATACCCCAAGAAATCTTGCAGAGTTGGATATTTTATAGCGTTGGTTGTCTACAACAATCTGAAAATAGGTTGGTAAAGTTCTTCTTTTGCCTATGTATAAACACAGAGTTTTTTCGCTATTCAAGATTAGTTTGTTTTTTGTACACCAATTATTAAATTGTACGATTGCTTCCACTACCTTTGCATGTAATTCTTCCAAACTATTTGCACATACCACAATTGTGGTGTCATCCGCAAACAAGATGGTTTTAGCGTCTATGTACCCTGGAATATCATTTATAAATAAAAGAAACAGAAGAGGGCCAAGAACAGATCCATGTGGTATACCTATCGTTACGCTCTTTTTTTTCGAAAGTGTGGAGTTAATTTTGACAATTAAATGTCTGACGCTTAAAAAGGATCCTAAAAGATCCAAAAAAATTCCACGAAATCCATAGCATTCTAATTTTTCCATTAGATTGCCTATATTAGCGGTATCTAATGCTTTAGACAAATCAAAAAACAGTCCCATGACGTGTTCTCCTTTATCCAGTTTCTCTGATGTATATTTCGCAAAGCTGGCGGAAGCAGTTTCCACCGATCTTTTTGATCTAAAACCATGTTGGCATTCAGATAATAAGTCATTTTTAAGGAGATATGCCATCATTCTACTGTATATTAATCGCTCAAATATCTTAGAGAAAATAGATACTAAAGATATAGGTCTATAGTTGTCCAAAATCTGAGGGTCAGATTTTTTATGTAGTGGCACTACCAATGCCACTTTTAACGCCGATGGATATACTCCTTCTTCAATGGCTTTATTGAATAGTTGCGTTAGTGGGAGAGCCAAAGTTTTAATATTGTGTTTTAAAATTTTGATTAAAATTCCATCGGTTCCTGTGGAGTTTTTTGAGGCTATACTGATGGAGACAGCGTGTTGTAGATCAGTATTATCGATAGGTGACATGTAGAAAGAATATGCATGTCTAGTTTTCGGCAGAGTACATTGAAGCAAAGAGAGTGATGAAAAAAAGCATTTAATGTTTTTAAAGCAATGGTCGAAAAATAGTTAGCAAATTCATTAGCAACCTGACTTGAATTTGAAATCAATATTCCATTTACTTTTAAAGAAATATGGTTAGGTTTTTTATAATTATTCATAGAGTTGTTAATTATTCTCCATGCTTCTCTACTTTTATTACTAGCATTATTAATGCGGTTAGTGTAATACATTCTTTTAGCTTTCGATATATTAATAGAATGTTGCTTTTTCATAGTTTTATATGTGTTGTAGCAATAACCAATCATCAATAACCAATGTGAGGACCCACAGAGGGCCAAACTGCGATAGTGACCATTTCCTGGTAGTGGGAAAATTACGGCAGAGAATATCAAATGTCGCCAAAACTAAAGGTACAAAAAGGGAGCAGTGGGATACAGACCAGTTGAGCAAAAATGAAGCCCTAAACAAATATCAAAACGCCATCAGCATGGAGTTAGATAGACTCCCAGACCATAGCAATATTGACGATGAGTGGAAGTCCATGGAGAGGGCAATAATAAAAGTAACCAAAGACGTAGTAGGGACAAAAAGAAAATCAAGAAACATAGATTGGTTCAATATGGAATGTGAAAGGGTTATAACAGAAAAGAATAATGCGCGACAAAAGATGCTGCAAAGAAACACTAGAACTAATAATGCAGTATACCAAGAGAAGCGGAGAGAAGCCAACAGGTGCCTAAGGGAAAAAAAAGAGATATGATGCGTAAGAAAATAGAAAGCATAGAAGAGAACTATAATCAACGCAAAGTGAAGGATTTCTATAGAACAATCAGAAATGAAGCGAAAGGGTACCAGCCAAAATTAAACGTATGCAAGGATAAGAACGGAAAAATCCTAAAGGAAGAGAAAGATGTCATGGATAGATGGCGCCAGTACTTCGCCGAGATACTGAATGTTGATCATATGGAAGACCTAGAAGAGCCAGAAACAGTAATATACACAGCTCAAGAAAATACCGAACCACCTACATTGGATGAAGTCAAAACAGCCATGGAAAAGCTTAAAAATGGTAAGGCACCCGGCGAGGACGGCATCACTGCCGAAATTTTAAAACTGGCCGGAATAGATGCACATAAAAGAATGCACCAACTAATATGGAAAATATGGAAAGAAGAACAGATGCCTGAAAGGTGGAAAACTGGGTTAATCTGCCCTATCCACAAAAAGGCGACAAAACAAACTGCGACAATTACAGGGGAATAACACTACTCAACACTGGATATAAGGTACTCTCCAATGTGATATTCGACAGGATAAGACTATCAATGTGGCTTCCGAGAAAGTAGATCAACTCTGGATCAGGTATTTGTGCTAAGTCAAGCAATGGAAAAATGTTATGAATACAACATCGACCTGCACTGTCTGTTAATCGATTTTAAAAAAGCATTCGACAGTATTAAAAGAGCAAAACTAGGAAGTGCACTTGCTCTAATGGGTATCCCACATAAACTTGCCAAACTAGCCATGATGACAATGGATGGATCCAAGGCCAGAGTAACAGTCCAAAACAAAACATCAAAGGAATTTGAAATAAGAACCGGTGTTAGGCAGGGAGATGCCTTGTCAGCTGTTCTTTTTAACCTTGCGCTACAAAATGCAATTGGAAACCTCGAAAATAAGGGAAATATCATAACAAAATCATACCAAATATGTGCGTACGCGGACGACATACTGATCATGGCTAGGGACAACAGAACTCTAGAAGAATTGTTTTTAAAAATAGAAGAGGAAGCGAGCAAAGTCGGCCTGAAAATACATGCAGATAAAACAAAATACCTAAAACTGAAATCGGTCCAAACTATTTGTTAAGATATTAAGGAATTCTTTAAAGCCTAGCTCCACATCGTTCGCAGATATAAATGAAAAGTCTGTTTTTAAGAGACAGTGATGTAATTTTAGGATGTTGTCTTCAGAGTATGTCCTACTTAGTTTATACATCATCCTATTGTTTTTTGATTTGGAATATGATGAACCTAGATGGAATATTTGACTTAGATGGTCTGCTAGAATTGGTTCCACCAAACTGCTCTTAAATGCATTTCTGTCTAAGTTGGTGACCAAGTAATCGATGGCTGTTTTAGAATGTGTCCCATCTGGTCTTCTACCTATTCTTGTTGGTCCCATGTTAATAGTGGATAGATTGAATTGAAGAAAAGTATTAAGCAACATACTTCTTTCTTTGGAGTCTTTTAAATTGTCTATGTTAAGATCACCGTACAATAATACTGGGTTTTGAGATTTAAGAACTTCAACTAACATGTCATTTAGTCCATCAAAGAACGAATTAAAATTTCCTAAAGTAGATCTATAAATACATATCAATGCAATACAAAAATTTTCAAATAACAGGTTTGTACCACAAACTTCAAAATCAGCTTCTTTAGAAAAGTTTTCAAGATTTAGTTTAGAAGTATGTATATCGTCATGTACAAATATGGCTAGGCCACCATGCTTGTATGTACCTCTACAATAATTCGACACTACAGTGAAGTTGTTAATAGAAACAATGTCTAGCTCAGGTTGGGTGCACCAATGTTCACCAATACACAATATTTTAATATTTTGTCTTTTTATTGAACAGTTCCACTAGTTCCAGCTTATTTTTTACAGACTGAACATTCGCATGTGCTAATTAAAACACTTCGTTTGTTTCGGATATTTTTCGGATGATACTGTTGTTATGTTTTCACTGTTATTCTTTCGAGTCTTAACAAAAAACGGTTTACGCAGGCGTTTCTCGGCCAAGTTTTTGGTTTCGATATATTTTCCAGATCCTCAACGGACACCGAAACTTTGATGATGAGTACTCATCTGGATGTTTGGACTGAATTTTCGTACATATAACCTGATTGAATTTTTTATTCTTTAGATATTGCTGTAAATCATCTGCTGAAAGTTTTGAATCAAGTTTAAATGCATGAACATGTGCGTAACGTGTGGCAGCTTTTATTTGATTAGATTCGTCGTTACTACCAAGGATAATATTTGATTTCCTAGTTTTTCTTGATTTTCGCCTTTGGGTTTCCCATTTTTCGTTTTACCCAACGCTTTCAGTATCTTGGACGACTGTATTTTGTGAATCGGTTTGATTATTTACGATTGGAATCGGTTGGACCACTATGTTTTCTAATTCGATTGTTTTGGTTGTGTTTTTTGCACCAGCTAGCAAATCCGTGCGGGAATTAACTTTTTCATTCTTATCTACCAAGTTTTTCAGTACACAATCGCTGACTTTGCTTGTCCCTGCGCGTTCTTCTTGAGAATTTTGTGAAGTTGTAGGTTTTACCCGCACATTAGAAATTACGGAATTTGACAACTTCACGTTCACTTCGGACAAATATGTTACTTTATTAGATAGGTCGGTGAACAAAACTAGTAACGGATCAACATGTTTTTTAATTATATTTGTCATAAACATTTCAAAATCCGAACTTTGTAAAAAAGTTTGTAATATATCAAATTGTTTTTCGGAAGGAACATTGGACCTTAATTCCATCGCCATTATAACATAAATAATGTTTCACAGTATCTATAACATAAACTTTACTTTTCACAATTTTAATTTTTATTAAATTTAACATTAAATACTCTCGCACGTCCACTCTCGTTGAACGCAAACTCACGAAAAAAGTAAAGTTTCATATTTGTAACTAGACTTGTTACTGAGCCGAAAACGCAAGTAAACTATAATATAACTGTTTTGTAGAAACCTTTATAAATAAGGTAATATCTAGCTAGATACTTTTCACCCGTTGTTATATAATTAAGTTAGTTAATACTGTTCCAAATGGTACTAACTTAAATACTCTAACTATATAATAACTAGATATATAAATAAACCTAAGTCTACAAGATTAGTTAGTTCTTCCAAGAAGGCTTCTAGCAAAAGAACTGTGACTTACTAACTATTTCAGATAGAATTTACTGTCTACCAGATAATTGTAATTAAATGAATTACCTTGAACTCATTAAGTGGATTAAACCAACTAGTAAACTAATCGAGTTATCAACAAACAAACTTAGTTTGTACACATATTTTGCACATAATACAGTCTAAAATTAATACTATTGTTTAGTAAGTGTGTCTAGTTGTGTCCGCCAGTTGCGTCTGTCGACTCTTGTCTATCTAGTCTTTAAGTCTGTCTATTTAGTCTTGTCTATCTAGGCTTGTCTGTCCAGTCTTTAGCCTTTTCTCTCTGTATTGTCGGTCTTGTCTTATCCGGCTAGTCTGGACTGTCTAGTCTTTGTATGTTGGTCTAGACTTGTATGTCCTGTCTTATCTGTCTAGTTTTGTCTGTTTTGTCTTGTCTGTCTAGACTTGTCTTCTAGTCTTGTCTGACTATGTGTGTCTGTCTAGTCTTATCTGACTCTCTAGTCTATTCTTGTATGTCTTGTCTAGTCTGTCCAGTCTTGTCTTGTCTGTCTAGTCTCGTCTGTCTAGTCTTGTCTGTTTAGACTTGTCTTTTTACACTTGTCTGTCTAATCTTGTCTATTTAATTGTTGCGATTTAGGTGTTGAAAATCAAGTCTTGTCTGTCTAGTCTTGTCTGTTTAGTCTTGTCTGTATAGTCTTGTCTGTCTAGTTTCGTCTGTCTAGCCTTGTCTGTCTAGTCTTGTTTGTCTAGTCTTGTCACTCTAGTCTTGTCTTTATAGTCTTGTTTGACTAGTCTTGTTTGTCTAGTCTTGTTTGTCTAGTCTTGTCTGTCTTGTTTTGTCTGTCAAGTTTTGTCTGTCTGCGTATACCAACTAAACTATTACCGTGCCACAAGGGAGCACAACTGGTGCAATTTGAAATTTGCAACATAAACAAGATGAAACCGATTTGACAAGACCGACAGAACTAGTTGACTACGAGCGATTGTTGTTTTGTGGGCAATGAATCTGTCTACTTGGCGGTGTAAATGTGTCGCGTGGGTTCGTCCGGGGTCTTGTGTGGTCCGGCATGCACAGTTTGTGAAACTTTTAGGTGTGGACAATAAATCCGTCCGTCCCAACGTTCGAGCTTTCAGTTTTAATATTTACAGCCGTCGCGAACGCTCGCGCCGCAACGCCTAATAAATTTCATCAAAAGCACAAATAACATAATAAAAGGACCGGAAAGACAAACGAACAACGAATTATTTTAAATCAAAGAAAAACCAAAGATATAATTCACTTTAATGAAAATAATTTGACATTTTTTTTTGTTTAATCTTCCCTCAACAGTTTGTCTTCTGTTCCTAGCCGAGTCTTGTCTGTCTTGTCTGGTCCAGTCTATCCAGTCTTGTATGTTTAATCCTGTCCGTTTTATTAAGATCTGTTTGGCTATTCCATATTATCTTTTAGCGCTTGTGCCGAAGTTATTAGTTAAACGAAGTTTAATAAAATGTTTAAGTTAATCCTAGAAGTTGTTTGTGTAGTTGATCCAGCGTTCGCATAATTTTTCGATAAACAAACACCATAAACTCCGAAGAGAAATCCAGCGCGAGGGCATTCATCACCCGATGGATTGAAGTGACAGTCATTATGTTATTACAGGCACGTTACATTTGATGTATGGACCGCGTTATGCGCCGTACGGTTTCCAAGAAAAGGAAAGAAAAAACAAGAAATGTATTTACAAAACCGAAGGGAAAATAAAACACGGATCAGAGGAAGAAGGTAAACCCAATTCCCGGCGATGGCGAAAGAGAGGACAAGTATACACATTTTTTTTAAACTCGGAATTGAAACGGAGAGACGTTTTTACGGGTTCGTTTCAAATGTGCCCAGAATCAACAAACAGGCGCACAGTTTAGCTTTAAACACGCATATTATCGTTACTGTGTTACCACATGTACTTTACATCTTCAAATTCTCTTTGATCCTCTCTCCTCGCCCCTGCCTCCACACGTCCCCGCCTGCCTTTACCGCCTTGTTTTTTTACTTCTTCCGTCTTCTGTCCAGCGACTCAATAGACAAGACCGATGTTTATTAGAAATCAAATAAACATTCACAGATGAACAGAAGGATTATTATACTACAACACCAGAATTTACAGCGAGATTGGAACGAGTATAAAAATTAAAACGAAAAATGTACAATCAAGATTAGATTCGGTAGTCAACAACAGCTTCAGAACATTCGACAATTTTATATAGACCAGGAATTTGTCTTGTTCAAATTGAAGATATTGATGATATGAAGATAAAAGACAAAATGAAATAAAAGTTTTTTTATTTCATTTCATCAAAATCTTCAAACTCAACAATACATAGATATATAGATATATAGAGATTACTGGACACTTAAGTCCGGACAGACTAAACATTCAATATTATATAGAAAAGACTAGGAAGATAGTCCCCAAACGTTCTATTATTTGTCCACATTGTACAAAAGAATAAATAATAGAATTTGGAATTATCTAAAGTATCTAGATATATGACTAGGCTCGACAGATAAAGACACATAAATTGGAGTAGATAAACAACTTCTGACATCGATAATATACAATTATGTTATTGTCAATACATAACGTGTTTATACATTGGATGTAAGGAATGAAATAAACTTGGACAGACGAACAAACGGATCACTATATTCCAAATTATATAAATTTCCTTTTAGAAATCTGGACGTATTCGTCAGGAGATTTAAAAGGTTTAAATAAATTAAAACTTAAGAATGAACAGACAAGACACACTAGCCCAGAGAGACAAGATTAGACAGACAAAAGTAGACAGACAAGACTAGACAAACAAGAATAGATACATAACACTAGACAGAAGAGACAGATAAGATTGCAAAGTCGAAATAAGGCAGACATTAGTAGACAGATAGGGCTTGCCTGTCTAGTCTTGTCGCTCTCAGTCTTCTCGGTCTAGTCCAGTCTGTCTAGTCCTGTCTGTCTAGTCTCGTGTGTCTATCTAGTCTTGTCTGACTAGTCTTGTCTGTTCAGATTTTTCTGTCTAGTCTTGTCTGTCTAGTTTTGTCTGTCTAGTGTTGCCTGTCTAGTCATGTCTGTCTAGTTTTGTCTGCCTAGTCTTGACTGTCTAGTCTTGTCTGCCTAGTCTTATATGTCTAGTTTAGTTTGTCTAGTCTTGTTTGTATTGTCTTGCCTGTCTAGTCTTGTCTGTCTAGTCTTGCTTGTCTTGTTTTGACTGCCTAGTATTGTCTGTTTCGCCTTGTCTGCCTAGTCTTATCTGTGTAGTCTTATCTGTCTAGTCTTTTCTGTCTAGTCTTGTCTGTCTAGTTTTGTCTGTCTAGTCTTCTCTTTAGTCTTGCCTGTCTAGTCTTGTCTGTCTAATCTTGTCTGTCTAGTATTGTGTGTCTAGTTTAGATCAAGGATCTAGACGCGATAACTGCCCAGGAATGAATACTACAGGCAATACAAAACTTTGCCGGAGAAGACAACTGTCAAACAAAAGTCCTAAATCCTAGTGCGGCATATGAAAACAGTCAAACTGCAACCATTTCATTAAGGAAGTAGAAGAAAATCTACTAAAAGGCGTTGGACTAAAAGTGGGCATGATTCAGTATAGGATAAGAGAAAAAATTGATATCATCAAATGTCACAGGTGTCACAGGTGAAATTTGCCAAGGAAAAAACCTTTGTTTTAAATGCGAGCGTGAAGCTCATATAGCCCAGAACTGCAATGCAGATGAGTTTTGCCCTATATACATGGGCGTAGCTAGGGATTTTGTCTAGGGGAGCAGTCATCCAACTGAGCCAACCAGTCATTTAATGATAGTAATAATGATAATAATTAGTCAAATTAGGGTTTCACCGTAAACGCACTGTCTCAGGGGTTATAGTTTTCTTCACTATTTCATTTTCTAAATATAGCAGAGATATATTAGAAAAACGATGTTGAAGCATAGTTTTCCTCAGCCAGGTTTTAATCAGCCGCATCGCACAGAAACTCCTTTCGCAACCGACGGAGCTCACCGGGAGTGCTATTGCTGCCTAGAGCGGTTTATATACCTTTGGACAAGATATCCAAAGGATCTCCTATCCTTTGGATAGGAGAAGCACTCCTATCTTTTTTGATAGGAGTGCTTAAATTATCCACATTTATTTGACAATTTTTTAGTTGGAAGTTGTTGGACTACAGCTTCCTCATTCAATGCTGCAGAATCACTTTTCAAAATATATACTTCTAGAGCATGTTTGTCACAATTTTCAACGGTCTCTTCATTCAAAACTGATTTAAAAGCTTCATAATTGGTCAGTACTGCTTTGCAGTTTTCATAGCGGCAACTCCATCTTGTAGCACTTCGACTTCTCATTTCGCGATTGGTCTGCATTCCAAGAAACTCTTGTATCTCTTCAAGACAAGCATGATGACCGGGTGGTGAAAAATGAATATATAAGGATTCAGTTCCATTGAAAACACAACCACCAGATTTACTTTGTGCGCTAAACAATGAATATATAGCGTGAGTATGGATTTCTTTTATAATTGCTTGTAGGCCCCTATATTTCCCAGACCTAACACTGGCACAGTCATAAGATTGCACAAAAATTGGAACATCGCAAAGTTTGTTTTTGTTCAGTTGAACAATTTCCAAAAAATTACCTCTATTTTTGGATGATGATTCCTCTTATAGGTAAACCTTGACGGACAACGATCTCTATTCTATCAATTAGTTTCAATAAGTATTCTCTATTTTGAATAACATTTTGCTCCTGTTGCTTTAAAACTTGTTGATGGACACATACAGTTTGTAGAGATTGTTTGTAGGATACATGGTACGATCTGCGTACCTTTCAGGTTGCCAAGACTGGTGGTAAGTCTAGCACAACTACTTGCAAACTGTGACAGAGACGAGAAACGATTTTCATAATATAGATTTTGGATAAATTAATTATACAAGGATTTGTATTGAATCTTAAATAAAAAATCAATTAAACAGTAAGTAATTTTTCAATTCTATCGATTTTTCTAGGGTGGACAACGAAGTTTCTAGGGTGGGTATTGACCACCCTAGCCCCCTCCGGCCCCTTAAGCTACGCTCATGGCTGAGATTGTTGTTGTTTTCGATTTATTGGAGTTTTGCGTGAACTAGCAGGTCAGTACTTGGGAAATTTTCAGACGAGATTAATTTGTTGAAAATTTAAATCATTCTGGATTGAAGGTGTGGGAGAATGGAAAAGCTGACGGACTTTGTTTGGCTTTTATGGAGAAAGGGGTATTTACAGTCAAACTACTCCACGTCAAACCTATCGAAACAGCTGTGAGTTACCCAAGAAATCTTAAAAAAGCTTTTTTATTAAAATCTGTATTTTGTGTTAATTATAATCAGGCGAATGGGATTTCATGTGTTTTTTGAAATTGGAAGCATGTATGAAACCTTTGCCGCAAACTTTGCAGACGTCGGTATCGCCGGTGTGAATTTTTCGGTGATCACGGAGGCTCGCTCTATGCTTGAACTTTTTTTCGCAAAATTCGCACGCGTAATTTTTCATGTCTGTGTGGATCACCATATGTGCCTTCATCAACGAGCTTACCTTGAAGCTTTTGGTGCATATGGTACACTTGAACGGACGCTCTGCAGAGTGTGTTTTTATATGAATACTCAAAGTGCCGGATGTGACCAAAGCTGCCCCGCATATGTGGCAAATGTAATCCCTTTTCTTGGAGTGTACGAGTAGGTGTTTGTGCAATGTACATTTCTGAGCGAAACTTTTCCCGCATTCCGAACACTTATAAGGTCTTTCCCCGGTATGGATTCGTTTGTGCGTGTCCAAATGACCGCGTTGCGAGAAACATCGCTCGCAAAATTCGCACGTGAATGGTTTTTCGCCGGAATGTATCAGCATGTGGGCCTTTAGAACGTGCTTATAGAAGAATAATTTGCCGCAAGTTGGACACGGCATTTTTTCTCGGACGACCGCAACTTTCTGCCGGCGTCTGCGAGTGTGCTGGACGAGTCTGCTACGTAATTTAAATATTTTCTCGCAAACTTCACATTTGTATTCAGAAATGTTTTCTTGTTTTTGAGAAGAGTGTTCGAGCTTGTGGCGGATCAGATTAGCGCGAAATATAAAGGTTTTTCCGCAGACCACGCACTTATGTGTGCTGTCCGTCTTATACTGTTCAATGGCTCTGTGACGACTTAGACGAGACCTGTGTTGAAAGATTTTGTCGCAGATATCGCAATGATATTTTTTGTTTTGTAAAGATATCGCTGTTTGTTTATCACAAGCCGTATTCAAAATATCTTGTTTGTCCTCATGACATTTAATAGTTTCTCTAATTTGCACTTTTTCATCTAATATCTCTTCCTTTGATATCTCATCCTTCTCTGTTGCAACCACCAATACATCATCGTGCAAAATCTCTTCCTGTAAGACACCATTCTCTGTTGCAAAAACCAATATTTCATTGTCAAAAATCTCTTCCTGTAATACCACATTCTCTGTTGCAACCACCAATACATCATCGTCCAAAATCTCTTCCTTTAATACCACATTCTCTGTTATTTCCTCCAAATCTTCTTCTTTTAAATCTGCTTCAATATTTACTACACAGCTAAAACTACATTTATTTTAATACCGACAAAAATAACAACAAACAACACACTTTTACCTATTGCCTTCTTCTATTTCTTTCAGTAAAATGCTTTGGGATTCCTCAAACTTCCTCTTGAATTCATAACAAACTATCCCCTTCTCCATACAAGCTAAACAGAGTCCGTCAGCTTTTCCATTCTCGCAGACCTTCAATATAAAATTATTTAAATTTCCTTCAACAAATTAATCTGGTCTAAAAATTTCTCGAGTACTGACCTGTGCGTTCACGCAAAATTCCAACAATTCGTTCAGTGAAATCTCAGCTTTTTTATAATTTATTGTTTGGTTTAACGCGATTTTTCCGTTTGTCGTTTCCAAACAGATTCTGCAACGATATTTCGGATATAAGATTCTTTTATTTTCGTTTCGTAAAAACATATTGCCTTCGATGCTTTTCTGCGTGATACAACGACCATGTCTGACACCAAGGATATTTAACTATCTCTGTCCGACGTAATTCTCGTTTCAGCGCCAAGATTCAAATTCTCAATTTAATTACAGGTAGATAGACAAAACTACACACACAAGACTAAGCAGAGGAGACTAGACAGAAAAGACTAAACAGATAAGATTAGACAGACAAGACTAAATATTCAAGACTAGATCACATACACGAATTCGGTAAATTTTCTTTTTTATTTTGAGTTATTTAATTTGCAAAAGACAATTTGCAAATGCGTGAATTTAATTTGAAAAACCTGAACTGAAATAAAACTTCAGTGAGAATTTGAAAGTTGACGCTGTAAAGAAATGTCATCACCAATGGTCGTCATAAACTTAGGGTGAAGAAGCAGAAAAGGATCCACTGTAAAATGAATTTAGGTACCGACCGAAAATAGAATTAGCAAAAATCCGAAATATCGTTGTAGAATCGGTGGAAGCAACCAACGGGAAGAACGTGTTGAACTAAACAATAAGTTATAACAAAGCTGGGCTCATGGGCGTAGCTAGGGATTTTGTCTAGAATGGCAGCTATCCAGCTGAACCAACCAGTCATTTAATGATAGTAATAATGATAATAATTAGTCAAATTAGGGTTTCACCGTAAACACACTGTCTCAGGGGTAATCGTATTCTTCACTATTTCATTTTCTATATATAGCAGAGATATATTTGAAGAGCTATTTTGAAGCATAGTTTTCCTCGGCCAGGTTTTAATCCGCCGCATCGCAGAGAAACTCCTTTCGCAACCGACGGAGCTCACCGGGAGTGCTATTGCTGCCTGGAGTTATATACGTTTGGACAGAACTCTTTTTTGATATGAGTGCTTAATTTATCCACCTTTTTTGACATTTTTTTTGTTGAAAGTTGTTGGATATTTTCCATTACTCCAGTTTCCGCATTCAATGCTGCAGAATCAATTTTCAAAATATCTGCTTCTAGAGCATGTTTTTCACAATTTTCCATCCACGATCTCTTCATTCAAAACTGATTTAATAGCTTCATAATTGGTCAATACTGCTTTACTTACTAGTACTTCGTCTTATCATTTCGCGACTGTATTCCAAGAGACTCTTGTATCTCATCAAGACAAGCATGATGACCAGGTGGTGAAAAATGAATATATAAGGATTCAATTCCATTGAAAAAACAACCACCAGATTTACTTTGTGGGCTAAACAATGGATATATAGAGTGAGGGTGGATTTCTTTTATAATTGCTTATAGGCCCCTAATTTTCCCAGACATAACACTGGCACAGTCATAAGATTGCACAAAAATTGGAACATCGCAAAGTTTGTTTTTGTTCAGTTATTTTTGGATGATGTGTCCTCTTAAAGGTGAACCTCGACGGAAAAGGATCTATTGCATCAATTAGTTTCAATAAGTATTCTCTATTTTGAATAACATTTTGCTCCTGTTGCTTTAAGACTTGTTGATGGACATCTGCAATTTGGGGAGATTGTTTGTAGGATACATGGTACGATCTGCGTACCTTTCAGGTTGCCAAGACTGGTGGTAAGTCTAGCAGAACTACTTGCAAACTGTGACAGAGACGAGAAACGATTTTCATAATATAGATTTTGGATAAATTAATTAAGGATTGGTTTTGAATCTTAAATAAAAAAAAGATTAAACAGTAAGTAATTCTTCAATTCTGTCGATTTTTAAGGGTGGGCATTGACCACCCTAGCCCCCTATTAGCAACGCTCATGCCTATATGCAATGCAAAGGGCCACACAGCAGATTCGGGAATGTGCCCAATTTTCCAGAAGGCGCTGTCGGAGGCTAGGCGTAAAAGTTGCGCACTGAAATGACTATACAGTTCATACAAATAAATACGAGATAAAATGAGATGCCGTGCAGCATCGACCTCTTAATCGAAACGGCCTTAGAACTTAAAGAGGACATATTACTGGAAAGCGAACCCAATAAGAAGTTGGTCGAAAACGCAGACTGGTTTACGGACAATAGAAAGGACACAGCCATCGCAAGATAACTGTAATTGAGACAGGAGGTGGTCCTGGTTGCGTGTGGATAGAGTTGCAGAAATATATTATATATTGCTGTTACTTCTCACCAAATGAAAATATAGAGAAGCTGACTGAATCGCTAGGAGCATTAAATCAAGACATAAGGGGTAAAAGCAAAAAGGCATTAATTGCTGGTGATTTCAATGCCCTATCAACCTATTGGTGTTCTCCAAAGGTAGACAAGAGAGGTGACCTGGTTATGGACTGGGCAGCTGAACTAGAACTCGTCGTCCAAAATAAAGGAGCTCTTTACGACAGGAACCTTACAGGAACCTGTACGACTATTGGCTTATCTATCATGATCCTAGATTGGAAAGTACACGGGAGAGAGAGTTTAAGCGACCTTGGCTACATTTTGTTTAAAATAGAAGCTAGAAAGCAAATAAGTCATTGGAAATCTACTAGCTGGAGTTTAAAGAAATTCAATAAAGAAAAAATGAAAAGTAGCCTGGCAATCCAAATAGCACGCACGCACACACGGAGCGCGGATACGCTAGTAGAAGTGATGAAAAATGCGTGAACGGCGTGAGTGAAATCGCTAGCATGAGGGCTGACTGTGTCGCAGCAAGAAGAAAATTTCAGCGACACCGTACTAAAAAAGGGATGACAAGGTCTTCAATCACTCCATTCACTTTACAAAATAGCTAAAAAGGATCAACATTACCTAATTAACAAAGTTAGGCGGGATCTCTGGAGAAAATTGTGTGTAAATCTCGACGACGATATTTGGGGAGATGCGTTTCAAACCTGCAAAAGAAGGCTCAAAATCCAACACGCAACTGTAAAAATGGCGATGGAGGGAATGCTTCAGGTAGTCGAAGCCCTTTTCCCACGTCAAAAACTCTTTCTTTGGCAACAACCCAAAGTTGTTGAAATTCCATTGATGAACGAGGAGGAACTAGATAATGCGGCAAATCGCTTCCGAGATGGAAAATCGCCGGGACTAGACGGTGTGCCACCAGAAGTGGTCAAGACCATCGCCCAGCAAGAACTCTCCTAACTGCTGAAAACTTTCCAGACGAGATTTCAGAAGGAGATTGGCGCCGGGCTAGGTTTATCCGATAAACTATTTGGGTTCCGTAAAGGCAGATCTACCACGAGTGCATTGGAGGAAGCTCTAAAAATAGCGGAGAAGGCTAGAGCCGGCACACAAAGAACTAAAAAAATGTGTGCACTAATAACTTTTGATATGCAAAACGCATTCAACTCAGCCAACTGGGAACTACTAATGAACGAAAAGCAAATTACTTATACAACCTTGAGCATCATTATGAATTGATAGAAAAGTGTAGAAAAAGAAATACACCTTCGATAAAACGGATGTCGCAGCCGGATTTTACTTTAACCAAATCACTAGAAGATTCAATAACAAGAGTAAAAAATACCGCGGGCGAATCTGTCTCTTGGCTGCAAATTCAATGGATAAGATTCTTGAAAAATGAACCGAATAAAATTTCTTTAGATGTTTTTAAATTCCAAGTTTTGGATCTTTCACCTAAAAAGGGAAGACCAAAAATATACGGAAATATTAAATTACTTCCATTACACACCACCTCTTGACCAGTGACGGAAGAAAAACAAAGATATGTGTTTACTACCACACATCCCTCCAGTTCTTCAGGAACATTATAAGAATCTTAAAAACTCGAAATGGTAAAAATGGATTACTTTTTAAAAATAATTAATAAATGTTAATGTCATTAAAGTTATTTACATGAAAGTTATTGTTCCAAATAAAATAGGACATTCAGTAAATTTTGAAAATGGTTTAACAATAAGTCAATTCAAACTTTAAAAACAACATCTTCGTATGAAATTCACACAAAATTTCATATTCATAATAAATTTACACTAATCAAGACTAATAAAATTATAACTAAAAATGTCGCATAATGTAAAAATATTTTTTAATTTCTTCAAATGCAATTCATTAAATATCTCGAATCAATAAATATATTACCACTTTCATAATTATAGGCACATATTCAGGCTGTGTTCCTACTTTTTTTAAGTTTATATGATTATCTATAATATAGTATGGTGTTACCAATAGTACATTATCATTTAAATCAATAACCTGCTAAGTTCATGTCTCTCTAACGATATGTCAAATTACAAAATGTAACCTCCGGTTATCCATAACCACGAGACTTTCAAGTAAGTGTTTGACAAATTATAATACATAACAGCAAAGCTGCACTGATGAGAGATAAATCTCGAAATGCGTCTGAAGATGGCTATTCACTTAAGTTAATAGGAAGATATTATCTTAAAAACAAAGTTATTTTTCTGTTTCTCGTTAAGTACCACGGGAGTGGACTGACAATGAGACCCAGTAAGTGGCTGGCAAATTTCACATGAGATTTGTTTTGGTAGTCCTAAAAAAACTAATATTGTAGAGCTCCGGAAAGGTTGAATATATTTATATATTCCGACGATTTAGTGCTCCGGCTAAACTAATAGTACGGTTGTTAAGAAGTTATCTTACCAACAGAAAATTACTACTGCAAGCCCTTAATGAGACGATAGAAGTAGAGGTAGGTGGTCCCACAGGGCTCTATATTAGGACCCACACAATGTAACGTCTTCTGCAACGATATTTTAAGAGTGAAGCTGCATGAAGGCGCCACGCAAATTGGTTTCGCGGATGACTTAGCCTATATAATGATAATGCGTACTTCAAACCAAGTAATCTGTATGGTAACCTAGTGAATTACAATAAGGAAATTGAAGCTAGCACCCGAAATAACCGAGGCAGTCCTGTTGACAGGATAAAGAAAACTTTTACCAATCAAATATAATGTGGGAATCAAGGAAATAATCTTAAAGCAACAAATAAAATACCTGGGCATTATAATAGATAAAGGACTTACATTCTGCGCACACTTTACAGATGCTGCAGGAAAAGGAATAAAGTCACTGGGAGCAATGGAAAAAATAATGCCAAACGTAGGGGAACCCAGAAGCTCTAAGAGTAAACTCTTAGGTATGGCAGCACAATCCGCTATGTTATATGGAGCTTCACTGTGGGCAGAAAAAATGAAAACATGAAGCAGCGCAGAAAAATTGGAATCAGTACAACTTAAAATTGCAATAGATCTATGAAGGTCGCAGTACAAGTCGTCACCACCAAATCTAAAATTGCACTTCGAACATGCAGTGCATGCCGTACAGTATCCGGAGATGCAGCAACCTAGAGAATCCACAAAAAACCTAGAGAAACAAGATTAGACAGACAAAAACAGACAGTTAAGACTAGGCAAACAATACTAGATACAAAGGACTAGACAGAAGAGATTACAAACAGCCATGACTGCAAAGACGAAATAAGACAGACATTACTAGATAGGTAGAACTTGTCTGTCTAGTCTTGTCGGTCTACACTTCTCTGTCTAGTACGGTCTGTATAGTTTTGTGGGTCTAGTCTCGTGTGGGACTAGAGACTAGACTGACATTACTAGACAGTCATGTCAATCTAGTCTCGTGTGTCTAGTCTTGTCTGTCCAGTCTTGTCTGACTAGTTTTGTCTGTCCAGTTTTGTCTGTCTAGTCTTGTCTGTCTGTCCTCCTCGGTGGTGTAGTTGACCACATACCCGCCTTTCAATGCGGGAGACCCGGGTACGAATCCTGGTCGATGAGACAACAACTAGGGCGTTTTTCACTAACCGTCCGGGCTGCCCACCCTGAATGAATGCAAAATATGCGATACCAGGGTGGTGCATACTAAAAGCCAAGGTGGAATAGGGGGTTTAGTGAGAGCTTCCGCCGAACCACTTTTTAAAAAAGTCTTGTCTGTCTAGTGTTGTCTGTCTATTCTTGTCTCTCTAGTTTTTTCTGCCTAGACTTGTCTGTCTAGTCCTGCCTATCTAGTCTTTTCTGTCCAGCCTTGTCTGTCTAGTCTTGTATCTCTAGTCTTGTTTGTCTAGTCTTGTCTGTCTAGTATTGCCTGTCTAGTCTTCAACCAGTGGAGCACTTCGAACCGGTGTTATCTTCAAACCTCCAGCACTACAGAAGGAGAAAGACAAGCTGAAACGAGATGGACTACTGGTAAGAAGTCAGAACATCATGGACCTGAATCGACCTGAATCTGATCCTGAATCGGCTCCAAAAAGGTTTGGGGCAAGACAAAATCGAAGGGGTGGGGAAAAGGAAGCATGATACTTAGAAACCAGGGATTCACTACGTCTACAGACAAAAATAAATAACTTGAAATCAAATATTGCTTCATCAAATGTTCGACGAATCTCTTACCTTTTTTGTCTCAATTTCAAAACTAACTATAATCATATTATTATTTGCTCATAAATAAATCTGGAAAGCGGTAAAGCAGCAACAGGAACTAATTTTTAAGAACCTCACGTTTTTCGTGGCAAGTTGCCAGATTTTCCTGGTCATTACAGAATTATTTACAATAAAACATTAATGGATTTAACGGTCATGACTGCCATAATTAACACTATTCCTCGAATAAACGTAATCTATAATGCGGAGCTATCCAACAAAGTTAGGACACTAGTCCAAATAGTTAGCGGCAAGTTGACATTTTATGCCATTTCTGTTTATATACTACCACAAGCAAGACCAGCTGAAAATGATTTTTTTAAAAAACACATAAAGGAACTGGATACTTCCATTATACAAGTAAAAGCAAAGGGCGATGTCTTGGTTGCAGGCGTCTTTAATGCGAAAAATTCATACTTCGGTGACAGCGTAACAGAAGATAAACGTGGGAAAAGTTTAGAAGAAATTATCAACCGCAACAACCTCCTCATCATAAACCGAGCATCAGAACCAACATTTATGGGACATAGTGGTTGAAGTTTAATAGATCTGACCATTGTAAGCGAAAAGCTGAGCAACCTGTTCTTCGACAGACACCTCCCAGATGAGGAAAGTCTTTCACAGATTGATCACATATATTTACGCTGGTCTATAGGTATAGATACCGAACTACCGGAGAATCAAATACGATTCTCCTCTAAAAAGACAGATTGGCCGGAATTTGAAAAAAATGTTCTATATAATTTGAAAAAGCGTTCTACATAAAACAAGTACCACCAAGGATCGAAGAGTGTTTATCCTCATATGCGGAGGGCTTAAATAAAAGTAGAGTTAACCCCGCCCACGATACTATTACCAGAAAACAATTCAAGAACACCGTTCCATGGTGGACCATAGAACTCACAGCTTCGTAAACAAAACAATTTCGGAGAAAACTTCAACATAGCACAGGAGCGATTAGAGAGCATAGGCTAAAACTATTTCAACAAAAACATCGTGATTACAAGCTAAAAATCTTAGGCAAGAAGAACCAATAATGGATAGAATTATGTACCTCTTCCTCATACGAAAACCCATGGGGAGGCGGGGTGACCGAATGATCGAGCTTTATCTCTCACAAAGATTGAACGGGTCGTGGCCAGAATGCATCCAAAGAAAGCACAAAGCATCGACGGTATCTCTGCAGATATAGTCCAAACTACTCTCAATTCTAATCCTCATTTATTTGTTGAGCTATTCAATAAGTGTCGGAGCTTCGGTGTTTTCCCGGCGTGCTGGAAAGAACAATTGATAAAAATCATTCCCAAACCCAATAAGGCTGGCTTATGCGCAAAAGATTTTAGGCCTATCAGCTTGCTCCCTGTCGTGGGGAAAATCTTCTGATTTCCTGATTTCGAAATTGTGGCTTATGCGGACGAAGTTGCTAGTTAGAAGCACCATAATTACAGAGCTAAAACAAAAGGGAAACCAGGCTTTGAAATCTCTCCATCAATGGACATTCGAATGCAAACTTAAATTTAATGCCGAAAAGACCGAGACTCTATTTTTCAGAAAAACGCCTAATCAAAGAAGGCCGGTATTTACATTAGCAAGTGAAAAAATTAATTGAAGGTTCTTCAAGTCGTTATAAGCATCCTAAACCCAAGATCTGGGTATATGTATAGAGAGACGTTTAAACTTTAAAGAACACATTAACCAATCCTGCGGTAAGGCGAAGCAATGGAGTTTCAGAATTGGTAACGCCGTGCGAAGGGAATGGGGCTTGAACAGATCGGCTATAGCAGACATTTACAAAGGGGCTTTGGAATCGGAACTTTTGTATGGGGTCTCAATTTGGCACTAGTCTAGTAAAACCAAAGAGAACATGAAACTTCTGAGCGTACAACGTCTATGACGCCTTGTCTGTCCAGTTTTGTATGTCTATTCTTGTCTGTCTAGGTTTGTCTGTCTAGTTTTGTCTGTATAGTTTTGTCTGTCTAGGTTTGTCTGTCTAGTTTTGTCTGTCTAGTCTTGTCTATCTAGTCTTGCCTGTCTACTCTTGTCTGCCTAGTGTTGTTTGTATAGTATTGTCTGTCTAGTCTTGTTTGTCTAGTTTTGTCTATCTATTCTTGTCTGTCTAGGTTTGTCTGTCTAGTTTTGTGTGTCTCGGTTTGTCTGTCCAGTTTTGTCTGTCTAATCTTGTCTATCTAGTCTTGCCTGTCTACTCTTGTCTGCCTAGTGTTGTCTGTATAGTCTTGTCTGTCTAGTCTTGTTTGTCTAGTTTTGTTTGTCTATTCTTGTCTGTCTACTCTTGTGTCTGCAGTCTTGTCAGTCTAGTCTTGTCAGTATAGTCTTGTCAGTATTGTCTTGTCAGTCTAGTCTTGTCAGTCTTGTCTTGTCAGTCTAGTCTTGTCAGTCTAGTCTTGTCAGTCTAGTCTTGTCAGTCTAGTCTTGTCAGTCTAGTCTTGTCTGTCTACCCTTCTCTGTCTAGTCTTGTCCTCCTAATCTTGTCTACCTACTCTTGATTCTTTTGTCTTGTCTGTCTAGTCCTGTCTGTTCAGTTTTGTCTGTCTGGTTTTATCTGTTAAGTCTTATCTCTCTTGTCTTATCTGTGTCATTGTGTCTGTTTAGTATTTGCTTAATTTAGTTTATACCTGCAGATATTTTCAGATTGTATTTACTTCCCGGCTATACATTTCCTCATTCTAATCCATCTTCTAATCCCACGGTATATTTAAGGAAACCAGTTTTTACACAAACTAAATTGCCGCTTCCGCCGAACAACAAACACCCTCGCGGTGCAGCCACAAAACCGCCGAAAGTAAAATAAAAGTTTGTGTCTATAAACGTCGATGGTTTCACAAAGCAAACACACATAAATTAAAAAGAAAAAATGTTCCAGTGAACGAGGATCTAAAATTAGTGAAAGCGCCGCTAATCCTAGAAAAACACAATCGAGAGATAATTTACCAATGAGTAGATAAACAAGGGTAAAAAGTGTTCGGATAGTTTAATGATGATAAATGTCTTGTTTATTTAAGATTCCTGTTTGGAAATTGTCACCGTTATTATCCTCCCTTAACAAACAACACTAAATCTTATCCAGATTACAAGATGGTAAAACGATCGCATTGGCTAAGACCGTCCAAGCCCCTCCCAATCGCTAAACGAACAAACGTTGCGATTGGTCATCTCCCACCGACCTAAAACTCATCTCAGTTTAAGCCAACTTAACTACATCAAATTAGTCAAAGATGTTGCCTTTACAACACATCTACATCCCCGATTACCTCGCGTTACAACAAAGAATCTTCCACCCTTACTTCCCTAACCTTTTCCTACCTCTACCTTTAAAGTTGCACGAACCCAGACCAGAAAAACCTCCATATTCCTATATAGCTTTGATTGCCATGGCTATCACCTCTTCCCCGAAACAGAGACTTACTCTGAGTGGAATCTACCGGTTTATCATGGACAACTTTCCGTATTACAGGGATAACAAGCAGGGCTGGCAGAACTCGATCCGACACAATTTGAGTTTGAACGATTGTTTTGTTAAAGTGCCGAGGGACAAAGTGGCTCAAGGTGGCGAGGCCGGAGGCAAGGGGAGCTATTGGATGTTGGACCCGAAGGCGGACAACATGTTTGAGAAAGGGAACTATAGGAGGAGGAAGACGAGGAGACAAAGGATCGCCGATTGTACCGCTAATTTATACCATCAGGTAACGAGTTAAATATTTATCAAAATATTAACAATCTTTTGTAATATCTTTAATCTGGAGCTCGCAAACACAATCCTTATGAAAACACAATTAATAGTTGAAGATATGCAAGAAGGGAATGAAACCAAGACTGTGCGTGTATCATTTGACTTGACAGGTTTCTCAATAGAAAACTACAATGTTTTAGCAATTTATTAGTGGAAATTATAAAGTTTAGACATACATGAACAAGCTGGAACTTGCTGCTTGAACAAATACCTTAGTTTTTAAAATATCGAACCTGACTTAACCCATTCTTCCACCAGGGTCTTCAATTTATTTGGGTTTCTATTAAATTATTTCCATAGATTGTAAGATTAGAGTGATTTTGATAATATTTCATTTAATTGTCTCATTTATTAATAAATAATTATAATACTTGATGTAATTGAGGCGGTTTTTTGAAAAACAACACATGTCCGAAAACTTAAATTTTGGGAAAATTAAAAAAACCTTCCGTCTTTGTTTGTGACAGTCGTATATCTAATCTGAAGAATTTATTACAATGCCCATAATCACTATATTTAGTTCCAAAACGTTTTTTTATAAATAGTTATGCTTTTTATGCTTTACTTGCTGTTGGCTCACAAAGGTTCTAAAATATTTTGGAAAAACATCGTTTGTCCACGAAATTTTTCTGATAAACAACATATGTCCACCACTTGGTCTTTTAGGTTTAAAAGAATTATACCTAAAAATTCAATAAAATCATTATTATTTAAACATGTTGACATATTACATAAATAAAAAATCACTCTATAAAGTTTTTTTAACGTAGTAAAACGATTAAATCAATAAAGTTATGTTAAAAGAAAAAAAAAGTTAAAAGCAAGTAACATTTAAGTTAAAAGTTAAAGAACTCGTTTAGAAACAAAAATTATTAAAAATAAAGAAATAATGCCTATTCATCTACGCCACTGCTGTTATCTTCGCTATCAACTTCTGGCCGTTCATCAGTTGCAGTACCATTCCGTGCACTCAAACCTTCGTAGAATGAAACATGGTTTGGATCGGATAAAAACTGGGTGAATCTTTCAGTTTGGCTTCGCTGATGGGCACACTTGTAGTTTCAGAAATAAACTGAATTTCGGTGGGCAACAATTTGCCTTTCTTTATTAATCTGTGCAAGTTCCACGATCCGTGGTAAGCTAGGCGTGTCTGTACGAATTTTGGATTGTTCATTGTCACTCTATACATTCTGGCTTTCTTTAAGTTGATTTGCAGGCTTAGCTGATTTCAGACAAAAAAAAACGTATTGAGACCGTAAAAAACCTGCCCTAACGACTTCAAAAGGGCTGGGTTTGGCCCTTGTCTCTTTAACAAGCTTGTCCCACTGCTCAGGAATGTCCACTATTTCTTTTCTAAATCTAGAAATAAGTCTAAAATCGCTATCACACGGTAAAAAGGAATGTGAATGTGGTTGCAAGTTTCAGGGCGTGAACCAAAACATAAATAAACTGTATCATGAGATAATTTAGGTACTCACAAAATTAAAAACAGTCTATTTAATAAAATGTAAAGCAGAGGGCGGAAAGACCTAGTGGTCGATAGCCTTTTGTAGACTTTTTTGTTTGCAATAAATATTTCTTCTTCTTCTGTAAAGCAGAAAGAACTAAAACACAAAACACAAACGAAGAAAGGTGATAATGGAGCAGGTAGGATAATGGACATACGTTGTTTTTTCACAAATTGGTTTGGACATTTGATGTTTTTCCAAAACCGTCTAAAATTTGGGCGACACTGGGAGCAAGCCTGACGCTTTCTTTTTCAGGATAGTTGCTTCATATCACGCATATATAGCAGCACTAACCAATCACTAAAGAACCGCCAAAACTTAAAAAATGGATATGTGCTTTTTTTCAAAAAACCGCCTCAATTGTATTTTCTCTATTTAATTATTTTATATTAAGAATTTGTGTAATCTAGTATCATTTTGTGTTGAAAAGCTGCATGAAGATAGCCCCAAGAAATTTAAAAAATTAAAAAAAAATAAAATGGGATTGGAATTGGTCAAACGTAACCAAGATTTGACCTTGATTGACCACCAAATAGTTTTGTTTGCCCACTGTCCGTTCAAAAGATATTATAAAAAATGATTGGGGGCCTAGCCCCCCAAAATTGTTTTTTTCTATATTTGATGTCATCTTAAAAAACTCCGTTTGACCATGTTTGCCCACCATTACTTTTCATAATTTATTTTGTTTTTGAACCCCAGAATCGTTTTTTTTTTAATAATATTTTTGATTGTTTTTTTATTTTTATTGTTTTTTTTTCATTTGTTGTTGAAGAACTTCGTTTGACCATGTTTGACCATCATTTTTTTCAATTAAAAATATTTTTAAGAACCCCAAAATCGTTTTTTTATAGTGTTTTACTTAAAAAAGTTGTTTTGATACGTGTAGAACGTGATACGTGATATGTGTAGAAATTTATATAACTGTGAATAATAAGTTATATAATATTTTTACATAATATAAGTGTGGTAAAAAACAAAGTGAATTTTTCAATTCAATGTTGTTTTGATACGTTAAATTGATACGGACCAAAAAAATGAGCAAACCTTGAAAATTAATCAAAGAACATATTTCACGTCTGCCAAAATAGTTTTTACGTTTGCCCACCCTTGCTTTTTGTACTGCATAAGAGGTGAAAAATTGTGCAATACATAAATTTTAATAGGTCCTTGTATTTTCTGTACTGGAAGCACATTATAAATATATCAGTAAGTACATCAAAGTGAATACTTAAGAAAACAGTTTTATTTTTTTTTATTTTTGATTTATTTTAAATGCCATCTGTTTAGTTACAACTTGTTATCTTCTTATATCCATAAAGTTCCATTTTACATTTTTGATTTTCCAATTTCCATTTCCTTTATTTCTCGTGAATTTCTGTGTAAAAATGATGGAAACTTTTATTTTACACTTCTGTGAATTATTTAAAGTTTTTTCTTGCATAGGTCGTTGCGAACTTCCCAGCGATTTGTAATTCTTCGACAATATGTCACGTAATGCTCACGTAATCTCTTGTTCCTTTCAATTGTCTCTCTGGTGGCTCGACATATTCTATTGCCCCGTTCAGAATATAAGTTTTTCCCCTGATTGCATTTTTTCTGGAATATCAACGAGGAAAATCTTGTCCGGTGCATCATTGCTTCATTTTTTATGGAAAATGCTCGTCAATGCCCATTCAAAGTCGAGAATGATGTTTTTACCTGAATTTATTTCCGCGACGGATGAATTGCGACAGTTGATGCAGGTCCATGTTTAATGATCGACGAAAATTTGTATGGCGTTTTTGAATCCGAATTGGATGATAGTCCAGTCTTTTAAACTTAAATTAGGTAAGAATCTCGGAATTCGAGATACCCAGCTGTAAGTCTGTAAATACTTGTATATTGACACCCTAAAAATTGTCTCAAAACCTACATATGGTAGGATGTACCTACCATATGCAGTGTAGGTGGTAGGGTTTTGAGACAACTTTTAGGGTGTCAATATACAAGTATTTACAGACTTACAGCTGGGTATCTCTAATTCCGAGGTGAACTTACTATAATGACTGGACTATGACAGTTTTTGCGTCTACTTCCCTTGTAATTTGCGTACAGGCAGATCATACATGCCATTTGTTCTGCAGTTAGATTTACAAGAAATAGTTTTCCGATGAGATTGCTGATGTTTGCTTGGTAATCAAGGACGACATTGTACTCCTTGAATATATCAAAATTTCTCCTCTTGTGCTGTAAAGTCTGGAAGTTGGTCCATCCGATGCGTATGTTTTTATGAAAGATATCTTCTTCTTCTTAGAGATCTGTCGATCTTAATTCTGGAGCCGCCTATGCATCTTTTTCTGAGAAGTAGATTGCCAACTATCTCTCCATCTGTTAGGTGGTCTCCCGGGAGGTCTTGAGCCGGGCGGGTTGTTTTCTAGAACTATTTTCGGAAGTCTGTTCTCGTCCATCCGTCTTTCATGGTTGTACCACTGCCTCCTACGTTGTCTTGTATTTCGCATTTTTCTCTGATATCTGTGTTTCTAACTCTGTCTCTTCTAGTTTTCCACATTATTGTTCTCAGTGTTTTCATTTCGGCCACATTTAGCATGTTTTTCGTCTTGTTGGTGTATTCGCGGGATTCTATACCGTACGTCATGATCGGTCTGATACAAGTCTTAGAGTCGTAGTAAGTCGTAGATTCTAATTTTGCTATCTCTCTACTATATCTCGTAGGCATCCTGATAGTGCGGATGCTTTATTAATCTGGCTCCTCAGGTCTTTAACTGGGTCGTGGGTGCTTGATATGCCTATGCCCAGGTATCTGAATTGTAACCTGTTCTATGGGATTGTCCTCCACCACAAGCTAATATCTGAACGGATCTCTATGAAAGATATAGTTAGACAATTTTCCTCCTAATTTTGCAAATATTATTGAAACAATTCAATATTTTTGTAAGCTATCCTTGCAACTTTAACAATGCTATCAAACGGGCAAGTGCTTTTCAGTTGTATCAATCTTGTATCCAATCCAAAGTGGTCTCACAATTCCAACATTTCTTAAAATCATCTTACTCTTCTCCCTCTTTATTGGTCGATCATGAATGAGTCGTACTTCTGGACATGGTGTCAAAAATTTTCCTGTTTTTTTTTTTTTTTTGGTGTCCAATTTTCCCCTTGAATTTATTTTTTGTCTTCTTCCGATTTGTGGAATGGTATTGATTTCCGGTGTTGTCTGTGCAAAATTCACAGAAGAAAAATGTGAATCTTCTGCTGAGACCAACGGGTTTTTGGGATCTTGAATTGTTGATTGCAAATAACTTTGTTGAATCGAACTGTTACGACCAGGGGGTGAAAGAGCCGAAAGGTTTTCTATATTTGAGTTTATAACGTTTTCTTTTGCAAGCAGCTCGCTCAAATTTACTTGTCGCTTCGATGGAACGTATATGTTTGACGATAAATTAATCCGCGCGAATTGGACCGGCAACGTCGCCCATGTCAATGTTTTTAATTTCTTGAAGTACGCTTCAGCATTTGCTGAACTTCCTACATCGCATTGTGACCCGAATTTCTTTTTCACTGCATTCGTCCAGAGGGGAAAGAATCGGGCCAACATCAATAGAGGTTCAATAGTTTCCGGAATAAGCGTTTGGTCGATTAAAATTGAAACATTGTTTCGCATCTTTTTCATCGCAAATCCGAATGCTTTCTATGACGTACGACCCTCGGTAGAAGTACAAGTTCGGTAATCCATTTCTTTTGGGGAATCGCTGACAATAAAACGCAACACATTAGTGTATTTTCATAAGTTTCTAATAGTAAATTCGCATTTTTCTTGTAATTAAACTACATATTTACGGTTTTCAGATTTTTCCCTTTACATGTGCTGTATGACACCGCTTCTTGCCAAATTTCATGATTCTAGGTCAACGGAAAGTACCCTAAAGGTTTTGATTCCCTTGTAAAATCGCAAAATATGCGACATAAACGGTCATATATTTTGATCGCGTTGACTTACAAGTTTGATTTTTTCACAGCTGAAAGAGATTTTTTCACCGCAGACCCGAGTATTTGATACAAACAACTTGTTACCTCTACGCGTTGCTGAGAAAAATGGTCTGGACAGACAGATAGACGGACGGACGGACAGACGGACAAAAAAGTGATCCTATAAGGGTTCCGTTTTCGGTACGGAACCCTAAAAATGATGGGCAAACATGGTCAAACGAAGTTCTTCAACACCAAACGAAAAAAAAGAATAAAAATTAAAAAAATAATAAAAAAATTAATATTTAAAAATCGATTTAGGGGTTCCTAAAAAAAAATTTGTCGAAAAAAATGGTGGGCAAACATGTTTTTTAAGATGCTATTCTCAAATACAGAAAAATGCACTTTGGGGGACTAGGCCCCCGATATTTTTTTTTAAAATATCTTTTGAATGGAATGTGGGCAAACAGAACTATTTGGTGGTCAATCATGGTCAAATCTTGGTCAAACGTATCCCATTTTATTTTTTTTATTTTTTCAATTTCGGAAGTAATAATACAAACTAAGTTTTCTAAATCAATTTTGAATAAATCAATTTCTTTAACGATTCAAATGTTGCTTTTCTAAGGTTTCGCAATAAATTTATTTTTCATTTTGACATTAAATTTATCAACTTCCAATTCAAAACAATAATAAACATTTACTATTGGTAAAGCCATGCTACATTATAGATAATCATATAAACTTAATAAAGTCGGAACACAGCCTGTATATATAAATTATCGTAAAACCTTTCCATAGTTCTTAGGGCTTAACACGAGAACGATATTTGTCTCGTCTCGTCTCGTCTCGTAAAAGCAAGACGAGAAGCAGACGAGACCGCATGTGGTCTCACTCTCGCGAGAACGTATGACGTCTCGAGAGAGCGAGAGCGCATGTGGTCTCGTTCTCGCGAGACACGAGAGTCTCTTTTTTGATCCCGGTCCTACTTCTTCTTCAATCTTTGATTCTAATACGGGCAGTCGTAATATTTTCTTGCATACATTTGAACTGCGGGCTCGGGCAAGTTACATTTCATTATATAACAATTAAAAGAGTAGATTTCGTAATATGAAATAGATGTTGTAGACAATTTCAAATTATGTTCGTTTTTATTATTAATTTTAAATCGTCAACGAAATAGAAGGTTTATATAAACAAACGTTTATGGTATGAAACGGTAACGAGAGCGAGACGAGACAAACGGTTACGAGAGCGAGAGCGAGACGAGAAAAACGGTTACGAGAGCGAGACGAGACTAACGGTTACGAGAGCGAGAGCGAGAGAAGATTAACGGTTAGGAGAGCGAGAGCGAGACGAGACTAACAGTTCATAGAGAGAGAGAGAGCGAGACAGAGACAGAGAATTTTTTACACAACAAACGAGAGCGAGACGAGATTTTTGAAAATCTCGCCCTATCTCGTCTTGTGTGAAGCCCTAGTAGCTCTATAATATTATTGAGTACTTTTAGGAGTACCAAAACAAATCTCATATACTAGCTTAGCTCTAAGCCTACTTTCGTGGCACTAAACAAAAACTAGAAAAAGAACATGTGTTTTTAAGATCATGTCTTTCTATTAAGTTAAGTAGATTTTCAAGTTATAATTCATAACAGCAAAGCTGCACTGATTGGAGATAATTCTCGAATTCGTCTGCAGATGGCTATTCACTTAAGTTAATAGAAAGACATGATCCAAAAAACAATGTTATTTTTCTAGTTTTTGTTTAGTGCCACGAAAGTGGACTGAGGACTATTAATAACTTACAAATTTAAAATGTGTTTTGTTTTGGCAGTCCTAAAAAAGACTCAATAATGTTATAGAGCTACGGAAAGATTGAATATATTTATATTCAGGCTATGTTTCGACTTTATTAAGTTTAAATAATAAACATTTTAAATTGAGAATAATTATGCTGTAATTGAGAATAAATAATTGTTGTAAAAATTGAAGTTTTGGGTTGTAAACAAGTTCTTTTGGGTTGCAAAAACTTTTGGGTTGATTGTCATTGTCTTATCACACTAGTCTTATCATAATAGCAAGATTATTTATTTTCTTGTTAATACTATATCAGTGTTGAGGATGGCGTTAAAAGCCAATAATTAAAACCTCGTAATAGATGAAGGATCAGTAAATGCTGGAAAGACTATTTGTCTTAGCTGTTGTACTTCGTATAATAAAGGTTCTTATTATTATTAACAGTAAATTTTTCACAAAGTTGAACAATTATTTTTCTACTTTCTTAATGTGTATTATTCGCTCTTGCCATTTATTTCGGCTATTTCGTTTAATAAGATATTCATTAAAAACCAGAAATGAAACTAGAAATAATATCATGGTTTCTTTCGTTACAAAAGAAGCCAGCAAAAAATTCCCGACTATAATAGCATCAGAAATCTATAACAATATACCGCGTGACTTAAAATATACTTTAAATATTTTGTCAGAAAATGTAAAAACTTTATCTATATTAATCACTAAACACTTATAGCATGTATCTAGATTCTAGACGTTACTTTTAACACTCTAATATAGGCTAGGGATGGCGGACCTATGACCCGCGGGTCAGACATTGACCCACACAGGCTTTTTAAGTGAACCGAGCATTGATTTTAGAACTTGACGATGATGATGACAGCGCTGCGGATCCAGATTTTATTCCAGATCTGGACATCCCTTTTGAAGACGATAATCTTTCTCCAGACACAGTTACAGATATAAATTTTCCCCAGCCAACACGGTTGCCTCATCCAGGACCATCAGTAATCCGCCGTCAAACCAGAAAAAATGTAAAGTGGAGGGTGAGGAACTTGGAACTGAATGAGCAACTACGTTTCATGTGCGATGAGATCTTGCCACCGGATTTCTTAGACCTTGACACTTCGATTAAGTATTTTTTACAAAATATTAGTATTTCCAAAAAGCTTGATTGAAGATATCGCAAATCAAACAAATCATGTGCAACACACATTGTGCAAAAAGATCCTAGTAAGACTTTTCGTGTTACTGAGACAGATATTCATGACAGACATCATGTCATTGGTTCATCTTTCAAGAGTTACGAAGCAATGGAGAGACAATGCCAGTAAATTTATTCGAAATGACCAGGCGGTTTATTCACTTCAAAGATAATACAAATAACGTTCCTCGTAATCACGCCGATCACGACCGTATTTTCAAAATTAGACCAGTTATCAAAAATCTTAACGAAACCTGTCAGAATGTGCCTTTTTAAAAGTATCTTTGCGTGGACTACTAAAGTTGTTAAACTTGTTCTACTAAAGGAAGACACAACTTGAAAAGGTATAATCCCAAGAAACTAAATAAATGGGGCTATAAAATTCTTGTCTTAAGCGGTGTGGGCGGTTTTGAATACAAATTTGACCCCGAAGCTGAACCAGAGAATAAAGTTGTGCTTGGAAGCTGTATCAAATGTTGTGGTCAGACTTTCTCGGAAAATACCGCGCAACCAAAACTATTGCCTTTATTTCGACAATTATTCACGTCATAGTAGCTTTTGGAATATCTGGCATTTCTGAAAATTCTGGAATATCTTAACAAGGCATTCTTAGTCTTGGGACTATAAGATGCAATAGTAGGCCTGATTGCAAACTACCCATGGATAAAGAGATCTCCAAAAAATAACGTGGTTACTCTGTTGAGTATGTTGGCAGTGTTGAAGGCACAGAGATAAACTACAGTCGCTTGGAAAAACAATAAAATAGTCACACTTGCTTCCAATTTTGTGGGTGAGCTACCCAAGGCTCAGCTTTCCAGGTATGATCAGGTGAATAAACAACGGGTTACCATATCGGGTTACCATAATCGGCCAAACATATTCGGAGAATACAACCGTCATATGGGCGTAGTTAATTTGATCGACAGCATCATGTGGAGATATAAGACCAAACTCCGAAGCAAAGGATGGCAGAGTACGCAAAATCAAGAACATAAAAGGGAACATGATGTCGTCTGCCGATTTCCGCGAAGAAATTTCTACCGTGTTATGCAACATCGGGAAAAACCAAATATAACACGGCGAAAGATTGAACCGGAAATTCATGTAAAAAAGCGTAAAAAGCGGTCCACCTCAATATGTCCCTCCAGCAGCTGTGCGACAGGACTAAGTTGGTCATTGGCCTGTATGGGTTGAAAAGAGGATCCGGTGCAAGTATCCTCAGTGTGCTGGCGTAACACAAACTGTGTGTGAAAAGTGTGGCGTAGCATTATGCTACAATACACAAAACTTTAGAAAAAGAAAACTTTAGATTACAAAAATTTTTTTTAGATCCTTCCAAACATCTTAGAGGAAAGTTTGCAACAGTGTAACATATCTATCACACTCCCTTATTTTTCATTTAATCCGATTTATAATTAAAAAAATATATACAAAATAATACGTGCATTTTTATTTATTAAAAGCTACCATACAATCATTTATTTGAGACATTTTACAAGGTTGAGATATAGGGGGTTAAGCAAACATGCTCTAACTGGATTTAATTGTATAATATATCAGGACGTTTTATGGAACTTTATTTTTTACTCTTCACTTCCAAAGTAGAAGTTGTAAAACAAGAAGTTAACTTGGATTTTGTAAAAGCCTTTTGTGAGAACAAAAAAATAGTCTTTGACCTCCCTTCTGTTTTTCAAGTGATGCCAGTGACCTGGTGACCCACGAGCTGGTACAAAAAATATAATGAACACAATTTGACCCACTACTCAAAACGGTTCGCCATCCCTGATAAAGGCTATAGGGTCTTCCAATAAGAGGTTTCATTTTCAATAGCCAGCCATTTTAACATTTGTCAAGAGTCAACCTCTAACAACCTGTATCTTAGTGAGTGATGAGGCCCATTTTCACCTCGGAGGCTACGTAAACAAGCAGAATTGTCATGCATTTGGGGCTCGAAAAACCCAATAATTAATTTGATAAGCCTCTCCATCTTCAACGTATGACTGTGTGCTGCGGTTTTTAGTCTGGCGGGGTCATTGGACCTTACTTTCTCGAAAATGAGGTTGTAGCAACTGTTATGGAATGGATTGCGTTATCGAACGATGATTAATGATTTTGTATGGTCGGAATGGGAATATATTGATGTGGACGATGTTTATTTTCAACAAGACGGCGCTAATGATAAGATTCGGTAGGTGGTAGATGCTGCTGCGTTACACCTTTCAAGGTACCAGCTGACAAACTTTCCACTGAGATACAGCAAGCTGATATTAATTTTCATTCATAGTAGCATACAAACGATCACCAGGTAAATTTTTAGTTGAGAGGAAATCATTGAAAATATAATTTTTTTTTCATGTTCAAACAGCCAGCTGACGTATAATCCACCATGTTATGGTCAGCTGACTTTGTTTTTCCTTCAAAATATTAGGTAAACTATAATCTGACAAATTTTCAAATGGGAGGAAATTACTTTTTTTTTCCATACGTGGGAGGCTGCCACTGCCCGCCCCACCAACGGAGTCGCAGCTGAAAGTCGCGAGTATTCATAGTATAAGTTCCTAATGCATTTTACGAAGTTTCGCTCGAGAAGTAATAATTGACCGAATTTGTACCTGGCTCCCGGACTATAAGTGCCACACAGTAACGATACCATCGCTCTTTTGCGTGAAAGTTTCCTAACCGTGTGATTTCTTGAAGAGGCGATAAAAATTGGCCACCGAGATCATGTGATTTAACACCTCTAGACTCTTTTCTTTGGGGCTGCGTAAAAGATAAGGTCTATGCCAATCGTTTCAAGACCTCAAAGATGGACTTCGTGAAGTTATCGAGGACATACAGCCGTAAATGTGCGAATTGGTGATGCAAGCGTAGCCGTGGCGGCCATTTGGCTAATATTGTTTTCCATTATTAATGACATTGACACTCCTCTCTTACAATTAAATAAACATCCGATACTCGTTAAATGTTGGTTTTTTTACATATCAAAATGAAACCTCTTATTGTAACACCCGATATAAGGTTCACTTCTGCTTGCATTTAGATCAACTTTTATACACATAATACTGTCTACCATTTTTCATTTTATGGACTTCTACTGTCAGTTCAAATACAGCTACACTGTACCTAGGTTGCAATCTTGCAACAATACAGTTTATACAAATACAGTAATTACAACTGTATTTGCATAAACTGTATTTATGTTTTATATTTTTAAATTTTTAAATAAATAAAGATATTCTCTAGTTTATGAAGTATTATAAGTTTAATTAACAAACTTTATTCTATGAGATATCAAGTATAGGGTGACAAATTAAGAGTGTCCTGTTTTTACTTAATAAAATCAATTATACCTATTTGCCTGTGCTGTATAATATTCAGTGAACTTTCAGTGAAGCTCAAATTTTTAACTGTCTAATATACAGTGAAGTTTTTTTTGGAAATTGAGCGGTGGCAGATTGAACAAAGGATTGCTTGTGTAGAGCATTTTATTAGTACTAACTCCATTATTCAAACTCAGAGGTGGTTTTGACAACAGTTTCATTATCCAGTGCCCCCAAATCGGCATTGGGTCGCAAAATATAGTTGAACAGGTTCTCTTAAGGATACTAAACTTGCAGAGAGGAAAAAACTGCTAGAACAGAAGTGAATACTTTGCAAATTAGGAACAGAAATTAAGAAAATTCCAATCAATCCGTGCGATGATTATCGCAACAAGTAGTAATTTCACGCGGGTAGCTAAAAACAATTTTAAAGAAAGATTTACTCTTTAGGCCTTACACATTGCAAAAAAAATATTGGCCTTTATTGGCCTTACAAATGGCCCAAAAACTTCTTCCAATAGCCTCGTCTCGTCTCGTAAAAGCGAGACGAGACCAAGACGAGACTGTTTTGAAAATTATTCTAGCGAGAGCGAGAGCATATCGTTCGTTTGGATGAACAGGGTATTGAACTCATTATGTTCTTGCCTGTAGAATTTCTATTTTTTCTCAGTATTAACAAAATTGACAAAGTCATGAGGTGAATAAAAACGTTATCAATAAAGTTAGTTTAAAAGTATTATAGGTGAGGTTAACCAATTATTTACAGACATGGAAATATATTGATTTGAAAACTTCAAATCGCTCTCCTGAAAAATAGGCTTTTTTGAGTTAATACCCTATTCGTCTGGACCAAAGATATGTGGTCACGCTCTCGCGAGACACGAGAGCGTATGTGGTCTCGCTTTTGCGAGACACGAGAGTCTCGTTTCTGATCTCGTTCATACTTCTTCTTCAATCTTTGACTCTGACACGGGCAGCCGTAATATTTTCTTGCATGAATTTGAACTGCTCGTTCTGGCCTCGGGCAAATTCCTTTGTAATATAAAATAGATGTAGACAATTTCAAATTATTTCCTTCGTTTTTATTATGAATTTGAAATAGTCAACAAAATAGAAGGTTTACGTAAGCAGATATTTTTGTTTTGTTACATTTTTGTCAAATATAGTAATAGTAACCAAATAGAAATTGTATGTAAACAGACATTTTGGGTTTCTTATCGCCATATTTCCTTGCACTAAAATGCAAATCATTTATATGAGAGATACTTTTATAATTATATACATACTTTTACGATTTTTAAAAAATGTTATTTTAATGTCTTTATTTTACTTCGAATCCGAAATTGAATCGGCAATTTATTAATTAGATAAGAAGCCAAACGGTGCTGTGGTGGGTAAAACTCTTTTGATTGCTTTTCAAACACCAAGAGATAAAATCTTAAAACATTGTGGAAAATCAATTTAGGTTTACATTGCATTGAAATATCTCGTCTCGTGTGAAGCCTTAAGAAGCATAGACGGGTAAGAACATATAAGCCTAGACGTTCAAGGCTAAAGGTATGAGACTAAATGGACATGACTCAATGGACACGATTAGACAAACGAGATTAAACGGACCATACTAAATAGACAAAACTAGATGGACGAGGTTAGTCGGCTAAGACTTGACCTACAGAACTAGCCCGCAAGACCAGATGGAAAAAAGTAGACGGATCAAATTAGACGGAAAAAAAAACAAGATTAGACGGACAAGATCAGACGGACAAGATCAGACGGACAAGACTAAACGACCAAGTCAAGAGGATAAAGTTAGACGAGCAAGACTATATGGACAAAGTTAATCAGATAAGAACCTACTTCATAAATTAATTGATTTTATTTGGTTTCTTTCGACATGAAAGCCTAATTTTATTAGTCTAGTCTTACATTGAATTATCACGTAGTAACTGTTGCAACCATCGTATTAATATAGTCTAGTCTTATTTTGATTTTCTAGATTTGTCTGATCTTGTTTTGACTGTTTAGCATTGTTTGTCTTTTTTTTAAATTGTGGTTTGAGGAATCACTCACTAAACCCCCTTTTCGCCACCACGGTATTGCGTATTTCTCATTCCTTCAGGGTGGGCAGCCCACACGGTTGTCGCCGCCCTGGTTGAAAATGCTTCCTTGGCAGGGGGATAGAACCCCGGTCTTCCACTTGTTAGAAGGGTGTGTTGTCCAATACACTACCGATGAAGGCAGCATTGTTTATCTGGTGCTGTTTGACATTGTTGGTCTTTTTTTTTGATGGACACGTAGCAAGCACTAGCGTTAACTTGTAAATAGCCCCCTTGGAATTCACGAACATCCCGGTACCGCTTTTCGCATGTCGTCAGGATGCCGTTGTCTTTGTTATGTCACGCATTTGTTCCCTTACATCCCCCATTCACATCATGTGTTTAGGGGTTCAGGCATTTTCTTAGTTAGGTTAGTTCCTGGCTTTCTGTCCGGCACTTTCGTCTGTCTCTTTCATGCTCATAATGCTTCTTATCATATCATCCGTTGCTCTCCAGTTATCTTCGGACTTTAACATGACCTCCAACAGAGTCTTTACTCCCAGTTCTGATTTTGTCTTCGCTGTCCAGTCGTCCCTCTCCGGAATCCATCTTTCACATTCGAAGACCGTGTGCGCTGCACAGTCCGATTGTCCACAGTACTCACACAAATTGTCAGAAGCCCTGCCGATATTGTGCAGGTACTATCTGAAGCATCCATGCCCGCTGAACGCTTGGGTGAGATAGTAGTTCATCTCCCCATATTTTCGTTCTACCCACATTCCCACATGTGGGATTAATAATTTTGTCCACTGTTCGTTTGTACAGCATGTCCAGTGGTTTTGCCACTCCTGGAAAAGATGTTGTTTGGCAATTTAGCTAAGTTCTCTCTTCTGCCCGCAATTCCGCTTTGTGTACAGTTCTTTTCTTTCTTTTATCAGGAGTTCTACGGGTGCTATGCCTGCCGACACGAGCACTGCATCCGTTGAGACTGTATTGTAAGCACTGCACACACGTGTAAAGTTTCTCTGCACAGTGACCAGCTTATTTTGAATGGTCTCTTTCTCGACTGCGTTTGCCCAGACCGGGGCACCATAGAGCATTGCCGAGTGACCGACTGAGCATAGAATCTTTCTTTTGCTACTTTTTGGTTCGCCGACATTGGGCAACATCTTTTCCAGTGCTGCTGTTACTTTGAGGGCTTTGGTCGCTGCTCCCATGAAATATTTAAAACCAAGATATTTAACTGCCTCATTGGTATAAATAGCGTAGAACTCCTGATAAAAGAAAGAAAAGAACTGTACACAAAGCGGAATTGCGGGCAGAAAAGAGAACTTAGGAAAATTGCCAAACAACATCTTTTCCAGGAGTGGCAAAACCACTGGACATGCTGTACAAACGAGCAGTGGACAAAATTATTAATCCCACATACGTCTCTGACCTTAAATACTATATACCTATATGCCGCATTCCGGTCAGTAGAACAGCTTCCGTTCAGGGACCAGCCTTAAGCGCCTTTTCCCCATCCATATATTAATATGTGCAATCGCCCTATTTGCATGTTCCATTATTCTCTCCTCGTCTCTTCCTGCTACTACCAGCGCTATATCATCAGCAAAGCCAATTATCTCAACACCTTCTGGTAAATTTAGCCTAAGTACTCTCTCGTACAGGATGTTCCACAGTTCCACAGTGTAATACCATAACTGAACCCTGTGGAACACCGCTGTGCACTTCTCGCTCCACGACTTCACTGTCTGCTTCGATTATGATCTTACGTTCATGTAGATAACTGCGCAGTAGTCTCAACAGGTGTGGGGGAGCTCTCTCACTAACCTCATTCATAATATCTTCCCATGCTGCTGTATTGAAAGCATTCTTAACGTCTAAAGTACCAGCTGAGGCTTTCTCTACCACGTCCAGGATACGCATAATAGCGTCGACTGTTGACCTGCCCTCCCTGAATCCATTTTGTTTTTCTGATAGGTTTTTCCCTTGACTGAGCTCATTCTTTATCATGTGTAGCATTAACTGTTCAAGCAGATTCCCAGCAGCATCGAGCAGGCACAATGGTCGATAGGACGATGGGTTTTCTATGGGCCTGTCCCCTTTTCTAAGTAGGACTAGCCTCGCTCTCTTCCAGATCTTCGAAAAGTTTCCATCCGCCAAAATGTTGTTCATGACATTTAAGATATATGCAGGGCATCTTTTGACAGCTATTTTGATGGCTTCTGGTGGCCGTACGTCTGGACCAGGGGCTTTGCCACTTCGAATACGCGTACTGGACCTTATAAGTTCTTCCATGGAAAAAACTCACTAATCTTGTTTACTAGCGGTTGTTCCCGTTGATATTGTTTGTCTAGTACCTATAGACTGTGTTGCCTAGTGTAGGATTTATAATATTGTATGTTGGATATGTCTATTCAGCAAAATTCGTATAAAACTCAATGAGAAGCAAGTAGTTACAACTGGTTAAAACCTTAACAAATGTCTCAATATTTAATTAAGCATGTTCTGTGAAACATTTACAAAGAAAATTTTCGAAAAATTTCAAAAAAACTCAAGAATTTAAGAAAATTCATAGAAACTAACTTAACGAGAAGCAAACTATGAAAAGTTGTTAAAGGTAAAAAAATAAAGTAAATTGTTAGGTTAGGTTAAACGAAAATACTGAAAATATTTAAGACTAGTCAGGAAACTCTATGAGAAACAAAATGTTAAATGTCCGTAAAAAACTCTCATTATTTCACCAAATTCTGAGAAAATTCTAAGAAAAATCTCGAAAACTAAAAAAAAACTCATGAAGAAAAGTCTCAATGAGTCGTTACCAAGACGTCAAAGAATAACCAGCGAGTAATCCAACGCGACGTAACAACGTCAGGCAGGCTAGAAATTTGGTTATGTACATATATATATATATATATAATATATATATATATATATATATATATATATATATATATATATATATATATATATATATATAGATAGATATCAAGATAAAAAATAAATAAATCAATGAGGATAAAAAACTGTAGATACAGTAAATATAAAAAGAGAATGTAAAGACTATCAAAAACATTTTCAAAAGCATTTGTAAAAATTTATGATAATCTCAAAAAACCCAAATATTAAAATAAATTCATAGAAACTTAATGAGAATAAAATTAAACTTCTTAAGGAAAAAATCTTAAGATTAGTAAATTCTGAGAAAATTCTCGAAAACTCAAGAAAAACAGAATATTTTACGAAAATCTTAAAAAGTAGTTTATGAAAAATGTAAATCAATGAACATGATTATGAATAATCTCAGGATTTAAGTAAATTCTAACAAAAACTAGAGAAAACTCTCCTAAACGAAAATTTCAATTCAAATTCAATTAGAAACAAATTGTTAAAAATTTGGAAAATCTTAAATTCACAAAAACTCAAAAAACTTTATTCTAAAAATAATCGAAAGCTTCGAAGAAAGCTGTATGTGGAAAATATTGTCAACGTTTTTGAAAAAATCAATATTTTAACAAATTTTGTGGAAAATCAAAGAAAATTCACGAATTAAAGTTCTCGAAAATTAAAAAAAAAAATCAAGACTAAGAAATTTCATATAAAACTCAATGAAAAGCAAATAGTTAAAAAGTGAAAGCTAAAAGTAGACAGACAAATGAAATTAAATGGAGAACTAAATTGTTAGAACTAGACCAGGGATGGCGAACCTATGACCCGCGGGTCACATACTGACCCACACAGGCTTTTTTAATGACCCAGACCCATTGATTTTCTAACTTTTTTATTTTTTTATAAAAGTTTCTCAACCACAAATGAAGGACATTATTATAAACCTGTATAAAAGTACAAAAATCGTGCGTAAAAGTCCAATGTAAGTCATATGGAGTTTCATTATTAAATGGTTTCTGTTTGTTGTTACTATGGCAACAACTCACTAAACAAACGCGTCACTAAACAAAACGCATAGACGTAGTGAAAATTTTCTGACCTCTATTAAAATTGACTTAATTTTAAGTCTCGGCCCCTCTGTCACGATATGTCTGGCTCTAACGTAACTTAATCTAATCCAGATTAAATCTACGTTTACCTAGATTTCATCGACAACGACCAAATAGTGTTCCCGTCAATGTGCGTTTTTACTAGTTAGCAACTTTTGCCACGGGGGCGCTGAACTTTCTAAGAAACATTGGTTCTATTGGTCTATTGGTTCAATATATTAAGCAGAATATTTCACATGCTTTAATTGGATTTCATTGTATAATACATCAGGAATTTTTATAGAGTTATTCATTAATACGACACCGATTCTTATAAAGCATTAGAGTTTTGTCTAAAGAGTTTTTGATTAACTTGTTTAGTTCTCCTGATATCATCCCTTAAAATTGACTTGGCCCAAATTGAACCTTCACTCGTTTTTTTACAATTTTTTGCATAAAAAAACAAAATTGCAGAAATTTGATTAAAACAACTTTTATTGAGAATTAAAATCTCTATAACTCTCGTTTAAAACACTTAGTATATTTCATCTAGGTTCTGAGTAAAAACCTGTCCAACATTCAGCTTTTTTTCACAGGTGTTAAACCTGTCAAATAAATATCAATTTCTTATATCGCAATGCGAAATTTTTGCAAATTTTAAAAAGATTCTTAGAAAACATTAAATTTGCAACAAGTTTTGTGGAGAACGTTTCTCTAAATTCTTTACTTTATTGTGTGTCAGTCTGTCCGCCTGTCCCTAGTTGTGGCTGTTTGTGGAATCGTTGCTCCTAAACAAATGGACCGATTTTGATGCGGTTTTTTTATTTGAAAACTGACGTGAACGAGGAGGTTCTTAGCTATAATTTATGAAGATCTTTTCATGCGCATGATGGTCATCCGCTCATTTCCTTCTTGACAAAATTAATCTGCAAACAATTGTTTGTCTAGTTCCGTATATCCAAACTAGTGTTTGAAAACTGACGTGAGACGTCTTAGCTATAGTTTATGAAGATCTGTTCGGGCGATCTGATGATCCCTTTTAACGTATTAATATTTTGATGATGAGCGTCGCCGCGTCGGAGAACTGCTGAGTAAATCAAGTAATAAAACCAGAATACAATGAAATAAAAAGAAGATTGATAATGATAAAGTGTTGATTATACTTACTCTGTGTAAGCAACATACATACGTAACAAAACCACAATATCCAATCGTTTAGTTTGCAGTCTTGATTCATTTACTCAGAAAAATAGACAGTTAACGACGTCTGCTCTCACCTGCCTGCGCGTTCTCTTTGACGCCAACGTGACGCATACCATATCGAAACTCTGCAAGACCTTAGTAAACCTTGTAAGATTGATACATCTAAGTTCATACGTATTTTCTATTCGTTATACCTATGTAGGTATAACTAATTATACTTCTTCACATAGCCGTCCCCCAACTCGGCGACGCTCATCATCAAAATGATAGGTACTTTTAATGGAGTTAAATGGGCTAGAAGGAAAATTTTATTTTTTTGCTTTTTAGAGGTTTTTTGTGTCGGGGGTTGCTTAAAATTTTTATTTTTTTTAATTAGATATCATCCCCTTAAATTTGACAACCCAAAGCAGCTTTTGAGCTTCATTCCGTTTTTTGCAATTTTCTGCATACAAACACAAAATAACAAAAAATATTGAAAGTAACTTTTATAGAGAATTAAATTCTTTACAACTTTTTTCTAAAAAAAAAATGCCTAAAATTCTTAGTCTTCCAATCTTTCAACTTTTACTTAAATTAAATTTTCGAATTTTTGAGAAAATTTTCCAAATAGTTAAAAACTATTGCAATATGTTATAGATATGTTATACTTAATACGTAGATACTTAATATGTTATAGACAATATATGTAAAGTACGTGAAAATGTTTTAGACAAAAACTGTTAAGAATTTCATTGTCTAAGAGAAAATTTATTTGGTTTTATCACTTGTTTTGTAGTTGAGAAGAGACTTGGGAGAAATTTGAGAAAAACCGACAAAACAGACAAAAGTGGTTTAAACAACATTATTATCTGCATTCTCTACTAATGTTGTTTAAACCACTTTTGTCTGTTTTGTCGGTTTTTCTCAAATTTCTCCCAAGTCTCTTCTCAACTACAAAACAAGTAATTTTCTCTTAGACAATGAAATTCTTAACAGTTTTTGTCTAAAACATTTTCACGTACTTTATTACAACTTCCAAGTTACAACGAATCAAACCCAAACTTTGTCTAAATTTGATTTCCTCTGAATTTTTCAAAATTTCCAAACCAACATTTTTCAAAACAAAATTGTTTAGACAATGGAATTTTCTACAAGTATTGTCTAAGCCACTTTCATTTTTTTTCCAACCTAACCTAACCTAATTTCTAAGTTACAACCAATCAAACTCAAAACTTAGTCCGATTTCACGATGCAATAACTTTTGAACGGCTTATCACAGTGACTTCTAGTTTTCACTAATCGTCCCCCGTAATTCAGCGTCCCAAAATTAGTCGGAAAACATATATCATATTCACAAGAAGCTTTTAATTCAAAAATACCATCGAACCAGCCATCGATCCGCTCGAGGCTCTTACACAGTATAATCTCGATAATCCGACACATATGGGACTAGACAACCGCCGGATTATAAGAAAGAGTGGTTGGGGGGAAGAGCGCGTGCGGTCTCCAGACTGCCGGATTGCTGGACTTGTCGTCCAATTAATCAATTACCGATATTATACTGAATACATTTTTTGATTTCGATCTTTATTTTTTGCTCTCCACTTCCAAGTAATGCCACTGCCCTAGTGACCCACGAGCTAGTACGCAAAATATAATGAACAAAATTTTACTCACTACTCAAAAAGGTTCGCAATCCCTGAACTAGACAGACCAAAGAAGACAATAGTTGTCAAGTTTTATTTATTAGGTCTTCGATCGATCTATATCTATATCAAGAATCTAGCTTGATATAGAAGTTTAGATTGTCTCATCTTACGTATTCTGGTTTCTATGTCATAGTTTGTGGCATTTTGTACCGTTTATTTTAAATTTTGTCCCACTTTTTCGGCAAGTAAGATTATTATTATATATAAGATTATACAGTAAGAAATTTCATAGAAAACTCAATAAAAAGCAAATCGTTAAGAAGCTACGATTTTATACTGAAGCAAATTCTGAGATAATTAAAATAAGATTCTAAATTAAGAACATTCTGAGATAATTAAAATACAATTCTAAAAAGTCACGAGAAAAATTATAAAAAAAAGATCCAAATTATTCCAATCTCAAAACATAGATAGACTTCACACACTTGTCAGACAAAACTAGATAGTGTTTACACCTATATATCTAGTTTTGTCTATCTAGGCTTTTCTGTTCAGCCATAATAGTTTTACTTTTTCTTGCCTTTCTAATTAAGTTTCTGTATGTCCAATATTACATGTATAGGTTTACCTTTAGCTTTATAGCCTATTTTTTATAGTATTGCCTGCCATAATTTTAAACTAATTTAATTTCTCATATTGTTGCAGGAAACTCAAAACTTGTCCATGCTGTCGAAGTCATTGCCTAGTCTGGCAACAATCTCGTCGGACTTGGCGGCGACGGCGGTCTCGACCTTCTCATCGAATTCCTCGACGGACCTCTCCATGTCGATAGTGTCTATGATGTCGACGGCGTCCGTCAGGCCGTTAACGCGCAAAAGTAAAAACTCGAGCCTGTTTACGATAGAAAACCTAATAAAATCCGACGATAATAAACTTGATTAAATAAATAGTGGCAATCATCAGCGACGGGGGCCCCCTTTGATCTATGTTTTTCTATTATTTTACGCCCATTTATCTTTTTCTTCACGAACTTTTTTATATCTCATGCCTCTTTTTCTACACACACACACATTATTTACATTCAGTTTTATTTCTGTTGCACCGCACATTAATTTTTTATTATTTTATTTCTTCTAATGATGACAAAATCTGTTTAATAATAAGTTTAATTTATAATTATTCATTTAACAAACTAGACACACATTAGGAGGTAACACGACAATGTACGCAGGAATAAATAACAAGATTAATAGACAAAAATAGATTGAGAAGATTTAGTAGACAAGACTAAATAGTAAAGAGTGCACAAACAAGACTAAACAGAAAAAACTAAACAAACTAGATAGACAAGACTAGATAGACAACACCTAACAGGCAAGACTAGACAGACAAAACTAGACAGTAAAGACAAGACAGCCAAGATTTAACAGACAAGACTAGATAGACAAGACTAGACGGACAAGACTAGACAGACAAGACCAGACAGACAAGATTAGGCAGACATTACTAGACAGGCACAAGACTAGACAGACAAGACTAGATAGGCAAGACTAGACAGTCAAGATTAGTCAGACAACACTAGAAAGACAAGACTAGACAGATAGACAATATAGACAAGACTAGTCAGACAAGATCAGACGGACAAAACTAGACAGACAAGATTAGACGGACAAGATTAGACAAACAAGATTAGACAGACAAGACTAGACGGAAAAGACTAGACAGACAAGGCAAGAATGACAAGTCTAGACAGACAAGACTAGATAGATAAGACTGGACAGCCAAGATAAGACATGGAAGACTAGACCGAGAAGACTATGTAGACAAGAGTAGTTAGACAAGACTTGGTAGACAATATTACACAGACCAGACTAGACAGACAATACTAGACAGCAGGGCAAGATTGTTTAGACAAGACTAAACAGACAAGACTAAAAAGACTGGACAGACAATATTGTTTAAGTAATTGATAATTGTTTATGTAATGTGCTATTCTAGATTTGTATTTGTATATTTTTGTATAGTAAATAAATAATACTAGCATATTAAAACTAAATATTCATTATTATGTAAGTTAGACGACGTGGTTGGGATTAAATTCATGGGATTAAATAAACAAGACTGGACACATCAATTTTAAGGGAAATTAAAAACTTGATGAACCAGATATATAAGAGCTAATCTATATCATCATTGTCTTTCACCTTGTTTTATAAAAGATTAGACCAGCTAAGGTAGACAAATAAGACCAGATTAACTAGACCAGGGATTGCGAACCTATGGCCCGCGGGTCAGACACTGACCGACACAGGCTTTTTAAGTGACCCAGTCATTGATTTTAGAACTTTAGATATGTTCAATAAAGCAACACTTTTACTATTTTCTAATTAAAGTCTCTCAATCTCAAAGGTATGAATTTTAAATATATCAATTCGAATTTTTTTCTCAAATTATTGTATTTCAAATATTTATGTTTATCTACTCGGCACCAAAATGAACACATTAATTAATAAATTAATTAATAAATTATTATACACATTAATACACATTACTATAATATACATATATATATATATATATATATATATATATATATATATATATATATATATAATATACTATAAAACTATAATATACACATTAATTAATAAATTATGTATGTGAAGGATGCCATTATTATAATCGTGTATATAATGCTGCTTGGAACTTGCATTGTTGCCTACAAGGTTTGCCGTTTAATACTAAACCTAAACTGCCGCTGTTTTACACAGAAGTTCACAACGTCGACATTTCTGTAGAAATATGCGGAATAAAGTTGGAAAATCCATTTGAACTTGCTTCGGCTCCGCCAGCCACCAGCCCTGCCATGAGCAGACGATCTTTCGAATATTTTCGTAACAGCTTTGCTGTTACCAAAACATTCGCTTTATACAAATATATGGTTACCAATGTTTTTCCAAGAATAATTCGCGGAGTCACTTCTGGTCACAATTATGGGTATTACAGAGCTTAAAAAAGATTTTCCAACGAAGATAATTATTACCGATTGGACGGAATTATCCATGATGGCAGCAAATTTGGGAGCTGATGCCCTCGAACTAAATCTTTCCGGCCCGCACGACATGGGTGAATCCGGAATGGGCTTAGCCTGCGGCCAAAAACCCGAACTGGTCGAAGGAATTTCCCAATGGGTTCGCAAAGCAGTAAAGCTCCCGTTCTTCATCGAACTCATTCCGAACATCACCGATATTGTTACAATCTCCCAAAGAAGGCGGAGGCGACGGAGTTTCAGCAATTAACACTGTTTCTGGTCTTATGAATTTCAAAGCTGACGCTACTCCCTGGCCAGCGGTCGGGAGCGACAAAACGACTTATGGAGGAGTCACTGGAAATGCTACACGTCCAATAGCTTTGAGAGCAATTTCAGCAATCGGCAACGCTATGCCTGGTTTCCCGATTGTGGGCATAGGCGGTGTTGACTCTGCGGATGTTGCTCTGCAATTCTTAAGGCCTGTTCGGGTGTTTTGCAGATTTGTAGCGCCATTAAAAATCAAGATTTTACTCTTGTTGAGTAATATTGCACAGGATTGAAGGCTTTGCTATTTCTGAAAGACAAACTGCCTAAGTGGGATCGACAAAGCCCTCCTATTTACAAAGACCAACTTGTAAAACCAATTAAAAGCCTGAATGATATTAATGGAATAAAATTGCCACATTTTGGAAAATATCGTGAAAGGGAAGCCCAGATGCGGAAACTCACGTGAACGAAAACGGCGAAATCGTTTTGGTAAACGAGTGTGGAATCAAAGAGAACGAAATTTTGAGCAACGTCCAAGTGCCAAAACTTAAAGACGTTATAGAACTGGCCATGAAGAGAATTGGACCGTATAAATCTCTGGAAAACACCAAACAAGTCGTTGCCCTTATAGACGATGATATGTGTATAAATTGTGGAAAATGTTAAATGGCATGTAACGGTTATGGATACCAGGCGATCAAATTCGATGCCGAAACTCACATTCCCAAAGTCACTGATGACTGCACCGGATGTACCTTGTGTGTGTCTGTCTGTGTGTCCGATTATCGACTGCATTACTATGGTGCCCAAGACAATTCCGTATGTGATCAAAAGAGGAGTGCCAGATAAAAAGGTTTCGTTCGTGCATCCCTTGGACAACCACTCACCAAGCAATTAGACATATTTACCATGTAATTAGACAACTTAAGCATTGTGAATAAACTAAAGAAATGTTATAAACGATAAATATAAAAGTATCCAAATCTTGCGTAAAAGTCCAATGAAAATCAAATGAAGTTTCATTATTAAACGATTTCTGTTTGTTATTACTATGGCAAAAACTCGCGTCACTAACCAAAAAACATAGACGTAAAGAAAATACATTTTATGACGCATATTAAAATTGAATTAATTTTTCTCATTTTAAATCAAGAGGCCTTTGCTCCTCAGTCTGGCTCTAACATAACTTAATCTAACCATTATCTAATCTAGATTAAATCTAAGTTTACCTAGATTACATCGAAAACGAACAAATAGTGTTCCCGTCACTGTGCGTTTTTAATAGTTAGCATTTTTTTCCACAGAGAGGCTGAACGTTCTAACCTTATTGTGTCAGTGATTTGAAGTATTTTGTCTGTCAAAATTACAATTTTTCAATATTTTCAATATTTATCGGTAAGACAGTATTTTAACATGCCTGGTAGATAAAATAATATGGCTGCGGTTAAAAAAAGAATACAAATCCCACATCACACCAAACAGAATGGTTTGATAAATATTGTGTGATTTAAGAGAATAAAAAGAAAGTGTGTGTAACTTCTAAATAACGAAATAGTATATTTTCAACTAGGGCGGTAGGTTGTCAATTGGACATGACAGCAAAATTTTGTGCACGAACGAGGTGAGTATAGATGCAATTTATCTTTATCAAGTGATGCCACTGGCATGGTCACCCACGAGCTAGTACGAAAAATATAATGAACAAAATTTGACCCACTACTCAAGAAGGCTCGCCATCCCTGAACTAGACAATCATAAAATGGGCAGGTACTTTTATATGATACTGGACTGGACTGGAGATAGCTATGGAAAAAACGGAAGCGGTTATGCTTGTGGGAAGGAAGAGATATGGGCCTGTAGCCTTCGAAATGCGGAAGAAAGAAATTCATCCTCAAAGGTGTCTAAAATACCTTATTCTTCGTCTTCTGATGCATATTCACCAATGAATGTTTGCGACCACATGACTCATTTGTATTCCGTCTCTGGACGTATGTATTAGACTTTCCACTGTTCATAAGTCTTATGTTACGCAGCCACGACATCTTCCCATCCCCTTCCTTCCCCCTATCTTCCCCTAGATGTTCAGTTGTAAGAGCGTTTTTTACAACTGTGGTTTTTGCGGTTTTTCTTTTTTTGATCATTAGCAATAGTTCACGTTCTTTGTTTATTCTTCGTAGGACATTTTCGTTGGTTACTCTGACCGTCCATGGGATTTTCAGCACTCTATTTCTCGAAGGCCTCAATTTTATTGATTGTAGTCACCTCAATGTTTAACTCTCCAAGCCATATAAGTAACACCGACCATAATGTTCATGAATGTGTTATGGGCGCTCTCTATACCAGCGTTTCTCAACCTTTTTTGGCCCTCGGACCAGTAAAATTATTACAAAAATTTCGCGTACCAGTGATATTTTTTTAACAACAAAATTTTACTAGGTATTAAAGAACTGCTACATAAGTTAATTGTAACATTTTTGTTATCATTTACTTACAATAATATTCAAATGTAAAGATATGTAATTATTTTTCTTTTGTTTTCTTCAGTGCCGTACTAATTATAAATTACAAAGAATTAAACTTAGTTTAAGATATTTGTATTTCGTAATTTTATAAATTAGAATTTAGTTATTTTTTTTATAAGTAAATTTTTTTCTCGTATACAAAAAATTGTCCGCGTACTAGTAAAATTTCTCCGCGGCCCACTGGTGGTCCGCCGGATCAGCGGTTGAGAATAGCTGATCTATACGACATCTTATTCTCTGGTCAGATGTCCATTATTCGGAGAGCCATTCTCCAAGGTATTTAAATTAGTTCATCCGCTCAATTGATGATCTGTCCGATATCTTAACATGTCTGGCTGACGAGTATCAATCATATTTTGTTTTATTGGCGTTTTATTGACGTTTATTTGTAGGCCCATTCTCTTACTGTGCTCTCCTACTGCGTTGGCACATATTGTCAGCAATCAAGACCGTGTCATCCGCGTAGCGAATGTTGTTAATATATGTTCTATTGACTTCACTTCAATACACTTTTCAATATTATCGAGTGCTTCCTGGAAGATTTCTCGGAGTACAAATTGAACAGCAGTGGAAAAAGAACATATCCTTGTCGAACACCTCTGCAGATTCCAACATTATTGCTTTGTTCTCCATCGATCTTTATGTGAGCAGAGATAGAGATTTTCGATGCAGCAAATATCTCTGCCGTCTATATCCATTTATCTCAGTATTGTTAGTAATTTATGGTGTTGTACTCTGTCAAAGGCCTTCTCGAAGTCTATGAAACATCCTCACATCACACATCCTCCCGCTAATCGTGGCAGTTTTGTATCAGTACTTGTGTTGCCACTAGTGCTCCTCGAGTGCTTAGGTCTTGTCTAAATCCGAATTGTGAGTCAGTGATGTTTTGTTCACAATTTCTAAATATTCTGTGATGTATTATTTTGAGAAATTGTTTTAAGGAGTGACTCAAAAGACTGATAAAGATGAAATGATCTTCGCATTTCTTTGCGTTATTTTTTTTTGGCAGAGGAATGGAGGTTGATGTCCGCCATTGATCGGGCTACTGGCCGGTTTCATATATCTTGTTGAAGAGTTTCTGAAGAACTGCTATGTCTCTATCGTCCAGTAGTTTTATGAGCGGTATCTCAGTACAGGTGTTTTGTTGTTTATTAATGTGCGGGTGGCCGCACATTTTTTTTTTCTTTTATTTTATTTATTCTATGTCGGATGTTGTTATTGAGGGTCCTATTAGATCATCCTCCGCATCTTGGTTAAGAATTACCTAGGCATAATGTTGAATGAACTGAAAATTGGATCAGCTTTGGGCCGCACGTGGATTATGCTGTAACCAAAGCCATAAATGCAGGTAAAGCGCTTACCAGGTTGTTGTCGAGAGTGGTTGGCGCGTCGTAAATTAAAACGAAAAACACTCTACATTTTTGTTGAAACGATTTTACTGTATGGAGCACCCGTATGGAGAAAGACTGTAGGATACAAAAAATATAAGGAGAAACTATGAAAAATTTAGCGGAAGATGGGGATACGAATCGCCAGAGCGTATAATACTAGCAGAATGGAAAGTCTGAACGTGATAGCTGGTATAATACCAATTGATTTATTGGTCATTGAGCGAACCTTAATGGAAAGAAAAGCAAGGAGCGAAAAGCAAAAAGCTCGATAAAACACATTAAAAACATGGAAAGAACGCTGGGAAAATTGTGACTGTTGAACACAGAAGATTGTCCTGTCCCCTGGGCCCGAAGAAAAGAAGGCGCTCTAGACTACTGGATAACACAGTTTTTAACTTGGCATGGTAACCTCGAAACCTACCTCACAAGGATCGAGAAAGGTAGTTGCAACATGTGCCAGCAATGTGTGGAGACGGAGGGTAAGCCGAAGCATGCCGTTCTGGAGTGCAAGCTATGGGCAATAAAGAGACAAGCTTTGGAACAGGAAATCGGAAGGAAAATTGCAACGGACAATATAAGAGCGCAGATGCTGGAGGAAAATGGGAAATAATAAGTCGTTTATAAGGAAAATCGTTAAAGAAAAGGAGATCACCCTCGACAAACGGATAAAAGAAACCAACTAGCCCCAGAATGTCTCGATGTAATGCGCAAGCGGTTCCGTGACAATATTCCGGCAATGCTAAAAACAATGATGAAAAAAAGGTGAGTGGTTTTTAGTGGGTAGGACCGGTACTAACTTCAAAGCGGGTGAGTCCCACGCTACCTTGGAAATTTTGTCCTCACACACACACAGCACTACGGCCCATGTAGAGCTTTGGCTTCTTCGACAACCGCCTTCCATCTGTATCTATTTACAGCTGTTATAGTCCAGTTATGTATTCTAAATACTTTCAGGTGTTCTAGCACATTATCTTTCCATCTTGACTGAGGCCGTCCTCTAGGTCGCCTGTCCTCTTATGTATTTGTAAACGCAGCTCTGGCTGTTCTTGTGTTTGGCATTCTCCAAACGTGGCCCACCCATCTTATATGTTGCCTTTTAATCCAACCAACAGTGTATTGTTTTTGTAATAGTTCTTATAATTCGAAGTTCATCCATAATTTCCATCCATTTTCCGCTTCATCGCAGACAGGTCCATATATTCTCCTTAAAACGTTTCTTTCAAACCGATTTAGTAGCTCCTCATTTCTTTGTGTGGGGTCCATGCCTCGCTTCCATAACTTACAAAAGGTTTTATTACAGTTTTGTATAAGCGGAGCTTGCATGCTCTCGATACTGCTCTCGATTTCAGTATACTGTCAAGCGCGAACGTGCATCTATTTCCTGCTATTATGCGTTGCTTTATTTCGCTAGACCCGTCATTATTGTGGTTAATTGTAGTGCCTAAATATTTTAAAGTATTCGTTTTACATAGTTGGCGGTTCTGTATCTTCAAAATTTCGTTCTCTCTCTGTGGGCCTCCACGCAGGTTGTTAGTGCTTTTATTTTCTTGCCATTTACTCTTAAGTCCAGTTTGTTTTCCTGCCTGTTCCATCTGATTCAGTATTTCTACTTCTCCCTTTCTCTTCTTCCCGGTATTACCACGTCGTCTGCGTATGCTAGTAGTTGAGAGCTTCTATTAAGCAGTGTACCACCGTGGTTGAAGTTAATTTACCTAGTGATGCCTTCTAATACAAGGTTACACAGTATGAGTGATTCTATGTTTTCTTGTTCCATACCTCTGGGTTTATTGAAATCTTTCGAGACGTTTTGCCCGATCCTGCACCTGCATTTAGTTTCTATGAGTGTCGTTTTAACTTAACTTTCTTGGGATCCCAAATTCTCTCAGTGTGCTCAAAATGTTGTTATGTTTAATGCTGTTGTAGGCCGATTTATGGTCAACGTATAGTTGGAAGACGCTAATATTATACTCCCAGCATTTTTATAGAATTTGCTGGCGGGTAAAATTTTGATACGTGGTTGATCGTCCACTTCTAAAGCCCGCTTGGTAGTCTCCTAGTAGTTCCTCTACAAGAGAAGCAATTCGTTGGTTGAAGATGTGGGCGAAGATTTTGTATGCAATGTTCAGGAGACATATGCCTCTATTTTTTTGTGCGGGGGTCGTTTGGCTGCAATGCCTTTCTGCACTGCGGTCAACTTGATCTATTGTGCTTGACCCTACTACAATTACTCTCCCAGGAATTCAACTTCGTGAACGAACTCTAAGATATTCTTGAGAGGCTTGCTACTCAGCTCCAAGGTAGTCATTCTTGCGACCCCGAGGTGGGCAAGCCTTATGTGTGCTAGCGCTACACAAGTGCACATTATGTGTTCAGCGGTTTCTTCGTCTGATTCACATAATCTACAGGCAACTTCCTCTACCTTTCCTATTTTGTGTAGGTGATATCTCACCGGACAATATCCTGTGAGTATGCCTACCAAGGTTCTGATTTCTCTAGAGATTCTCTCTAGAGAAACTTAGCATCTGCTGCGTTTTGGAGGCAGAATAGTTTATGAGCATTTTAGCTTGCCTCTGTCCTGGTGTGTTCTTCCAGTAGGTTTGTTTTTGCTCTTATTCCTATTTCCTAGCCCCCTGCCTTATGTGGGACTACAAGTTGACTCCGGGTCACAGAAGGGAATCTCGGCCCCGCTTTTGGCGAGTACGTCGGCCATTTCGTTCCCATATATGCCCCTGTGACCCGGTGACCACATTATCGTGAGTCTGTTACCTTTCGCCAGTTGCTTCAGGGTTTGTTTACAGTTCCAGGTCAACTTGAAATTAAAGTTGTAGACTTTTAAATTCCTTAGAACTACCTGGCCGTCCGTTAGGATGTAGATTTGCACTCCTTTAAGACGTTTCTTTAGGCAGATTTGTGCGCATCATCTCAATGGCTATAATTTCAACCTGTAGTACCGTGGGAGCCTGGCACAATGCCGTGGACTCCCTGTGACTCCGGCTGTATATGCCAATTCCTGTACCCTTAGCAATTTTTTGATGCGTCGGTGCACCACATGGACACTTTGTCTTTCAGATATTCGATTCTTTAAACACTGCTTTGGCGGTCATTAATGACCTCTTCAACGGTTGTGTCAAAGTCGTATTCTGTAGACATCGTGTCCCAGGGAAGCTTCAGAAATTCCTTTCCGATTTCTTCCCTTATTTCCATGTGTCTCTGAATACGCGATGTACACCTTAGTCTCAGAGCACTGAGAAGACCTTCTTTTTTCTGCCTGTTTGTAGGGAGTAGGTCCAACAAAACTTCCATTGCAGTGGTTGGAGTGGATTGCATGGCTCCTGTTATACCCAAGCACGCAAGCCGTTGAAGCTTTTGTACCATGCTTTGGGTCTATTTTCCTTTGTTTTGTACCAGCATACGAGTGAACCGTAGGTGATAATTAGTCTTACTACTGCTGCTTAAGATCATAAGACCATTTTGGGGTTTAGTCCCCATGTTTTCCCAAAAAGCTAACGACAGATCCAAAAGGCCGCTGTGACTTTTGAGAGCACTCATATGCGAGTTCCAAGTGAGTCTCTTATCCAAGGATACCCCTAGATATTTCACCTCCTCGGAAAACTCTAACGTTTGACCGTTAATGCTCGGAGCTTTCAAATTCAGCTTCTTCTTTCTGGTAAAGGGGACCATGCCTCTATAGTTACTGCATTCTAGTTTCTCTCCTTTCTCGTGTACTGGGCATATGATTCCGATTTTCCACTCATTAGGTAATTGTTCTTTCCGCCATATGTCTACAATAAGTTTGTACTGAGCTTTGATTAGCTCATTGCCCCCTGTTTTAAATAGCTCTGCAGGTATATCGTCAGTTTCGGGGGCTTATATAAACATCAAGACAGAAAAATATTAGACAAGAAGTAAAGTAATTATGATTTCACTAATTACGACTAGACTAAAAGAAGAGACATTTCAGCAGTAATAGGGAGACAAGTTAAACACTGGAGAGAACTGATAGGTAATATTTTGTTAGTAAACAATGGTTAGGCAAAAACTAAAAATTGAAACATGGTTACATAAACCTTGATAGACATTAATTTGACACATAAATCTCCGTTAGATAAACCCTGATAGACGAAACTTAAAGAATAGATAAACCAAATGAAACATATGTATTAAAATTGGTTTTGTTAGTTCAGTGGCGTAGCGAGCATAACTGGCGCCCCCTTCCACCCTCCAGAAACACATATAATAATATAGTAAATAGAATTTACTCGTAATACGAATATAATACAAATAATAATATGATGTAGTACTCACATTAAAATATCTATATGTTACGAATAGTTAACTACCCTTCTAGAAAATATTATACTGTGTTTGGATAAATAAGAAAAAGGGCTCAGGTTACTCTTTAAATTGGAAACAAAAAAATCTAGTTAAGAAACTCCAGCCAGAGATTGGGTTCGGCAATGTGTCTGTGGAAAAATTATTTCAATATTATACTATAATATATTAATACAAAAAAAAGGCTTAGAGGGAGATGGAAGGATGCGGTAACAACTGAGCTACAAAAACTTCAAGTACGGGACTGGAAAACATTGGCGAGTGATAGGTCCGCTTGGAGAAACATGCTGAAGGAGGCCCAGACCGGCAATCGGTTGTAGTGCCATTAAGAAGAAGAAGATATTAATACAAATAAGTACTGTATTACGTAAATAAGTACTGTATATATTTTTCTTACTTTAGCTGAAGCAAATTTATCAATTACTGCATCAAAGTCGATCATTTCTAATTTTTCTCACTTAGGCGATCTTGTCTTACCTTGGATCGTAGATATGTGAAAATTAATTTGAATTTGCTGAATGAACGTTCACAGCCAGCAATTGATACTGAAATAGTAAGGAGTATTTGAAGTGGGACTGTCAGGTTTGGAAAAACATCTTCGCCATACGCGATTATAAAGGTAAGAAGCTGCAATGGAGTTTTAGTTTGGAGTTTTATTCCATTAAAATCTGTATTATAAAATTGGCCCAAATTTTTACAATTCTGTTCAAGACTCTTATCATCATTATCCTTGCTTAGAAAACTTCCAGTAAAATCCAAATTTGGAATTAAGATCAATTAGTCGTGTGAATCGTGTACTTATTTCTTGCTGTAGACGTTCAAAAGACTTTTCATAACTCGACAAATTTCACTTTCTGCGGAAAGGTCTACATTACTACAATTCTCCTGGCATTTTCGGTGTCTTCTAACACGGATTGTTATATCAATACGTTCCAATCATGGAACGCTTCTTTAAAATTCGTTTTAAGATCTCGCAATCTGAACTGAACTCGATCAATTCTCCTCAAGATTTCATGCCAGAAATGAACCAAAGTTATAAAATTAAAATTCAGTATATTTTGTAATAAAATTGTAGCTTCACATCTGGTGTCGCTTGTAGTCGTACCGTGCTCTGAAAATGTTTCGAATACTTCTACTAACCCTTCCAGCCCATCGAACAATAATGCTAACCGCTTGCCCTCTGGCATTCCATCGTGTTTCAGATACACGTTTAACAGTTTTCTTTAAATATTTTTTAATAATTCCCATTGTAATGTGGAACGTGAGAAAAAGAGATATACTTATGCTTTCAATTATCCCAAAACATGTTACATGGATTGGATCTTGCTTAGCTGCAGTAACTCCTTCTTTTAAGGAGTAGTTATCACAAAAAAAATAATGCTTTATTATTTTTTTCCAAAATTCTTTGTTGAACGCCAGATATGTGACCTGACATCACGGCAGCGTTATCATAACATTGTGATTTATAGTTTATGAAATTGATGATTGATTGATTTTATGGAATTGAATTCAATTGTACAGTAAATGAAATCTGATTGAATGAATTTAATTTTTCTAAAATTGTATTTTCAATGGAGGATGCATTTTTGGCATGCATTTCAATAAATCCCAAGAAAGATTCTTTGATAGGAACTTTTATGTTGGTAAAATCAATATCTACATAGCTAAAGACTTGCGACATTTATTCTCGATGAGCTATATCAGGGGCCTAATCAAATTCCATATCAAAGTCCATAATATTTATTTCATTTAATGTCCCTTATTAGTTGATTTCGAACTGTGGATGCCAGAAGATGAACAGATAGTTCTCGGCGTTTCCATGACATTTTTAAGATGATTTGATTGATATGAGTAGTGGATATTGGATCAAACTGAGCTACAGGTTTAAGTATTGGGAATAAATTTCCGACATTGGTACAATCTTGAAGCGCTAGATTTTCAAGATGACCATGTAGAGGAAGATTTTGTATAATCAGATACTTTATGCAAGCTAATATTCGTTGCAATATATTTCGCCACCGTTCTTTTTCGGACTGTGGCGGACTTTAGTATTTCTAATGATGCATCGATTCCCGTTTTATTAATCAATCTTCTTTCTGTTTCTTTGTTGTAGAACATTGTAAAAGATTTTCGATGATTTGGACTTCTTTCATGGCTACTCAATTGATCTGTTTTGCTCCATTTATTAAAACCAAATGAATTTACGAAAGATGATTGTGTAGCGGAATTTGATGTAATAATGCAGTACGCTGCATTGTTTGTTGAGGAGTATAATAACTAAAATCGGTTAATTTGAATTTTTTCTTCTTCATTTTGGCATTAGACGATCAGCTGTTGTTGCTACTGCATTTAGATTGCATTCGTTCTGAAATATGCGGGATCTACGAGTAATCATTTATGTGCGGAGTTGATTCGATATTATTGGAAGATTAATATTTAATTTTAAATAAGCAACATCTCCGAACTCCAAAACGTCTGGAACTACATTAAGTGTTTCTGTTGCATTTTCTGTACTTTTTATTAGATATGGACACGGATTTGGAACTACAGATGTACTTGGGCTCCCAGATTCATCTTGTATTCGTTATGATGTGTTATAACATAAAAGTTTAGCAGTAGTAGAAGTACAACCTGAATCTGATTCTGACTCTGATTTTACTTCTTCATGCTTCTTATCTTCTGATTTTTCACTTTGCGATTTTTTTTACTAAATAGAATTTCATTGTTATTCTGGATTTCTCAGTTTCTTTTTCTTGCTTTTTTGACAATTTTTTTCCAGGCATTGACATGGTCTAAATAAAAAGTAAATTTTTATTATATTAATTATGATAATTCTTCTGATCAACTTACAGTATAACGCAAAACTGTTATTTGCTAGCCCTGAGGAAGCCACAAGTGGTGTCGAAACGTCGGCTTTGTAAATAATAAAGGATTTTTGACTGAAAACCCGATTATTTTTATCTACGTCTATATTTATAACTCGGCTGCAGTTTAGGTTTAACAATATCTAAAGTATATATAGCTCAACATTTAGAAACTACTACTACTGCACATTTATATTCTACATAACTGCACAGGTATATTCCATATTGATTATTTTATGTCGGAAAAAAATAAAGAAGAAAAGATTTCATTAGTTCAAAAAGATGCGGGAAATATAAAGTTGCATATCGAACAGTTATCGTTTTAAAATAAGAAGCGTGTAAAAATATTCGCACCGAGCGCAACAGCAGTAGCGCCAAAGGTGACACTTTTAAGAACTTCATGACCGAAATACGAGAAAATATATTTCCTTAAAATCATTATTTGACAAGTGAATGGAAAGTTACAAAGTTTGTCTGAAAATGTTTTACCTGTTGGTTGTAAATATATAATTTGAATTTTGCTAACAGCTTTCATTCGCTAGATATGACTTGATAAAACTGGCAAAATCGAACGAATTTTCGCGAAATTTGGTCGCCTGAGCAGAGAACTGGGTAGCTAATCAATATTTTTAAGGAAATCTGAGTGCAGCTGTAGGGAAATGACTGAGGTTCCTAAAAAATCGGACGGCGAAAACGAAGAGACAGCTTATAATATCGAAAGACCATATATCTTGTTTGTTTGTAACTTTAGAGCGAAATAAATTGGAGAATCGTTTTCAGCAGTTCGATTTTTTTGGGGTAACCAAAAAAGAAACCAAAACCATATTAAAAAAAAGTCATTTTTTAAAATTATTTCGGTCCAAAAAAATGTGCTTTCATTGTTTTTCAGAAATTCATTACTCTCTAAGATCGAACGCCGAAATGAACTCGATGAAAACTCGAACGCCAAAATGTCTTAAAATTTTACTCAATTTTAGCAGGCCATCGTGAAAGGAAAGAGCTAGCGAAATATACTTTGCATATTTGTATAAATGCTAGTAAATTTGTAAAAATGCGATTTTAAATTTTGCTGTAACTCATAATATCCTAACCTAATAACCGAATAACGATTTTAGCAAAATCGATTTTCTCGCATTTTATCGTTTCCGCAAAGTTGATCCCGGCTCGATGTATATTTTAATTAAAAGCCTCCTACGAATATGCTATATGCTTTGCGACTAATTTTGAGATGGTGAATCGATTGGTGCAAACTAGAAGTCTCTGTGACAAGTCGTTCAAAAATTATGACATCGTGAAATCTTCGGAAAATGTAAGAAAATGTATCCCCGGAAAATCATTATCTAGTGAATGGAAAATGTCAAAGTATGTCTGAAAGCGTTCTTCCCTGCTAGTTGTAAATATGCAAATAGCATCTTGCTAGCTAGCCGCTTTTGGATTCCGAATAAGCGGAGTAGAATTTGTGGTTTTCATTTTGAATCCAGAAAGCCCAAGTTATAATGCGACTTTTTGACAATTCAGCCAAGACATTGAAGGGATAATAATCTCCAGTTAACCGATAAAAAATTGAATAGGAGACGAAGTTGTCATTTTGGCTACGGGACGCGCTAAGCGCGGTTATACATGGAGCTAATAGGTATTACTTTTTTAACAAAATAAAGTTTTCAGAAGTTTTGTATACGGTGATGTTTGATAGATTTACAGATAATTAATTATGTAGCTATGATTATTATAAAATAACAATTAAAATTTTCTGGAAAATCTTAGTCCTTGGACATCATTTGGCACTCCTCTGTGAGTGGCGCCCGGGGAATGATACACCCCCTCGCTGCGCCCCTGTGTTAGTTAATATCTTATTTAAATAAGATCAAAAGTAGATAGACTATATTAGACAGACGAAGTACAGACAGACTAATATTAGACAGCCACATCATGTTCCTCATCTGTAAAAACTTTTGTTTAGAAGAAAGCTGTCAAGTTTTATTTATTCGGTCTTCGATCGATCTAGATCTATAATTTATATCTAGAATATAGATCAAGAGCTAATCTAGAATCTAGATCTAGAGCAATATAGAAGTTATGATAATCACACCTTACGTAATCTTGTCTCTATACTTTAATTTCTGAAATATTGTCCCGTTTACTTTAAATTGTATCCCACTTTTTCGTCATGTAAATCAATCTCGAGAAATGCTGGAACTGTAGGTAGCATTCTGAAATAATAAGTAGATAATTGTAGAATTCTATTCTGCATCGAAAGTTGAAATAAATACAGGGGCATTTTGAATTTCTTGGATTTAGTTGAACTAGTTTCGTATAGAGTGCGCACTGTGTGTCGTTTTCAAGAATTTGTTTCTGGGCGAATAATTATTTAAAAATATAAAGTAAGTTACCAAACAAGGCCAGGCCCGACCAGACAAGACCGAAAAAGACCAGACAAGATCAAGCAAGACCAAACAAGACCAAAAAAGACCAGGGCAAGACCAGGCAAGATTGGTCTTGTCTGGTCTTGCTCGGTCTTGTATGGTCTTGCCCGACCTTGTCTCGTGCAGTCTGGTGTTGTCTGCTCTTGTCCGGTCATGTCTGGTTTTGACTAGATTGGTCTGGATTTGTTTGGTTTCGTCTGGTCTTGTATGGTCCTAACTGGACCTGTCTAGACCTCTCTGGTACTGTCTGGTCTTGGCTGGTTTCAACTGACTTTAGCTAGTCTTGTGTGGTCTTGTTTGAACTTGTGTGGTTTTGTTGGGCATTGACAGGTTTTGTCCGGTCTTGTACGGTTTGTCCGCTCTCGTCTGGTCTTGTCCGCTGTTGTCCGGTCTTGCCCGGTGTTAATCGGTTTTGTCTGATTTTGTGTGGTCTTGTTCAGACTTGTCCGATCTTGTAAGGTTTTGCACGGTCTTGGTGCGTCTTGTCCGATCTTATCTCGTCAAGTCTGGTCTCGTCTAGTCTCGTCTGGACTCTGCTTCACTAGTCTTGTCTGTTTGGTCTTGTCTAATTTTATCTGGTCTTTTTTGGTCTTGTCTGGTCTTCTTTGGTCTTGTCTGGTCTTCTTTGTTCTTGACTGATCTTGTCTGGCTTTTACTGGTTTGTTTGATCTTGTCTGGTCTTGTGTGGTGTTGTCTGATCTTGCCTGGTCTTGTCTGGTCTTGTCTGGTCTTGTCTGGTCTTTTCTGGTCTTGTCTGTTCTTGTCTGTTCTTGTCTGGTCTTGTCTGGTCTTGTCTGGTCTTGTCTAGTCTTGTCTGGTCTTGTATGGTCTTGGCTGGTCTTGTCTGGTCTTGTCTGGTCTTGTCTGGTCTTGTCTGGTCTTGTCTGGTCTTGTCTGGTCTTGTCTGGTCATGTCTGGTCTTGTCTGGTCTTGTCTGGTCTTGTCTGGTCTTGTCTGGTCTTGTCTGGTCTTGTCTGGTCTTGTCTGGTCTTGTCTGGTCTTGTCTGGTCTTGTCTGGTCTTGTCTGGTCTTGTATGGTCTTGTCTGGTCTTGTCTGGTCTTGTCTGGTCTTGTCTGGTCTTGTCTGGTCTTGTCTGGTCTTGTCTGGTCTTGTCTGGTCTTGTCTGGTCTTGTCTGGTCTTGTCTGGTCTTGTCTGGTCTTGTCTGGTCTTGTCTGGTCTTGTCTGGTCTTGTCTTGTCTTGTCTGCTCTTGTCTGGTCTTGTCTGGTCTGGTCTGGTCTTGTCTGGTCTTGTCTGGTCTTGTCTGGTCTTGTCTGGTCTTGTCTGGTCTTGTCTGGTCTTGTCTGGTCTTGTCTGGTCTTGTCTGGTCTTGTCTGGTCTTGTCTGGTCTTGTCTGGTCTTGTCTGGTCTTGTCTGGTCTTGTCTGGTCTTGTCTGGTCTTGTCTTTTCTTGTCTGGTCTTGTTTGGTCTTTTCTGGTCTTGTCTGGTCTTGCCTGGTCTTGTCTGGTCTTGTCTGGTTTTGGCTGGTCTAGTCTGGTCTTGTCTGGTCTTGCCTGGTCATGTTTAGTATTGTATGGTCTTGTCTAGTATTGTCTAGTCTTGTCAGGTCTTGTCCGGTCTTGTCTGGTCTTGTCTGGTCTTTTCTGGCCTTGTCTGGTCTTGTCTGGTCTTGTCTGGTCTTGTCTGGTCTTGTCTGGTCTTGTCTGGTCTTGTCTGGTCTTGTCTGGTCTTGTCTGGTCTTGTCTGATCTTGTCTGGTCTTTTCTGGCCTTGTCTGGTCTTGTCTGGTCTTGTCTGGTCTTGTCTGGTCTTGTCTGGTCTTGTCTGGTCTTGTCTGGTCTTGTCTTGTCTTGTCTGGTCTTGTCTGGTCTTGTCTGGTCTTGTCTGGTCTTGTCTGGTCTTGTCTGGTCTTGTCTGGTCTTGTCTGGTCTTGTCTGGTCTTGTCTGGTCTTGTCTGGTCTTGTCTGGTCTTGTCTGGTCTTGTCTGGTCTTGTCTGGTCTTGTCTGGTCTTGTCTGGTCTTGTCTGGTCTTGTCTGGTCTTGTCTGGTCTTGTCTGGTCTTGTCTGGTCTTGTCTGGTCTTGTCTGGTCTTGTCTGGTCTTGTCTGGTCTTGTCTGGTCTTGTCTGGTCTTGTCTGGTCTTGTCTGGTCTTGTCTGGTCTTGTCTGGTCTTGTCTGGTCTTGTCTGGTCTTGTCTGGTCTTGTCTGGTCTTGTCTGGTCTTGTCTGGTCTTGTCTGGTCTTGTCTGGTCTTGTCTGGTCTTCTATCTCTCGTTTTGTGTAGTTCAGTCTTGTGTAGTCAGGTCTTGTCTGGTCTTGTCTGGTCTTGTCTGGTCTTGTCTGGTCTTGTCTGGTCTTGTCTGGTCTTGTCTGGTCTTGTCTGGTCTTGTCTGGTCTTGTCTGGTCTTGTCTGGTCTTGTCTGGTCTTTTCTGGTCTTGTCTGGTCTTGTCTGGTCTTGTCTGGTCTTGTCTTTTCTTGTCTGGTCTTGTTTGGTCTTCTCTGGTCTTGTCTGGTCTTGCCTGGTCTTGTCTGGTCTTGTCTGGTTTTGGCTGGTCTAGTCTGGTCTTGTCTGGTCTTGCCTGGTCATGTTTAGTATTGTATGGTCTTGTCTAGTATTGTCTGGTCTTGTCAGGTCTTGACCGGTCTTGTCTGGTCTTGTCTGGTCTTTTCTCGCCTTGTCTAGTCTTGTCTGGTCTTGTCTGGTCTTGTCTGGTCTTGTCTGGTCTTGTCTGGTCTTGTCTGGTCTTGTCTGGTCTTGTCTGGTCTTGTCTGGTCTTGTCTGGTCTTGCCTGGTCTTGTCTGGTCTTGTCTGGTCTTGTCTGGTCTTGTCTGGTCTTGTCTGGTCTTGTCTGGTCTTGTCTGGTCTTGTCTGGTCTTGTCTGGTCTTGTCTGGTCTTGTCTGGTCTTGTCTGGTCTTGTCTGGTCTTCTATCTCTCGTTTTGTGTAGTTCAGTCTTGTGTAGTCAGGTCTTGTCTGGTCTTGTCTGGTCTTGTCTGGTCTTGTCTGGTCTTGTCTGGTCTTGTCTGGTCTTGTCTGGTCTTGTCTGGTCTTCTATCTATCGTTTTGTGAAGTTCAGCAAATATTTAATTTTTTTCAGATGGATTTTCAATAAGTTTATATTGTTATGGTTGGAATATAAATAGATTTTATTTTTGTTTCGCATCGATTTTCCAAAGACGTAAATAAAAGGAAGAAAAAAAAGCAGAGCTGTAGAAAGTATCAATTGAAAAGTGCGATTTGCGATACGAGCGTTCCGCGATGTTCGAAACGGTATCGGGGAAAATCTCGTGTTAGAAAGAATAAAAAGGGAAAAAGAAAAAGTTCCTCTTCTTCTCGAAAACGTTTCTCCCATTTCGTGCATATTCACGAGCCGTTATCGCCCGCCGTTCGCCGCCCAACCCCCAAATGATTGAATACATTAATTGAAAACGATTTTTATTAAATTTCCATTAAATTCTTACCCCTTTCTCATTCAAACAAGAAATGGAATATTTAGTATTTTAAAAATAATTCCATACAAAATATACTTTTTAACCAATTTATTTTTTACTAATATAAATGTCTCATATAGTCTTGTCTGTCTATTATTGTCTGTCTATTCTTGTCTGACTAGTCTTATCTATCTAGTTTCGTTTGTCTGTTTAGTCTTGCCTGTTTATCTACTGTTATATCTACTTTATATCTACTTTTGTCAGTCTAGACTTGATATGCTAATATGGTGTATCCAATCTTGTTTCTGTAGTACTATCTAGTCTTGACTGTCGGTTTACTCTTATCTATGTAGTATATCTAGTTATTATACTATTTTTATGTGAAAGTAGTCAATTTCCTGAATGTGGTAAACAAGTTTATGAAGTTGTAAAACATTGATCCAACAGAAAGGAAAAATGCATAACAATAATGATAACGATAAAACCCTTTTAATATTAATTAAAACTGTGAGCGGTCGTCCGCCTTTCTCCGTCGCGCAATAAAATAACTCGGCTTCGGCTAATAAAAGTGTTTGCGCCGGGCCGCGGGTCCTTCTCTCGTCCTGTTGCGCTGCGCCCTGACTCCAGGTGATTACGTCCGGACTAAAATGTCGTTTAGTCGGGTCCGGTTTATGAGCCCGTAAAGATGTCACTCAGTGTGTGTAGTATGTAGACAACGCGACGTCGGCCTGCCGGCAACATTTAATTATCTCGCAATTAGACGCTTTGCTGCGTCATAATTCATGCCGTCCCGTCAACCTAAATGTGTGTTCTATTTAGAGGAGAAAATACATTTTATTTTATGAAAGTTTGCGTTTTCAGAAAGTTTCACATTTATTTTACACTACACTACATTCCAGCCAACTGATACAATTTCGTTAAGTGAATATTGCGCCATTCAAAATTATTTATTCTAGTCTAATTTGTTTAATAAGACAAGTTACAGATAAGACTAGTCTTGCTGTATGGTCTTGCTTGTCTAGTCTTCCTTGTCTAGTACTGCCTGTTTAGTCTTAGATGTCTAGTCCAGCCTATTTAGTCTTGTTTGCACAGTTTTGTCTGCCCAGTCTGCTCTGCCCAGTCTTGTCTGTCTAATCTTATATGCCTAGTCTTGTTTGTCTTGTCTTGTATGTCTAGTCTTGTCTGTCTAGTCGTGTTTCTCTAGTCTTGTTTCTCTAGCCTTGTCGGGCTAGTCTTGTTTATATAGTCTTGTCCGTCTAGTTTTGTCCGTCTAGTTTTGTCTATTTTCGCCCGTTCAGCCTAGTAGATCGAGTCTTGTCTGCCTAGTCTTGTTTGCCCAGTCTTGTATACCAAGTGTTTTCTGCCTAGTCTTGTCTGTCTACTCTTGTGTGTCTAGTCTTGTCGGGCTAGTCTTGTCAGCCCAGTCTTGTCTGTCTAATCTTGTCTGCCTTGTCGTGTCTGTTCTGCTTTGTCTAGTCTTATCTGACTAGTCTCACCTGCCTAGTTTTGTCTGTCAAGTCTTCTCGGTTTAATCTTCTCTGTTTAGTTTCGTCTGTCTAGTCTTGTACGTTCAGTCTTGTCTGCCTAGTCTTGCCTGTATAGTCTTGCCTATTTATTCTTGCCTGTCTAGTCTTGCCTGACTTATTTTGCACATCTAGTCTTGTCTGTCTAATCTTGTCTGTCTAGTGTTGCATGTCTAGTCTTATCTGTCTAGTCTTGTTTGTCTAGTCTTGGGTCCATAGTATATATTGTCTAGTGTCTCGTTGTGTGTCTAGTCTTGTATGTCTAGTCTTGTCTATCCAGTCTAGTCTGTCTAGTCTTTTCTCTCTAGTCTGGTCTATCTAGCTTTGTCTGTCTATTATAGTCTGTCTACTCTTGTCTGTCTAGTCTTATCTATCAGTCTTGTCTTGTCTCTCTAGTCTTATCTATCTAGCCTTATCTGTCTACTTTTGTTTGTCTAGTTCTTTTTGTCTAGTCTTGTCTGTCCAGTGTTGTGTGGACGTAGACTGGATTGATGGATACATTTAAGCTTACCTGCATGTTAATTATTAAGTTTCAAGCCTGTTAATTAATAATTGGATAATTTAGTTTGAAAAGTAGATAGTTAAAGTGAGATTTACTGAAGAGTCTAGACATTTAATAAACGGGTGTAGTTTGAATAAAAACGAGCTGGTGGTCGACGTGCCTGTTAAGTGTAGTATTAGATATGATGCATTTAATTGTCTGCAATGCGGTGTGATCGTTATTCTAGGTCGGGGGTGGTTATGGGTAGATGTAACAAGGTATAGGGTCGTAAAGGGTGTTGGGCCGCTGCGTGCTAACCGATAATTGCTTATTAAATTAGCCTTAAACTCGCGTAAATCCAATTTGCAGCTCGAATATGAAAAGTTAAAGCGTGTTATTAGGGTATAAAATAGCATTTGCATCGATGCTGGCTGTTCGCTGGCTGGCTGACTGGAACCATTTTCCTGCTAACCTCGGAGAGTACTTGTTGGTCGTTTCACTTTATATGTGTCCTATATATTTAGAGGGATTTTCGTTGCTCGATCAAAAACAACCCCCGTCTGCTCAGTATGTAGTGTGCACTGGGGAGTTTCATGCTTGCCTACGTGCAAATTTCTAAACGTAAATCGGAAGTCGATCGGTTTCCCATTGTAAATTGTTTCAAAACATATTTTCAAACGGAAATTCATTTACAATCTACAGCATGCCAAGATTATCAATTACTGATTAGACTTGTTTATCTAGTTTACATTGATTATTACTTTACGGCTTTGACTAATACATATTGTGTGTTTTTTAAATACATAATATCTAATTTTCAAGATTAGGTTTCCATTTATAATTCATACACAAGCATCTTTATTATTACATATAATTAGTGTCCGACCGAAAATGGATTTTTAGTCGCAAACGAAAACGAAAAAGAAGCTTAGGCGTTGTCTTATTTTCGGCCGAAAACGAACTCGAAAACGAAAATGATTTAGAAATTAAAAAATATTAATATTTCCGTTGCGCACAGAAATCTGGTTTGTTTTTTTACACCTAGGGAGAGAAAGAGCAAACTAGGCTTTAAAAGAAAAAAAAAACACGATAATTCCATTAGAGGATACATAATTTTGTGTATTTCTGGTTGTATTAATTGATGATATAACATAGACAATCAATACAATATAATACATTACGAAATAAAAAAAAAACAATGTTACAAGATTCAACTATTAATAATTATAATTAAATAGTCGAATATTATAAGCTAAGAAAAGCAATTTTTCCACATTTTCCCCGTGCAAATTACTACGACAGTCTGCGAAAATTTGTCCAGCAGCACAAAATAACTGCTCGCTTGGAACGTTAGTTGGCGAAGGAGAAAGGTTTGAAGTACCTTTTCAAACCGCTTTTCATAATGAAGGATATGGACTACTGTTCCAATAGGAATATATATCGGCATTGAGTTGCAACCATGCCGACAGATAGCACAGAATTGTTTGTCTCAACACAGATGATTGTATCCATCTGTTGAAGTGAGGTGTCGTCATGGGTATCCCATAGACTTTTTTTCTCGCTGGACGTTGGATGCCGGTTGCAGTAAAATATGTTCTGCATTTATTTCAACAGATAGTATCGACTTATCATACTCCGTCAAAAAATATACTATTTCCGTTGTTGAGTTACAACGTACGTTACAAAACAAAATACCTTGTCTCTGACGAGGTAGATATCTCGTCAGAGACAAGGTATTTTGTTTTAAACCTAGGGTACCAGTTTTGTTGCCGTTAGTATAGGATGCATTTCAAAAAAAGAGAAACTGATGTCTAATGCCTTTTTCAGCGAGTTTTTTATATTTTTCAGCATTTCCTCTTCATTTTCGCATCGAACGTGCAATTTGCGCTAATGATATCAAAGGTATAACTATTGATATACATGCATTATCAAAAGATAATTCAGGTGCGCCTTCATAGAAGTAGGGTTTTTCATAGAAGTAGGGTTTTTCCGGGGGGTATTAAAGGGGGTAGTGCATGCGTACCGCACAACAGTCATTGGGAATGAACTAGTTGCATAGCCACTCCTACCCAAGTCTGACTCTCACCTCCACGCTTGGTGATCCCTGGTAACCTCATGTGGACACCCTTTGAGATGCGGTGAAAACCCGTATGGACAAGGGCGGAAATGAGGGCAAACGAGAGCAAGCGAAATGGCCCTCCGAAATGGGGGTTGGGCGACGGGTTAACTCTCCGTCACCGGAAAAACAAACTTGTTACGAAAACTCCACGAAATAAAACCGGACTGGAACCACGACAACGAACCACGCAACGAAAAAAGGACAAGAGATTGGAAATGAAAATAAGCACATGGAATGTACGAACCATGCTAAGACCTGGCAAAATGCAGGAGATTGTCGAAAAACTTATAAAGCAAAATATAGATGTAACAGCCCTGCAAGAAATCAGATGGAAAGGACAGGGCGAAGTACGAAAAAGAGAATACTCACTATACTATAGCGGAAGTGAAAAACAAGGATCATATGGATCTGGATTCATACTAAACAAGAAAGCGAGAAGTACGCTTATGCACTTCGAACCAATCAACCAACGAATGTGCTTAAAAGGAAAATTTACAAATATAACCATTCTAAACGCATACGCTCCAACGGAAGAAACAGACGAAATGATAATCGACCAATTCTATGACAGGATCCAACAAGAATGCGACAAGTATCCAATCACGACATCTTGATATTGATGGGAGATTTTAATGCAAAGATAGGACAAGAACAGAGGTACAGGAGTGTTGCTGGACGACACAGCTTGCACGCAGAAACAAGCCCAAACGGAGAGAGATTATGCCACCTAGCAGAAATGCAAAATTTGATATTAAGTAGTACACTCTTTCCGCACAAGCGCATACATAAGGGAACATGGAAAATTCCGGGCACGAGAAAATGTAACCAAATCGATCATGTCGCAGTATCAAGAAGATGGACATCAAATATAAGAGATGTACGCTCGTTCAGAGGAATTAACTGCGATTCCGACCACTTCTTGGTAATAGCAACTGTAAGACAGAGAATAAGCAACATACAAAAACGCGGAGGAGATAAACCAAAGAAGTGGAATGTGGAAAAACTGAAAAGTAAAAAGGGAAAAAGAGAATTTCAATAAACAATACTGGAACACCTACGTAAAAACCCAAGCGAAGACGATGTGGAGAATGAATGGAGACACATCAGAGATAGTATTCTAAAAGGAGCTGAAAAGATAGGAGAAAAGCAAAAATTACGAAACGAAGAATGGTTTGACGAGGAGTGCAGGAAGAAGATAGACATAAAAGATGAAGCAAGAAACAAGTGCCTCCAGCGTGAATCGAGAAGCCAAAGGAAAGGCTATGAAAGAAAAAGAACAGAAGCATACCGAACGTGTCGAAGAAAGAAAAGAGAATACTATAACAAGGAAATAGAAGAAATAGACGAGAGTAATAACAGAAAAAATTACAAAAAGTTCTACCGAGAAATAAAACTACATTCTTCAGAGTACAAAGCGAAAGAAATGTTGTGCGACGACAAAAATGGAACGATCCTAACAGAGAAATCAGACGTCCTGAAACGATGGCAGGAATATTTCTGCGACCTGCTTAATAATAAAAATGAAACAAACTCAGAAGAAGAACTAACTCAGTACAAAACAGCTGAACCAAATGTTGAAACACCGACACTGGAAGAAACAACTGAGATCATAATTGCCTTTAAGAATAACAAGGCGCCTGGTAGCGATAACATTACAGCAGAGCTACTAAAGGCAGGAGGCCCAGAACTGTGGGCCCGTATCCACCAATTAACCAAACGAATCTGGGAGGAAGAAACAATGCCAGAAGAGAGGAATTTAGGCCTTATACATCCTATTCACAAGAAAGGAAGCAAAAGAGATTGTAAAAATTACAGAGGAATTACATTATTAAATGTAACATATAAAATCATTTCATGCCTCATTCACAAAAGGTTGAACGTATATGCAGAAGATATGCTAGATGACTATCAATGTGGATTTCGACCTAACCGATCAACAACAGATCAAATACACCAAATGCGACTGCTGCTAGAAAAGGGATACGAACACAATTTTGACATACACTGCCTTTTCATTGATTTTCAACAAGCCTTCGATTCAGTCAATAGAAATAAGTTATACCTGTACTTAATACATATGGGCATACCAAAAAAGATTGTCAATCTAATTAAACTAACATTAGAAAGAACGTCAGCGGCAGTAGTAATACAAAACGATGAAACCGAAAAATTCGCCATTACGTCTGGAGTCAGACAAGGTGATGCGCTATCCGCTCTACTTTTCAACCTAACATTACATGCGGCTATAGAAAAACTAAAAATAACGGGAAACTTAACATCAAAAAGTAGACAAATCGGAGCTTATGAAGATGACATAGTAATCACGGGGCGCATGGCAAATACAGTAAATGACACATTTAAGGACCTCGAAAAAGAGGCAAGGAAAGTAGGACTGACAGTCAATCAAGAAAAAACAAAATATATGATGATGTCCAGAACTGCACCACAAAATGAAGATAGATACATAGTAGGCGACCACAGCTTTGAAAAAGTTAAAAATTTCACGTATTTCGGATCTCAACTAAATCAAACCAACGACGAGAGTGAAGAAATAAAGATACGAATATTAAAAGGAAATAGAACCTACTATGCGAACAGAAAACTACTTACCAGCAAACTACTAAGTCACAAATCCAAGATAACTATATATATGTGCCTAATACGACCGGTAGTTACTTATGGCTGTGAAACATGGACCCTCCTTAAGAAAAGTGGGGAAGAACTAAAGACATTTGAAAGAAAAATATTAAGAAAAGTATATGGTCCGATAAGGGAACAGGACGGAACATACAGGATAAGAATGAATCACGAACTAGAGTCTCTAATTGGAAACAACAACATAGTAAAACATGTAAAGGCACAGAGACTGAGGTGGATAGGCCATGTGCAAAGAATGGAAAAAGATCGAAACACCAAGCTTATCATGGAATGGAAACCCACCAATAGCCGACCAAGAGGAAGACCACGTAAAAGATGGAAGGAAAGCGTGGAAGAAGACATAAAAGCACTAGGAGTAAGGAATTGGAAAAGAGCAGCAGAAGATCGTGGAGAATGGCATAAAATAGTAGAGGAGGCCAAAACCCATAAAGCGTTGTAGAGCCAAAGGAAGAAGAAGAAGGGTTTTTCCGGGTCCGAGTACCCGGACCCGGACTCGACGAGTCCAAGGGTAAATACTCGGTACCCGATACCCGATCTAAGACTCGACGAGTCTCGGGTCTTGCATGTTTGGCATTGTATAGTACACCGCATCGTAAAGAAGATCGGCGATTTAGCATTACACTTGATGAATGGACGAGTATGAAAATTCAAACATATCTAAATATCAATTTGCATGGAATTGACTCTGTAGTGTATGATCTGGGTTTATTGAGAATTTTTAACTGATGTACTACTATACAATTAGTCGAAAAAGTAGAACAGCACTTAAACACATTTAATATAAAATTTAAAAAACATATAGTTGGTTCAACCCGCGACGGTGCAATTGTAATGATGAAATTTGGACGAGAATCTTCTTTATAATTCCTGTTTGAATCACACTAAACACTTCTATGTTTGTGATGTAGTATATATAAAGAAAAATATTACCGGCTTGGAAGATGAAGATGACCATGGTCTAGATCAGTGTTTCCCAACCTTTTTTTGTGCCATGCCCCACCTAAGCCTAATAAAATTCTTATGAAGTTTTCCTTTTCGTAGTCCATGAGACAGTGTTTCCAAAAACTTTTGTCAGGAATCCTGACGTCGAATGTTGATATCTGCTGAAATAGTTAAGCGCAGCTCAGGTCGGATCTTGTCCCCAAAACTTTGGAACATACTGTTTGATAGCCTACTTAGAACGCAGCTACCAGCGTAAGTGGATATGTTAGCCTATGCAGATGATGTAGCAATCGTGGCGAAAGCGAGTACAGAAGAGGACCTAACGGAAAACATTATCGAATCACTGCGATTGATTAACAGATGGATGCAAGAAATGAAACTAAACCTAGCAAAACAAAAAACAGAAGACATCATGATAGTGGGCAGAAATTTTATTTAAAAGGATTGAATTCAACCTAGAAGGTGAGAAAATAATACCAAAAAAAAAACCATAGGAAGGATCCTACCTAATCAAGGAAGGGCCGGTGAACAGAAACGCGCAATTCTCTGCAAAGTAGTGAACTGTAATACTGTATGCTTGCCAAATATGGGGGCACACCCTTCAAACCAAAAAATACAAACTGATGATTGACAGAATACGGAGGAAGATGGCTCTCAGAGTATGTAGAGGATTCCAAACAGTAAGCATGGAGGCAGCATTGGTGCAGAATTTTGGACTGAACACCGCCAATCGATCTACTTGTCCAGGAGAGGCAGGAAACATACAAGGCGTGCTCAATGGACAAAAGAAAGCAAAAAAAGACGGAAGCCAAGAAGACGGCGCATCAAAAACTAATAGAGCGATGGCAACAGAGGTGGGATTCGACCGCAACCGGTCGTTGGACAAACCGTCTAATACCAAATATGAGCATGTGGTGCGAGAGAATACATGGTGCGAAATGAGTTTTAAATTCACTCTAGCTTTCACCGCACATGGATGTTTCATGGCGTATTTGGAAAGATTTCAGAGAAGCGAAACAGCGACTTGCTTACTATGCGGACATCCCAACGATGATGCATACCACACAGTTTTTATTTGTCGCAGCACCGAAGAGGCAAGGAATCAATTAGAGGTAAAACTGGAAGAAAAAATAAACGTAGAAGGTCTCGTTCCTGCAATGCTATGCAATGAAAATAACTGGGTGTTAGTGGCTGCCTATATACGGCTCGTCATATAGAAGAAACGAGCAGCGGAGGAGAAACATAAAACAACTAAAACTGTTCCCTGAACCTCTAATCTCAAGAGAGGACGGGGAAGTAAGGAAACGATAACAAATGACACCACCCCGAAGTAATGCGTGAGCGGTTCCGGTGTGGTCGATCTATTCAGTATATAAAAAAAGGTCAGATCTTGTCATCAACAAGTTCTCGGTAGGGTTTGTTATCGGCGAGCTTCTTCTCGCTGTTCGGTATCGGCATTGTTTTCATCGGCGAATGAACTGGATTGCAGTTTTCCATCTCAAAGCGTTTCAGCATTATTCGGAGGTAATTCTTTTGATTAAAGTTAAAACCCTCATCAGTCCGTTCGATGTTGATTCCGAGGAACGATATATACAACTCCTCCTGAATTTTACCGTGTACGAATGTATTTTTAACATCCATGTGGTAGACTGCGCAGTTCTTCTCGACGATTACGGATAATAGAATTCTCAGCGTCGCAAGGCTTGCCAATGGGGCATATGCTTCTTCGTCGTCAAAACCATAATTCTGCGCATAACCCTTGATTACAAGTCTAGTCTTGTAGCGCTCGATGTTCGCGCGCTTAACCTAGAAAACCCAGTTGCTGTTGAGTGTGTATTTTCTTTCGGGAAGTGGTGTTAATTCTTAGGTTTCGTTTTCCTCAAGTGCGCTTATTTCTTCGGCAACTCCGTCCATCCATTGATCTTTGTCTTCACGTGTGACCTCGTAGTTGCTCGGTACATCTTCCACGAAAACTTCGGCATGCAGCGTCAAGATTACATAATTTTCTGTTTCATCGTCCAGGTAATAGTCCTGCAGATAACGTGGCCTCTTTCCTCTGGTAGATCGACTAGATGTTTCTTAATTTTCCGGTTCTTTCGCCTTGTCCTGTTTCTCATGTGAGCTTTCGTAAGTCCCCATTTTACCAAGTCTCACTTCCGAAGGTTCGGTTTTCTCGTTGCTGCGATCAATGTCATCTTTCTGATAGAGTTCTTCTTCGTCTTTACTGCTTCCGGTTTTTTCTTCTATTGGCTCTACAACATCTGGATCAATCCAGTCTTCATTTGACAGTCCTTCGAATGAAAATTTTGCTTCATTGAAGATAACATCGGAGCCAACGATGAACTTATGCTCTTCTCGATCTCAAAACGTGTAACCATTTGTGCAATATCCAATCATGAAATATTTCTTCGATCTAGATTCGAATTTTCCGCCTATAATTTGGGGGCTACCCACCCAAAAACCTTCAGTTTCTTCAAATAGGACTTTTCATTGAATCAAAACAACGCTGACGTGGGACTTTAAATAATCAGATAAATTGACTGCTTCTGACAAAAAATGTTTTCCAAGTTTACAATGGAGGAGCATACATTCTGACCTACTCTACTGGTAAACTCTATAGTTTAAGAGTAATTAAAATCTGAATTAATATGAGCACTATGTTTCACCTTTAAATGCGCCTCGAGACGACCTTGTTTCATTGATTCAAAATCAAAATTCTCGTCAAAAGAAATTTATAATATTTATTATTTAAGAATTTGCTTTTTTCTTTCAATTTTGGCACCGAAATCTAGCATTGCATTTAAATGGCCCGGAGCAAAAGGGTTAAACTTGCGTCGGGTTCATTTTCGAATTGCCCCCCATAACAATCAAATTGCCCCTGTGGGGCGTGGGCCCCACGTTGGGAAACACCGGTCTAGATGGTATTGATGACGATCAAGATGAAACTTATTATTCTGACTGAATTGAATTAACTTTAGACAATTTAGAAGGGAATTCATTCATTTACCTTCTGCTCTTAGCCTCTTGTGGACTTTTGTTTTATTTACCTATTTACTATAACATTCTCCAAATCCCTTCTTTATCTAAATCCCACTTAACTTAATCGGTAAGTTCGTACAGTATCGCTTGCATTACTTATGCGTGAACATAAAAAATCCTTTCGTGTTTTTGTTTAAATTGCGAGATAGATTAGACCCGTATCCGGACCCGGACTCAAAAAATTGGACTCGGACTCGACTCGGACTTGCCGAGTCTAAAAAGACCGGGTATTCCCAAACCCTACATAGAAGAATCTCTAAAACTAAAAATAATCCCTTTCGATAAGGATTTATTCTGAGCGGCCCGTTGCCTCTACAAAAGTAATTACTTACCCATTAATTTATGCGTGTGAAGAAAACAAGAAGATTACCTCGCTTCACAACTTCAAAACAAAATTCATAAACTTCTGATTTTCGGCTTGGCCGAAGCTGCGGCTAGTTTATGGCCGAAAACAAAAATATGGCCGAATTATGATTTTTTGGCCGAATATGGCCGAAAACGAAAACGAAGCTTCGGTCGGTGACTACATATAATACTAGACAGAAAAGTCTAGAAGTATCTTATTTTATATCAAGACTTGACAGCTAGAACTTGACAGACAAGAGGACTAGAGAAGCAAGTGTGTATAAAATTTCAGAATGATTGGAATATTGAAAGTGGTTTAAAATTCGATTACAATGTTATGACAATGCTACCGATATGACATTTGGTATTTGGATTCGTTTTTAAAAATAGAGAGACACGTGTTTCAACATTTTCTTAAACCTCGATTAAGGGGGCTACAAATTGGGGGTTGAATATTTTTATAACATATATCTCTGAAACCGAAAATCCCACTAACAAAATAGAGAAGAAGGGGTTTTACCAATCTCCGAAAACCTAGCTATTACACATGGGGGTGCAAATGAAGAATACGTACATCTCAAAGATTGCAAATGTTTCAGGTGTGAAAATTGCAATTTAAATTCTTCTTAAAATCAAGAAACGGTTGTGTAACCATTTCACAAAAATCCAGTTAAAAAGGGTAGAAAAGGATTATTACAAAATGGTCATTTGCAGATTCGACAAATGACATTTGAGTAACAGTTGATAATTACAATTTAAACTGGTTTTGACTGTCTATTATTGTCTCTCTAGTTTTATCTACCTAATTTTGCCTGACTAGACTTATATATTCAATCTTGTCAGTCTAGTCTTGTCTGGCGAGTCTTGTCTGTCTAGTCCTATCTGTCTAGTCTTGTCTGTCTGGTCTTGTCTGTCTAGTCTTGTCACAATCCATTTTTCACAGGTCACAGGTTCTTGTAAGAGTTTCCTTCAGCTTTATTATGACGGCGTCTGTCAGTTTGTGTTTATATTTTCCTTGGCTGTAGCTTACTTTCTTTTAGTGCTATGGATGGTTTTACTTTTTTAATGATTTCCGTCCATTTGTGGTCTCATCGTGATCGTTTCTTCCCGGTGTCTGCAGAGGGTTCTTATGGACAATAAACCTTAATTGCTTTGTCGGTTTTTGCAAATACTCGACTAGTTTTTTTGTCATCGGCCAGTCTGTTTTTCTGGGTCTTGCATATCTAACTTATAATATAATATATCTGTCCGTTAATGTAATATCCCCGTTTTCATCTGGAGTACCCATTGTATGCTTTAGGTAAACAATTTTTCCCACCTTTGGAACTTGCTTTAGCATCTCCTCAGGTCTTGCATAGGCATCTGTTAGTGTCCTTGGTACCCCTTGTTCGTGCAGCAAGAGTTCGACGCACCAGACAATATCCCTATCTGGGGTTGTGGCTAGTATGTTCTCTGGCCAACCTGCACTTTCTCGTTGATATTTAGATTTTAGAGTATGGTTTTGGTAGCTCTTTTTCTTCATCGGTGGTGGTTGTTTGTATCTACGTTGCGTGTTTTACCGCATCGTTAACTCTCATCTATATTTGTGCTATAATTCAATTGGCCGCTGATCCATATTCTCATAAGGGACCCTGTTAATGCTCAAATTTCCTCTGTCACCTTTTAAATGCTGGGAGTTACCTTAACCAACGTCTTGCGATCTAGAGATCTCGAAATCAATTTTTGGGTAATTTCCTCTAGCTCATTTCGTGATACAAATGGAAGATTGGCGGTGTCTTAGCGTTTGCGTTTGGCCTGCTGTTCCTCCGTTTGGTTTTGTCTGTCTAGTCTGTCTTTTTTTTTAAGTGAATCGGGGGAAGCTCTCATATATACCCAGTATTTCACCTTGGCTTTTAGTATGCGCCACCCCGGTATCGCATATTTTGCATTCATTCAGGATGGGCAGCCCGGATGGTCAGTGAAAACCGCCCTAGTTGTTGTCTGCCCGACCAGGATTCAAACTCGGGTCTCCCGCATTGAAAGGCAAGTATGTTGTCAACTACACCACCGAGGAGGACAGCCTGGTGTGCCTAGTCTTGTCTGTCAAGTTTTGTATGTCTAGTCTTGTCTGTCTAGTCTTATCTGTCTAGTCTTGTCTGTCTAGTCTTGTCTGTCTAGTTTTGTCTGTCTAGTCTTGTCTGTCTAGTCTTGTCTGTCTAGTCTTGTCTGTCTAGTCTTGTCTGTCTAGTCTTGTCTGTCTAGTCTTGTCTGTCTAGTCTTGTCTGTCTAGTCTTGTCTGTCTAGTCTTGTCTGTCTAGTCTTGTCTGTCTAGTCTTGTCTGTCTAGTCTTGTCTGTCTAGTCTTGTCTGTCTAGTCTTGTCTGTCTAGTCTTGTCTGTCTAGTCTTGTCTGTCTAGTCTTGTCTGTCTAGTCTTGTCTGTCTAGTCTTGTCTGTCTAGTCTTGTCTGTCTAGTCTTGTCTGTCTAGTCTTGTCTGTCTAGTCTTGTCTGTCTAGTCTTGTCTGTCTAGTCTTGTCTGTCTAGTCTTGTCTGTCTAGTCTTGTCTGTCTAGTCTTGTCTGTCTAGTCTTGTCTGTCTAGTCTTGTCTGTCTAGTCTTGTCTGTCTAGTCTTGTCTGTCTAGTCTTGTCTGTCTAGTCTTGTCTGTCTAGTCTTGTCTGTCTAGTCTTGTCTGTCTAGTCTTGTCTGTCTAGTCTTGTCTGTCTAGTCTTGTCTGTCTAGTCTTGTCTGTCTAGTCTTGTCTGTCTAGTCTTGTCTGTCTAGTCTTGTCTGTCTAGTCTTGTCTGTCTAGTCTTGTCTGTCTAGTCTTGTCTGTCTAGTCTTGTCTGTCTAGTCTTGTCTGTCTAGTCTTGTCTGTCTAGTCTTGTCTGTCTAGTCTTGTCTGTCTAGTCTTGTCTGTCTAGTCTTGTCTGTCTAGTCTTGTCTGTCTAGTCTTGTCTGTCTAGTCTTGTCTGTCTAGTCTTGTCTGTCTAGTCTTGTCTGTCTAGTCTTGTCTGTCTAGTCTTGTCTGTCTAGTCTTGTCTGTCTAGTCTTGTCTGTCTAGTCTTGTCTGTCTAGTCTTGTCTGTCTAGTCTTGTCTGTCTAGTCTTGTCTGTCTAGTCTTGTCTGTCTAGTCTTGTCTGTCTAGTCTTGTCTGTCTAGTCTTGTCTGTCTAGTCTTGTCTGTCTAGTCTTGTCTGTCTAGTCTTGTCTGTCTAGTCTTGTCTGTCTAGTCTTGTCTGTCTAGTCTTGTCTGTCTAGTCTTGTCTGTCTAGTCTTGTCTGTCTAGTCTTGTCTGTCTAGTCTTGTCTGTCTAGTCTTGTCTGTCTAGTCTTGTCTGTCTAGTCTTGTCTGTCTAGTCTTGTCTGTCTAGTCTTGTCTGTCTAGTCTTGTCTGTCTAGTCTTGTCTGTCTAGTCTTGTCTGTCTAGTCTTGTCTGTCTAGTCTTGTCTGTCTAGTCTTGTCTGTCTAGTCTTGTCTGTCTAGTCTTGTCTGTCTAGTCTTGTCTGTCTAGTCTTGTCTGTCTAGTCTTGTCTGTCTAGTCTTGTCTGTCTAGTCTTGTCTGTCTAGTCTTGTCTGTCTAGTCTTGTCTGTCTAGTCTTGTCTGTCTAGTCTTGTCTGTCTAGTCTTGTCTGTCTAGACTTGTCTGTCTAGTCTTGTCTGTCTAGTCTTGTCTGTCTAGTCTTGTCTGTCTAGTCTTGTCTGTCTAGTCTTGTCTGTCTAGTCTTGTCTGTCTAGTCTTGTCTGTCTAGTCTTGTCTGTCTAGTCTTGTCTGTCTAGTCTTGTCTGTTTAGTCTTGTCTGTCTAGTCTTGTCTGTCTAGTCTTGTCTGTCTAGTCTTGTCTGTCTAGTCTTGTCTGTCTAGTCTTGTCTGTCTAGTCTTGTCTGTCTAGTCTTGTCTGTCTAGTCTTGTCTGTCTAGTCTTGTCTGTCTAGTCTTGTCTGTCTAGTCTTGTCTGACCTTGCCCAGACTGGAGCTCCGTACAGCATAGTTGATTGAACCTCCGAGCAAAGTAGCCTTCTCTTACTACTTTTTGGCCCACTAGTATTGGGCATTAGTTTTTCCAAAGCTGAAGTGGTTTTAAAGGCATTTGCCATAATTCTTTTGACGTGTTCCTTGAAGGAGAGCTTTCCGTAAATGGTTACTTCCAGGTATGTAATTGCTTCTTTGGGAGTAATTGCTACATGCTTAATTTTAAAAGTAATAGTTGTAAAGTAAGATCTCTGTTGCCTATTAACAGTACATCTTCTGTTTTCTGGGGAGTTGATTTTAATCTTCTTTTTCAGCCATTCGTCTACTTCTTTAATGGCCATTAATAGCTAATTTGCGCGTCTCATTATCTCTTCTTCTGTTTTCCCTATTGCGACAATGGCTAGGTCGTCGGCGAATCCTATTATTATAATATAGGACCCATGACTGAACCCTGTGAAGCACCACTGTATGCTTCATAATCAGCGATTTTAGTGCCAAGTTAGAATAAAATTCTCCTGTTAGATTGATAGCGGTGAAGTAATCGCAACAGGTATGGGTGAAAGTTCCTCCTAGGCAGTTTTTCCATGATATTTCGCCATACGATCGAATTGAATGCGTTTTTCACATGGAGGGTTATCAAGACGCAAATCTTCTGTGTTGTCCGCGTACCATTCAGCTGGTACGCTTTCTCTGCCATTCCAACAACTCTCATGATAGCATCTAAAGTCGACCTTCCTTCCCTGAATCCATATTGTCTGTCCGAGAGCTGTTTGCCTTTATCAAACTCTGTCTTGATTCTATCAAGTAACATCTGTTCAAGGAGCTTTCCTGCGACATCCAATAAGCAAATGGGTCGGTAGGAGGTAGGCTCTTGTGAAGGTCACTATAGGTATAGTCACTTATCTTCCTTCCTTAGGAGCACCAAATTGGCTCTTTTCCACTTTAGTAAAATTTCTGATTCATTCTGTTAGTTTCTAAAATGAAGCTTGGCTGGCTGTTTACTACCACAATTTTGATAATTTTGGGAGGAGGTTTATCTGGGCCTGGTATTCTGCAGTTTCTAAGTCGTTTCCTGGCGCTAAGTAGTTCTTCTCTAGAGAATTCCAATAGTCCTCTTACTTCCGGTAGTTTCCATTGTAGCTTTTAGTGAGTTGGAAAGAAGACCTTCACCACTTCTATCATCTGTTCAATCATTAGTTGCAGGTTTGAGTGCCTCACCTTGAGCTCCCTTGTAGCAATCGGATACGCGTCATCCCAGACATTTGTGTCGATTTTATTGCAAAGTTGTCCCTAGAGTTCTCTTTTGGCTTAGTAGATCTCAGTACGTAGCGCCTTTTTAGATGTGGAATACAAGTTTCTATGTATTTCTACTGACTCTGCGTTTGCCTTTCTTTTAAGTTTCCGCTGGTAGGTACGTCTTGCGGCAATACACGAGGCTCTCATTTCTGCGATTTTATCGCACCACATTATACTTGTTTTCCTTTTCTCTATTTTTTTCCTCGTGACAAGAGTGGCATTACATATTCTCTCCAAGACTGAGATAAGTTCTTCTAGGGACCGTTCGTTTGTGGTGTTTACTTCCTCCTCCAGTCTATTTATAAATTTGTCTTCATTCATATTTTTTATATGCCAACCTCTATAAATTTGTATGTAGCTCGGCAATTTGGGATAAATATCTACAGTTATTTGATAGAATATGTATTTGTGGTCACTTAACGTTTCCCGCGTCAGTACCTGAAAGTTTCTAATATTCCCTACCAGTTTCACAGAAGTAAAAGTTTTGTCCAGTATGGAGGAGCTACTCCTGTGTTCGAAAGTGGGTGAATTTCCAACATTGCATACGTACAACTCTAGCTCTGCTATCCAGTGCAGCACAATGTTTCCTCGATTATCAGTAATTGGGCATCCCCAGTATTGGGATTTCGCATTGAAGTCCCCCCTACTACCGAAGGTTTTGTTTTGCTCCTTATTTCCTGGCTAAGGCGGCCAGCGATAGCTCTAGTTTTTGTAGGCTGTCGTTTGGTGACAGATAGCAGCTGAATAAGATTATATCATCGAGCTCGATTCATAAAAATCCGAGCCCACTTCCATAATTTCTAACGGGTGTATATGAATTATTAAGCATAATAGCTGAATCCTTCCTTTGATCGGCGAAGCAATCTCCCTTGACTGACTTTTTGATCGGTTCACTGATTATGGTGATTCTTCTCAATCGTATCGCTCATCTCCGAGCATCGTAGGGATAATATTTGTTCTATTTGTTGTCTCCATTCTTCCCTGTTTTTAGCAGTTTTTGTGCAATCGTGTACAGTTGCGCCTATGGCTTTGGATATTTGATCCATATAGTGCGATGGTTATCTTCCTCATGGTCTCTTACCCTCTTTCTTTCCTTGGACTATCAATTTCTCAAGTGAGTCGTCCTTTCTTCGTATTATGTGACCGAAATATCTTAGGATGGACTTTTGGATAGTTTTGCTCAGTCGATCGACGATGTTAGGTTCTCGTAGAATGAATTCATCAGTACGTTTTTTCGTCCATGATATCCTGAGCATTGGAGACGCATGCTGTGTACATTTCAAACGCATTAATTCGTCTTCTGTCAGCCATTTTTCGTGTCCAGGATTCCGCAGCGTATGTGACTATAGGCAATATAAGTGTCTTTATGACTGCCATCTTGGTACCTTTAGAAATGCTGTGATCCTTCCAAATACGTGAAAGTTTGCAATGGCGGTTTTGCCCATAGCCATTCTTCTCCTTATTTGCTTTTCACAGCTGCCAGTTCTTGAAATGTGTGAGCCCAAATACACGAACTCGTTTACTACCTCGATTTCATCAATATGCGCTGGGCTTTGCAGTCTTCCTTGGGATCGGTCTATTATCATAATTTTAGTTTTTGTTTTATTCATTTCAAGGCCCACCTCTCCGCTGATTTCTTTCACCTTCGGGAGAAGGTTCTTGATCTCTTCTTCTGTACTTCCCAGCAATGTTGTATCATCTACATACCGTAAATTTGATATTTCGCTGCCTCCTATAGATATTCTTCCATCCCAGTTATGAGTTGCTTTGCGGACTATCCATTCTCCGTAGGGATTGAATATAATAGGTGAAAGGATGCACCCCTGACGAACTCTTTTGTATACTCTGAAGGGGTGACAGAGGCATTTTTCTATTCTGACCTGTGCTTCTGCAGATTGATATAGGTTGGTGGTGAGGCTAATAAGATGTCTAGGTACTCCCATCTCCGACATAACGGTCCATAATTTGCTCCATTTTACTTGATCGAATGTATTTTTGTAGTCAATAAAACAGAGGCATCCAGGTTGGTTGAACTCTCTTAGTTTTTCAATTATCTGTCAGATGCTCAAGATATGCTCTCGGTTGTGGAATTTGGGGGTGTATGTATGCTTTTAACCTGTCGTGAAGTATATGTAACAATGTTTTGCTGACGTGTGATATTAAAGATATCGTTCTGTAATTTGAACATTGGGTCTTTGCTCCTTTTTTTATAGATTGGCACGAATTGATATCCTGATATCCAGATCTTGTTGCACAGTATATGCAGGAGACTTATCATATTTTCATCAGACACGTCAATCATTTCCGCCACTATTCCGTCAGGTCCTGCAGATTTTCTAGGTTTTACCTTTTTCAGAGTCCACTACACCTCGGAATTAAGGATTTCTGGTTCTTGATCTTCTGAGTTTGCGATTTCAGGTGGGTTGTCTCCTGGTTGATCTTCGAACAAGTTTTGACAGTATTCTCTCCATTTCATTGCGACCTCTGTTTTCTCCGTTATTACTTCTCCTTGCTCGTTTTCTAGAATTATCGTTCGCGATTTGAAGTCTCTGGTTATCTCTCTGATTTTGGCAAAAAGGTCTCTGAATGCATTTTTTTGATGATGGTCTTCGATTTCTCTGCATATTGTCGAAATGTAGCCGTTCTTGTCTTCTTTACACATTTTCCTTATATCTTTGGATAGTGTACTGTAGTCTTCACGTCGTTCTTCGTTGTTCAAGCCTTTTTGTTTTAGTTCCTTTCTTTCCTGTATAGCCTCCCATGTTCTGTCTGTTATCTACGTTTTTTTTCTTTCGGGTTTGTGGTTAAATTCATTGGCCATTTTTAACCTTTCCGATTTCATCCTCTTCCAAAGTTGGTTCTCGTCCATTTGTTTGGTGTTTCCACTGTTGAGTGTTTGGAGTTTTTCGGAGATTCTGGTTCTATATTCGGTGTTATTGTGTAAGTCTCACCTATTATAGACATAGAGGGGTGTTCTGGAGTTTTCAGTTTTAATTTTATTTCTCCTATAAGTAGCTAATGATCGAATCCGCAGTCAGCGCCTGGATAGGTTTTGGTATATTTTATACTTGTTCGCCATCTTTATGGTATCAGCAGGAAATCTATTTGATTTCTATACCTATCACCGGGTGACCTCCACGTATATAGTCGCCGTGGGTGATGTGTGAACATTGTGTTCATGATGGTCATATTCTTGTCAGCGCAGAATGACAATAGACTCTCATTTCTGTCTCCCAGGCCCCATTTTCCTAGTCTGTTTTCTAAGTGGTCTTCCGTTGTTTGAATGACCGACTATTATTGTAATCTCTCTTTCTGGTATTCTAGCTGTTTCCGTTAGGATGTCCGAAGAGAATTCCTCAATTTCATTATCGGATGCGTCTGAAGTAGGGGCATATAGATTATGGCGATATCCACTTTTATTTCATGAGCTGTGGACTTCATTAGGTCTTGAGCAGCTCGACTGCGCATCGCGTTTATTTGCAGGAACTGTAGAGTCATTTCTGCTTATTTTTTCTAGCCTAGCCTTTATTCACCTAGCCACCGTCAGCTCCTTTCTAAAAGCGGGGCACGCTTCGTAGGATTCAGAATGTGCTCTGTGACCCTCCACATTGCATACGGGGTAAAACTCGTTTTCCTTGCAGTCTTGTGCAGTATGTCCATCACGCTCCCATCTAAGGCACATCTTTTGCCCGTCCGGTCCGATGCATGTCCTGGCAAGATGTCTCGTTTGCCAGTATCTGTAGCATTTGGTGACGTTTATACGCTACTAAATTCGGCACTGAACCATCTCTATTCTCACTCTTCTTATTTCCACTAGAGTGGCAGCTAGAAACTTTGGGACAGTTGCTATTTGGCAATCTCCGTAGGCAGGTCTTAGATTTCTAAACTTAATTTCACCGTTTTCGCCACCGGGTTGTTCTCTTATTGTCTGTATTATCTCTTCCATTAACTGCATCCAGGTCTTTAATGTGCAGTATTGCGTCTGCGGACTTGACACGTACTTGGACCATGGGACATTTTTGTTCTAAGTCTTCTCTTAGTCCTTGAGTTTTGCCGCCTTTCACCTCCAATAACAGTTCGCCTGACTTTGTTTAACATAGCTTCCGTGTTTTTGTTTCTTACTCGACTTTTTTGTTCTTTGGACCACTGGCCATCTTGCTTTTCAGCAGATTGTGCGTCTGTGATTTTAGTAATTGGCTTTTTTAGGCAGTCTATCAACTTCTTTGTGATTTGCAGTCTACTTTGGCTGGTTTATTTAGCGCCAAGGTCTTCCTACCATTTTTTCCATTTATGACTTTGAGCTGTTATAGACAGTCAAAAAGGTTTTTTAAGTCAGCCGTTTCCGCTGAGAGTTCCTTAGACATCATCTGGTATATTTCCCCGCCTGAGTTGGTAATATAGCCAGTTTCATCTGACATGCTAGTAGTGTCTCGCAAATAATAATAATAATAACCTTTATTCGCATAATTAAAATAATTTACATTTCCATACAAAATATACATAAGCAAAAAAAAACAATAAAAAATAATAGAAAAGTTGTGAAACTAACATCCCATTAAAAAGAAAAAAGAAATTTTACCACCCTATAAACCCATACATCAACACCTGTACATCGGACATAAGCTCACAAACTAAAAAAACAAAAAAAAACAAAACCGCTACACTCAAAAAACTCAAAAAACTACCCCGTTGCATCCGCTCTTTCCATCTTTTCACTCTTTATAAAAACGACAGTCCCTTCCCGCTCTCGTCCATACACTCACTCCAATCCTTTCCTCGCCTTCTTTCCTGGTCATTCCACTTCGCCATCGTGCATTCTTCCAACCAATGACTTCACATATCCTCCTTCAACCCACACACCGTCTACTTTCCTCATTCATCCAATGTCTCCTTCCACGCTCTTCATTACCACACCTAAATCTCGCCAATACGGACAGGTCGACCCTTTACTTGTCCTCAAATAACCAGGAACACGGCCGTGCACTTGTATCTGACTGTAGCCTTGGTGATATTTGCTAGCCTCTATTTTGGATTGGCGCTCTTGGAAGTCCACTTCTAATAACCTCTCTCCTAGCATCCGTTTCCACTGAGCATCCGCACTTTTTTCCGTTTCCAACCCCTCGGATGATAACCCGCCTCTCTCATACAGTTTCCTTTTATTCAGCCCCCAACCACTCACTCTTCTAACACTTAACCCCTCTTTATTCACTACTCGAAAGATTTCCTTTATTATCCTTTCATCTCCTAATCCATCCACCCTATACTCGAACGTTATCACTCTTTTCGCAGCAATTACAGCCACTTTACAAACACACATTTCCTGAAGCACAATGTGACACAGGTGCACAGGCGTCGACCTATCAAGTTTCAACACTTTCTTATAAAACTTTAGCTGCACCCTTTCGATCTTGTCTTCCTCTTTCGTTCCCCAGACCTCGCATCCATACAGTAACACGCTTCGCACACATGCCTTCCATATGGTCTCTGCTGCTCTAAAGTTTCCGTCAAAGTTTCTTTTCCAAACCTCAAGCGACAATCCAGGATTTTAGCAAATATTTTGTATGAGGAGTTCATCAAAGTTATACCTCTATAATTTTCTAGCGCGTCCCTCGTTCCACTCTTAAACACCGGTTGAATTATCCCTTTCCAATTGACTGGTATCCTTTTGTCTCCTCTCCCTATCCTTCTCAATTGCTCCGTAAACTTCTCCTTGCAGATTCCAGGTGCTTCTTTCCACGCTTCATTTCCGAGCCCATACAAACCTCCCGATTTTCTTGGCTTTAGGGAATTAATAACATCCTCCACCTCCGTCACGGTGATATTCTCGGCGAGCTCTTCCTGCTTTCTCTGTCGATCTACTGAGCTATCATCTCTGCCTGGTCGCATCTCCACCCCTCCTAGCATCATCATGAAGTGGTTTTGCAATTCTTCTATCGCAATGCTCTTGGGTAATCTTTTCTTCCTTTGCCTATTCTCTCTCACGTATTTCCACAGCTCAGCTTCCGTCTTGATGGTTTTTGTCCAAGAGATGAACAGAAACTTTTATATGAACCCCTGGAATTTTTGAAATATCGCAAGCGATCACCACAGAAGTATAACCTTAAATGGTATTATCGTTCCTATTCCACAATTGCAGAGGTCCAGAGGTTGCTATCTGCCACCACTTCCCCTCCAGTTCTACCTCCCTAAAAACTAGACCCTCCACCTCTTCTAGAAATCTCTCCGATTCCTTGATGCCTCTTCTGACCCCTGTTATTATTCCCCCCTTTGCCCTTCCGTAGTCACTCTCTCTCCGTGCCGGTTGTATCCTCCAATTGTACTCCTTTGGGAGTCTCTCTTTACAGGCTTCCCATTCCTTCTCTTGAACCCAGGTCTCCACTAACCCAACTATTTCGAATTTCCTCAAGAATTCTATAAGAGACCCGTCCATTTTATCCAATTTCTTCCTGAGCCCTGCTACATTCCAAAACATTAGCTTTACATTTTCCTTTTCCGTTCCGTCGTTGTGTAACTGTCCCATCTTTCTTTGGTGGTTTACTTGTTTTTTGCTACCTTGTCCTATTGTACCCAATTCCCATCTATTTCCATTCTTTGGTATCCTACTTCAATCTGGTGGCCCCTTTCCTTGAATACCTTTGCCTTCGTTAACAGTTCTTTCTGGATTCCTTGTTCCTTAGGGGTGAAATCATCTTGAATGAATACGTTTGTACCTCTAAGCTTGCGTTTGTTTCTCATTATGTCCTTTCTTACCTCCCAACTTTCTAATTTTAACATAATCGGGCCTTTACTTTCTCTATTATTCCTATTCGAGCCAAGCCTGTATGCATTCACGAAACCGTCGTTTAAACCTAGCTTTTCCTGAAATATGTTCTTTGCCTTTCCCGCCAATCTTCTCCTTCAATTCCATAAATTACGATATTATTTCTTAATTCTCTCCTGAATCTCCTCTCTTCCGTATCTTTTAGTTTAGCCAGCTCCTCTCTCATTATCTGACGTTCCTCCTCCCACTTACTCTCAGTTCTTCTCTTCTCCTCCTTGACTGCCTCCGCTTCCTCCTCCAGTTTCGATAACTTATTGTTTATTTCCATATTCTCATCTCTTATTGACCTCAACTCTGCTAACAATTTCTTTCTCCAGTCCTTTTCTACTTCTTCCTCCTCCTTTTGTCTCTTCACCACCCTTTCCAATTTTTCCTCCATTCTTCTGTTTTCCCGTAAATATACTACGTTTCCTACCTGGGTTATGCTTTTCTAACTCCTCCGGTCTGGCTTACGCTTTCGGAACACCTTGGTCCTTGTACAGGTTCACGTCAACGCACCAGGCAATGTCCCACTCGCTGGATGTTGCTAGTGCACTACCGTGTCCATCCTTTACCCTGCGGTATGTCATTTTGGGCCAATCTTTTGCAGCGACTGCCTTGAACTCTTCATATGTTGTTCCAGCATCTATTTGTTGAGCATTTGTTGAGCCATTTGTTCCAGCATCTATTTTGGTGAAGTTCCTTCACTTGTTTCTCTTTCTTTTCGCAGCTGTCTGTGTGCTAGTTTTGCAGGTTGTTACACGTTTGTGTTCTTCATCCCTGCTCGCCTCCATTGTCTGGACTTCGACGTCGAAGGTTAGCTTCTGGATACGCTCGAAGCGGTGCTGCTCTAACCAGCTAGCGACCGAATCGCGCGAGAAGATGTTCGCAGACTTCTTAACTCTCGTTGTAATCTCCCTAACTTCCCTTTCGGTACTTGTGCTATTCGCGATGGCGTTTTCCAGGTCCTCCACTTGTTTGGTCAGAGCCCCGATAGTGCGATAGTGAAGACAATCGGGCACTCTGTTTTCTTGTAGGGCTCAATAGTGTCATCCGTAGAAAGTCTATCTGCCACTTTGCGCTCTTTTGTAGCCTCCCCTACAGATTGGTTCCTCATATGTCCCAATATATAATTTGTTGTTTCCCCTGCCACCCAGATCTTACCACTTTTGAGTCCATTGTAAGTCCATTGAGTCCCCGAGAGTCCATTGTAAATCACCTGCCACATAGGATTCTGGATGGAATCAGTTGTTTGCTGAAACTTTCAAATTAATTTCGACGGCAGCTGGTTTTGAACCTGTCTAGTCCGCCTAGAACGTCTAGTCCGTCTAGTCCGTCTGGTCCGTCTGGTCCGTCTGGTCCGTCTGGTCCGTCTGGTCCGTCTGGTCCGTCTGGTCCGTCTGGTCCGTCTGGTCCGTCTGGTCCGTCTGGTCCGTCTGGTCCGTCTGGTCCGTCTGGTCCGTCTGGTCCGTCTGGTCCGTCTGGTCCGTCTGGTCCTTCTGGTCCGTCTGGTCCGTCTGGTCCGTCTGGTCCGTCTGGTCCGTCTGCTCCGTCTGGTTCATCTGGTCCGCCTGGTTCGTTTGGTCCGTCTGGTCCGTCTAGTCCGCCTGGTCCGTCTTGTCCGTCTAGTCTGTCTAGTTTTGTCTGTCTACTTTTGTCTGTCTAGTCTTGTCTATCTAGTCTTGTCTATCTAGTCTTGTCGATCTAGTCTTTTCGGTTTAGTCTTGCCTGTGAGGTATTATTTGTCAAGCCTTGTATGTCTAGTCTAGTCTGTCTAGTTTTGTCTGTCTAGTCTTGTCTGTCTAGTCTTGACTGTCTAGTGTTGTCTGTATACTCTGTCTAGTCTTGTTTGTCTAGTCTTGTCTGTCTGGTCTTGTCTGTCTAGTCTTTTCTGTCTAGTCTATCTAGTCTTGTGTGTCTAGTCTTGTCCGTCTACTCTTGTTTATATGGTCAAACCTAACTGGATTTGTCTCTCATATTATAAATCCTGTCTTAATAAACTTCTAACAATAAGCTATAACATTTCATGATGTTTTCTCTGTGTCTATTTAGTGTTTGTGATAATATACGGTGTCCATTTTTGGTGTTATTTAGTGTGTAATTTAGTGTTAGTGTTCAGTACGGTCAACCAAGTCTAATAAAGCTATCATAGCTGAATTAGTAGCCGCCGCAGCGCTGTTGCTATAGCTACACACGGTCAACACTAACCCTCAGGAAAGCCGACAAATTGCAAGCGCATTATTGTTCTTTAAGAAGTCCCTGGGGACTGGCTCGTACAATCGCCAGAAATTTCCGGAATTATTCCCCACAGATCGACGATGGATAATAAAAATTTTTAGGTAGTTTGCAGACTATTTATTATTTATGAGTTAACGTTGATTTATTCGTTAGTTATAGAGTCTAATTGTGGCGAATTATACTAAAATGATTTCTTATGTTCATTTATTTAGTGAATTTGTGAACTACTCTTGCGACCCTCTGGTATGAGGGTCTCGTGTTCTATATAGAGGGAGGAAATGACGTTGTCAGCTTCGTTAAAGAAAGTAGTCGAGTGGAGTAGATGCCTCTCGTAATTAAAATCTAAATGACTCGGTCTGCTTTCGATGTGTTAAAACTGTAATTCAAGTTGCTGCATAATTGAAACAATTTTCGATTATTTTGCACGAGAAACGAACTATACCTATTTACTTTTTAATTACATTTAGTTTAATTCACTAGTTTTTAATTACCAACTTATTTTCGAACTACGTAATTCCTTGAAACAGCAACATTTCAAATAACTGAACTTATCTAATCTAACACCTAGTACAATATAACCTAGTCTAGATAATTTTGTCTATTTTAATTACTCAGACTGACTAAATCTAAACGACATATGTTTTGTGTACCTAAACGTTGTTGACCAAAGGCACAATTCAATTTAAAACTTATTTTAACTCGACAAGATTATTTTAAATCTCCGCGTAGCATCCGCGATAGATATTTTTTGGTTCGTTTCTTGAGAGAGGAATTTATTTTCATTGTGCCAGTGCAGCGTCTAATCAGAGTGTTCCATTTGATCCGTTTTAAGTTACGCTGTAAATTTTCCAAGGTACATTCTAATCTAGCCGACAAATTTATTGCACTCCTGTAGCTTTTAAGGCCAATAAATTTACCCATGTAAATAGAGACTGGCTGCACGAGCAACCAACTACATCCAACCGTACACCTCCATAAAACACTTGATTGTTGTCTAAATAGATAGCGAATGTTCAAACGTTTCTTTTCTATTATTAATTATAATGTCTTTTGTTTTTAGTTAACTTGATTTCACACGGCCAGATTATGGTATACTAAACAAATTTTAACGGACAGAAATAACTAAGGTCCAGACAACCCGTTACTTGTTAATTTCACAACAGACAAGTGGACACTGCCAATACGGTTTTGGGCATTTATAGAATCGCAATAATATCCGACAGACAAGTATAGACAGACAAGACTAGACAGACAAGACTAGAGAGACAAGACTAGACAGACAAGACTAGACAGACAAGACTAGAGAGACAAGACTAGACAGACAAGACTAGACAGACAAGACTAGACAGACAAGACTAGACAGACAAGACAAGACAGACAAGACAGACAAGACAGACAAGACAGACAAGACAGACAAGACAGACAAGACAGACAAGACAGACAAGACAGACAAGACAGACAAGACAGACAAGACAGACAAGACAGACAAGACAGACAAGACAGACAAGACAGACAAGACAGACAAGACAGACAAGACAGACAAGACAGACAAGACAGACAAGACAGACAAGACAGACAAGACAGACAAGACAGACAAGACAGACAAGACAGACAAGACAGACAAGACAGACAAGACAGACAAGACAGACAAGACAGACAAGACAGACAAGACAGACAAGACAGACAAGACAGACAAGACAGACAAGACAGACAAGACAGACAAGACAGACAAGACAGACAAGACAGACAAGACAGACAAGACAGACAAGACAGACAAGACAGACAAGACACCCAAGACAGACAAGACAGACAAGACAGACAAGACAGACAAGACAGACAAGACAGACAAGACAGACAAGACAGACAAGACAGACAAGACAGACAAGACAGACAAGACAGACAAGACAGACAAGACAGACAAGACAGACAAGACAGACAAGACAGACAAGACAGACAAGACAGACAAGACAGACAAGACAGACAAGACAGACAAGACAGACAAGACAGACAAGACAGACAAGACAGACAAGACAGACAAGACAGACAAGACAGACAAGACAGACAAGACAGACAAGACAGACAAGACAGACAAGACAGACAAGACAGACAAGACAGACAAGACAGACAAGACAGACAAGACAGACAAGACAGACAAGACAGACAAGACAGACAAGACAGACAAGACAGACAAGACAGACAAGACAGACAAGACAGACAAGACAGACAAGACAGACAAGACAGACAAGACAGACAAGACAGACAAGACAGACAAGACAGACAAGACAGACAAGACAGACAAGACAGACAAGACAGACAAGACAGACAAGACAGACAAGACAGACAAGACAGACAAGACAGACAAGACAGACAAGACAGACAAGACAGACAAGACAGACAAGACAGACAAGACAGACAAGACAGACAAGACAGACAAGACAGACAAGACAGACAAGACAGACAAGACAGACAAGACAGACAAGACAGACAAGACAGACAAGACAGACAAGACAGACAAGACAGACAAGACAGACAAGACAGACAAGACAGACAAGACAGACAAGACAGACAAGACAGACAAGACAGACAAGACAGACAAGACAGACAAGACAGACAAGACAGACAAGACAGACAAGACAGACAAGACAGACAAGACAGACAAGACAGACAAGACAGACAAGACAGACAAGACAGACAAGACAGACAAGACAGACAAGACAGACAAGACAGACAAGACAGACAAGACAGACAAGACAGACAAGACAGACAAGACAGACAAGACAGACAAGACAGACAAGACAGACAAGACTAGACAGACAAGACTAGACAGACAAGACTAGACAGACAAGACTAGACAGACAAGACTAGACAGACAAGACTAGACAGACAAGACTAGACAGACAAGACTAGACAGACAAGACTAGACAGACAAGACTAGACAGACAAGACTAGACAGACAAGACTAGACAGACAAGACTAGACAGACAAGACTAGACAGACAAGACTAGACAGACAAGACTAGACAGACAAGACTAGACAGACAAGACTAGACAGACAAGACTAGACAGACAAGACTAGACAGACAAGACTAGACAGACAAGACTAGACAGACAAGACTAGACAGACAAGACTAGACAGACAAGACTAGACAGACAAGACTAGACAGACAAGACTAGACAGACAAGACTAGACAGACAAGACTAGACTAGACAGACAAGACTAGACAGACAAGACTAGACAGACAAGACTAGACAGACAAGACTAGACAGACAAGACTAGACAGACAAGACTAGACAGACAAGACTAGACAGACAAGACTAGACAGACTAGACAGACAAGACTAGACAGACAAGACTAGACAGACAAGACTAGACAGACAAGACTAGACAGACAAGACTAGACAGACAAGACTAGACAGACAAGACTAGACAGACAAGACTAGACAGGCAAGACTAGACAGACAAGACTAGACAGACAAGACTAGACAGACAAGACTAGACAGACAAGACTAGACAGACAAGACTAGACAGACAAGACTAGACAGACAAGACTAGACAGACAAGACTAGACAGACAAGACTAGACAGACAAGACTAGACAGACAAGACTAGACAGACAAGACTAGACAGACAAGACTAGACAGACAAGACTAGACAGACAAGACTAGACAGACAAGACTAGACAGACAAGACTAGACAGACAAGACTAGACAGACAAGACTAGACAGACAAGACTAGACAGACAAGACTAGACAGACAAGACTAGACAGACAAGACTAGACAGACAAGACTAGACAGACAAGACTAGACAGACAAGACTAGACAGACAAGACTAGACAGACAAGACTAGACAGACAAGACTAGACAGACAAGACTAGACAGACAAGACTAGACAGACAAGACTAGACAGACAAGACTAGACAGACAAGACTAGACAGACAAGACTAGACAGACAAGACTAGACAGACAAGACTAGACAGACATGACTAGACAGACAAGACTAGACAGACAAGAGTAGACAGACAAGACTATACAGACAAGGCTAGACAGACAAGACTTGACAGACAAGACTAGACAGACAAGACTAGACAGAGAAGACTAGACAGACAAGACTAGACAGACAAGACTAGACAGACAAGACTAGACAGACAAGACTAGACAGACAAGACTAGACAGACAAGACTAGACAGACAAGACTAGACAGACAAGACTAGACAGACAAGACTAGACAGACAAGACTAGACAGACAAGACTAGACAGACAAGACTAGACAGACAAGACTAGACAGAGAAGACTAGACAGACAAGACTAGACAGACAAGACTAGACAGACAAGACTAGACAGACAAGACTAGACAGACAAGACTAGACAGACAAGACTAGACAGACAAGACTAGACAGACAAGACTAGACAGACAAGACTAGACAGACAAGACTAGACAGACAAGACTAGACAGACAAGACTAGACAGACAAGACTTGACAGACAAGACTAGACAGACAAGACTAGACAGACAAGACTAGACAGACAAGACTAGACAGACAAGACTAGACAGACAAGACTAGACAGACAAGACTAGACAGACAAGACTAGACAGACAAGACTAGACAGACAAGACTAGACAGACAAGACTAGACAGACAAGACTTGACTGAAAAGACAAGACAGGCAAGACTAGACAGACAAGACTAGGCAGACAAGAATAGACAGACATGACTATACACATAAGACTAGACAGAAAAGACTGATTTATATGTTGCCAAAGTCAACCTCACGATATGCAGTTTAATTTGTCTAATCCTATTTACTGCTATTAGTACTATTAGTCTATTCAGTTTTTGATTGGCCTGGTAGTCTATTTAGTTTTGTATGTTTTGTATTTCCTGTCTAGTCTTGTCAATCTAATTATGTTAGTTTAGTCAAAATAGGAAGTAAACTGACAATGAGTAATGTTTAAGCTAAATAAGGTAAGTTTTTGATGGATTGCAAGATAATTTGTCAAGCATTGGTTCAATCGGTTTTGATAAACTGGAAATCGTTAAGTCGACGTTCAAGTCGTTACACGGTTATTGGCTGACAAATTTTAAAATTTCCTGCTTAAAAAAGTATTTGTCAAGAAATTTTTATAACATGGTAATTTATTTTCGTTACATTTTCTCATATACATTACCCTTAATGCGTACAATCAGTCATTCTATACAATAACGGTTTTTCTTAATAAAAGTTACTTATTACTGTTGTAGAAGATAACAAAATTTGCTTGTTTTTAAATATTTACTTCATGTGTTCACCAGTTAGCTCTCGTTAATGTAAAAATTGTCGAGGCAATTCAGTCTAACTCAATTATATTTCGTTCTTCGAGATTACATTGTAATACCGCAACTTTCTACTATATTCAACCACAAGTTCAGAATTCCAAAATTTTCGGGCTCTCTGCTCCCTACATTACCGACTGGTCACACTTCATAATGTTCTTTGTGCTAGATAAAAGCATATGTTTTGAGAGTGTTTAACCACGTGTTAACCTAAAAATAATTATTTGTTTTAACATTAATGGAAGAAACACATCAAATTCGTAGCGTAAATGGCTAAGAGTAAAAAACGGGAGACCGTGAAGAGGAAAAAAACTAATAAGGCACTGCGGAGATTAGAAAAAATGGTTGAAGGCTTAGCCGATAAAATAAACAAATCAACAAATATTACAGGTATTTAAGATTAAAACGTTGAATGGTTTCTCATATAATATCATCATATCAATCATATCAATAGTATCTCATGTACTCAGCTTGTGTGAGTCTTGACGGGCGTGTTAGACTAGTGCCTTTTGCATCTAGGAGGCAATAGCTACTAGTGCTGCGAATCTTTATTTGGCATTATCAGGGAAAAAAGTCCTTTTCATTTAAAAGGTTAAATGATATTTATTTATTTATTTAAACCAGATAATTACTTGATTTACATTGTAATTCCTACAGAGGTATTTGTAAATACCTGTACATAGGCCTGGCTACATAAAAGAAAAAAATAGCTTGAAAACATTTAAACATCAACAGTAATAGATTATATCACAAATTAACAAAAAAAAAAAAAATTATGTTATATATATATATATATATATATATATATATATATATATATATATATATATATATATATATAAAATATAATAATAATAATTAAATTTCTAGATTGAAAACATATTTTTAAACCGATCATTTTAAATATTTAATCTTGCCCAGTTTTTTAATTTATTCTTTATACTAACTCTATTTACACGCATACCTTTCAATTCCACTGGAAGTGAATTGTAAGTCATTGTCGCCGTGTAAAAACTGTTCTTCTTACCAATTTCTAAGTTAACCTTAGGTAATAAAATACTCTTAATCCTCGTATTACTAAGTGATTGTACATGTAAATTTAGCAAATGCCTGTAATGATATTCAGTTGTTTCCAATATGTATGTTTGTTCTATGTTTAGTGGGGTCAGTATAGTCTCGTATTTATTTGTTTTATTTATTATTTTTACTATTTTATTTTGCAGATTCTGTAATATATTTAAATGACTTTTATAGGCAATACCCCAGCCAATTATACCATAATTAATGTGGCTGTGGAAAAGACAATAATAAATTTTCAAGAGAGTATTTTTGGTCATAAACCTGGAGAGTTTCGCAAAGACAAAGGTTAGATATTTAGTTTTTTTTACTATACTTTCAATATGGCTTCTCCATTTCATATTGTAGTCGAATATAACACCAAGGTATTTGAAAGTTATAACTCTTTTTAACTGATAGTCCCCGATTCTTATATTAATTTGTTTAGGAAAACTGTCCTCTTTGTTTCCAAAAGTCATGAAGACTGTTTTTTGTAGATTTAGTGACAATCTATTTAAAGCTAGCCATACTGACACCCTATCAAGGTAATTATTCATAGTATCGCGTGCGAAGCACCACGAATCTTCTACTGAGAGTACCACTGTATCATCTGCGTAAGAAATTATAGAGTCATCCGGCATTTCACTTAGTAGATCATTGACATATAATACAAAGAGAATAGGACCTAGAATAGTGCCCTGTGGTACCCCTGTAGTAACTTTCTGATATGTACTGTATATATTATTTACCCTGACTTTCTGATTCCTGTTTGATAAGTAGCTTTCCATTAGCTTATGCACATTTCCCCTAATTCCATAATTGTAAAGTTTTTGAAGCAGCAATTCGTGATTTATGGTGTCAAAGGCCTTTGCTAGATCAAGAAAAGTGGCAATAATGCATTTGCTCTTATCAAGTTTTTTATAAATCGTGTCTGACAAGCAACTTAGTGCATCTTTAGTGCCTTTATTCTTAAGGAATCCAAACTGATACTTATTAAATATATTATTTTCTCTAAAAAAGTGAAATAATCTGCTATGTATTATTTTTTCTAATATTTTTGCCAAATTTGAGATTAATGAAATTGGTCTATAACTGGTGGCATTTTTTTTTATCTCCTGACTTAAATATAGGTATTATTTCCGCGTTCTTTAAAGCGTTTGGCCAGATTGAGTGTTATATTATCAAATTAAAAACATGAGTGAGAGGTTGTGCAATGTAAATAGCCGCCACTTTCAAATTTTTTATACTTATACAATCCAGACAGCCTGCTTTTTCGTGCATATTATTTATTATATGAATTATTTCGTTTGAATCCGTTGGATTTAAAATATACTCTTAGAGTTGTTGGGTGGTAAGTTAATTGTTACATCTTTTGGAGGTGTTATTGTATGACTCAGTTCAATTCCTATTTTACAAAAAAATCTATTCATAGAATTGGCTATTTCCGTCGGATTTTCAATTTTGTTTCCCTCTTCAACGATACAACCTATATTCTTATTGACAGTCTTCTTTTTCTTGTTTAATTTAGCGTTAATAAAATTCCATAATCTTTTAGGGTTTCTGATATTGGCATCAACCGTTTCTTTGTTATATTTATTTTTGGCCTCTTTTATTACTATGTCTAGAATTTTTACATAATTCTTGTACATATTTTTAAGATAATCATTCTTAGGATGCTTTTTCCAAGTATTATATAGTCCCTCTTTGTTGGCACAGGATGTCATTATAGCTTTAGTAATCCACTTTTTCCGCGGTTTTAAAGATCTCTTTTTAGACTTTTTTGTAGACCTTTTTATGAGGCTCTGCAGATCATCGATCAAATATTCAGTTGCCATCTCTGGATCCTGCAGATCCAAAATATGTTTCCAGTCAGTGTTATAAATAAGTTGTTTTAGTTTATTATAATCTATATACGTCATGTGTCGTTTGGTTAAATTTTTTACTTCAATTGTCTGAGTATCTATATCTAAACATAAAGGAAAATGGTCTGTGAAACCATTGGCAACCTTATAAGCTTTGAAATTAAGATAATTACTCCTAACAAAAAAATTGTCTATGCAAGTTCCACCTGCAGAATTCAGAGAAGGCCTAGTAACACCCTGGAAATATGGTAGATATTTGTTTGAGAGTAAGTCATTGAGAAAAACATGACCATACGAATCTAGAGAAACCAAATCTATATTAAAATCACCAACTATACAATGATTTTTACAATCTCTATTACTTTTCAAAAAGGTATTTAGATTAGAAATGAAAAGTTTCTTGTTTAGATCATGACATCTATAGAGAGCAGAGATTCTCAAAGTGGTGTTATCATTTATTTTTATATCAGAGCTCAAAATAATATATATAATAATTTATATTTTATAACACTTAAATTTACACGACATCTTGTACTTAATTTGTGTGAGTCTTGATGGGCGTACAGGGCTAGTGACTTTTAGACGTAGAAGGCACTAACTACTATAGTCCATTTTTTCTTAAGAATGCAGTAACTAGAAACCTGATTTACACTATGACAAATGTTCAATCTAGTTACAAAATCTGGCGCTAAATTGAAATATAGTTACTTGAATATAAAATTGGTAGTTTATTAATGGTTTCATTAAATATCTTATTATTATTGATTAAATACTCCAAATGGAAACAATAGTAATAAAATACAAACAAATAAATGGAGAAAAACGCAAAAAATATAAATGATACAAAGAGATCAGATGATAATTGTAAATTGACATGGCAGCCATTGACAACTAACAGCTGCAAATGTATGTGAAAAGAAAGAGAGAAAAGAGATTGAGATGGAGAAGTAAATATCCTCGGTGTGAACTTCTCCTCGATTTAAGCCAATCAGAGAACAAGAACAAATAAACCCTATCTTCCCTGTACTGCATTCTTAAAAAAATGTACTATAGTGCTGTGAATCTTTATTTGTCATTATCATGGAAAAATGTCATTTTCATTAAAAAGATGCAATGTACTCAATTTGTATGAGTCTCGATGGGCGTACAAGACTAGTGACTTTTGCATGTAGGAGGCAATAACTACTAGTGATATGAACCTCCTTTCGGCATTATCAGTGAAAAATTTCCCTTTTAATGGTAGATGAAGTTCAAAATTGCCACAAAGTAAACATAGATATTGACAAACAACACAATCTGATGCTTGATAAAGAAAATAACCAGGAGCGAGGCACTTCAGAGGCCAGTTTTCATTCAGCATGGGGGTCAGGACAAAGAAGGTGTTAAAGAAGAGGAAACCAATTCTAACAAATTAGATGAAGATGTAGAATTAGTTCTGGGAGATGATCCTGCAGTAGTAAATAAAGAATCTGTCAATTTATACCAAAGCCTCGTGTCAAGATGGTCTTGGTTGACTATTGGTTTATCCAGGGAGATAAAAATGGGTCTAGTTGATAAGCATCCACATGGTGGTAATATTCATCTCGAAGCAACTGAGTGAAATCTCATCAACTCTAAACGAAAGGGGGATTAAGTAAGATCAACAGTTCGTTACTGAACAAAATATAGCTGGTTCAGCCTTGTCAGCCTTGAGTCAGAGTATTACAATGGTTCTAAATGATGAAGAACAACAATTAAATCGTTTAGATCTCTTAAAGCTGGCGAAAAGCTGGCCGATACAGGAAAACTTGTATCACAATTGCATTATCAGATCTCTTCATCTAGAAGGGCATTTATTTATTCTGTCCTTTCTAAGTCTATGAAAGACTTACTGCAAGCAATGGAAAAAGATCACTAGTGATGCATTTATTTTAAATTGCATTATGGTGTATGAAATTCCTTTTCATCCCTATCCTCCTCAATCTCTGAGCTTTACTAAGGATATACAATTTTCATTGGTAGATGATTGTTAGAGTTTAAGAGTTTTTTTTATTTAAAATTTTTTTAGCTATGGAAGCAATAATGTGAACTTGTAGTATGTCAATGTTCACCATACTTACACCATACATAACATACACCATACTTCCTTGTTTCAAAACCCGATGGAGCTAAAAGAATTATATTGAATCTTAAAGGTTTAAACCAATTCATTGAAGCTCAGCAAAAAGGCCTAGATGTAAGCATAATTAAAAGTACTGCAGGTTGGTCGCAAAATACAAAGATTTTTGCAAAAATGTATTGGTATTGGATAAAAATAGTTGGGATTAAGCTCGTTGTTATAAAAGGATTAAAATGTTAATAATTATATTACATTGAATTATAGAGACAATTTGCTCTAAACATCTACAATGTAATCTCGAAGAACGAGACTCGAAATATAATTTAAAATCAAACGAACTTACCTTAAGTGAAGTTCGATTGTAATTATATGAGAGTCTCGTTCGAGATCATTACACCCCTCCCTCCTTTTCCTCTCGCAAAAGTTTTCCCAATGCGATTAAGGAGTCTTGTGTATACGAGCTAAATTCCTTAATATTAAAATATGCTTTAAACTATACGAAGTGTGTCCGGTCGGTAATGTAAGGAGCAGGGAGAAAATTTTGGAACTCTGAATTTGTGGTTGAATCTAGTAGAAAGTAGCGGTACTACAATGTAGAGGAGACCGGGGCAAGTTGGTGGCAGTGCGCAAGTGCTCCCCACCACAGGTATCAATTCGTGAAGGTATAGGCCTCAGTCAGACAGTGTTCCCATCAAGATCTTATGATTAGTTTCAATTCTATGTTAACAAAACTGTTTTTTATCACCATAGTAAATTTTTCTTTTGTCAATTGTTGTATTTTGATGATACAAGTTGTATCAAACATATAAATATATTTTGTGCTTTGTTACTAATAGGTAAGTAATTTCATATGTCTTTGAATTCTTAGTTTGCTTCGTGCTTGTTTCGTGGTTATGTTTGGTGAAGTGTCTTGGCGTCCTCCGGGGCAAGTTGACACTTCAGATACTGTCGTTTACTACGGTTTTTCTACAATATAATACTAGTACTATCGTTTTTCGACAATATAATATTACATTAAATATATAATAATATATATTTTATTTGAGGAATATTTATTTACCACATATTTCAATTTCAAAAGTTATAGTAGCACTGGCTGTCATGCTATTTACTTACATAATAATTTAATATAGCCACGAAACAAATGGATACTAACTAACTTAGAATTAAACTTATAATCTTATATGGTCATTTTCTTGCAGGATAATGGTCAGGAATTATATTAAAAAAAATCGATCGGGGAAGTGTTCCTCTTGACGTGTTTGAAAAGCTCACCAGGAGGTCACTGTTGGGAAAGCTGGTTTGAGAGAAACTGCTAAAACACATGGAATTGATAAAGTGACCCTGTTTCGTTACATAAAAAAAGAACACGAGTGAAGGTCGTCTCTGCATGGGGTACGCGAAACCCAGACAAATTTTAAGCGATATTATGGAATCTCAACTTGAAGAATACGTCCTGCGTTGCTCAACAAATTATTACGGACTGACACCTAAGGATGTTCGACGTTTTGCATATGAATTAGCATTACCCAACAATTTTGTTATTCCTGAAACATAGGTTAATTTTAAGATGACCACAGCTGAGTGGTTTTCTTCCTACTTGTAGAGATATCCATCCCTTTCTATTAGGTCACCTGAGGCAACGTGTCTTAGCAGAGCAACTTCATTCAATAAGACCAATGTCGGTCTTTTTTTAAATAATTTGAAGAAGGTGTTAGAATTATATAAGCTGGAGGCTAAAGATACTTGGAATGTTGATGAGGCAGATTGTAAAAATGTCCAACGCCCTTCCAAAATAGTGGCTCTAAATGGGTCACGACAAGTTGGGAAGGCAACATCGGCAGAAAGGGGAACAACTGTAACAATGGCATTGGCAGTGAGCGCAATTGGAAATACCGTGCCACCCATGTTTATTTTTCCCAGGGTTCACTTCAAAGAATTTAGGAATATAGACGGCCCTCCTGGTAGCATAGGCTCAGCTCATCCATCGGGCTGGATGACTGCGTCATCATTCATGGAGTTCATCGAAAATTTCTATAAGCATGTTAACACCACCAAGGACAAACCATGCTTATTGCTGTTAGATAACCACGACTCTCACCTGTCTATACCAGTCCTACATTTCTGCAATTATAATGGTATCATACTGGTATCTTTCCCGCCGCACCCATCCCACCGCCTACAACCTCCTGATAAGTTGTTTTACGGACCCTTCAAAAAATATTACTTTGCTGAAGTGGATCAGTGGATGACAAAAATCCAGGAAAAACATATTCCATATACGACATTCCTGGGGTAGTGAAGCAGGCTCTCCCCAATGCTACAAACCCTGCCAATGTTATGTATGGATTCTCTGCCACTGACATCATGCCGTTCAACCCAGAAGTTTTTATAGAAGCAGACTTTCTGTCATCATATATCACAGATCGCCCTCTCACGTCTGATGAACCTCAACCATCAACGTCTGCAGAAATCACCAACCAGCAGCCGGAACTATCTACCAGAAGTGGTTCTGGGACCAGATATGTTAGTCAACAAGAGTTGAAACCGTATCCGTAGGCGGGGGAGAGGAAGGAAAATTTTGGAGAAAGGAGGCCGCAAGAGAATGAAGTCGGCTATTCTGACTGAGACGCCGTTTTTTAGCACAAGGGATGGAAAAGGAAAAAAGAACTTATTTTCTTTAAACAAAGCTCAAAGTTCAAAGCTCATAAACCATCAAAGGTGGTTCAGAATGCTAATCAGCAACGTTGCAAGATATCCAAGGCTGTCCGATTTGAATAAACTAGTAACGAGTCAGAGGACGAAGACGCTGTTTGTTTAAGGTTTGTTTAAGGTTAAGGTGCCTCAAACGGTTTTCTGAATCGCGTTCTGGACAGCAATGGATCCAATGCACATCTTGTCGCAAGTGGGCATATTTGGAATGCGGGAAGGACAGTCCTAGATTTAGATGCATTCACTGTGATTCTGATGGTGAACATGAGTAGGGGATATTTTAGAACTATTTGGTATTTAAAATTTTCAACCTTTTTTTAAATATTTGTACAATTTTTTTTACCCTAAATATTATTTTAGTATGTATTTTGTGGTGTGTTTGATTTGTTTCGACGGTTTAGTTCCATGTATCAACTTGCCCTAATCTTGTATCAACTTGTCCCTGGACGGGTCAAATTGACACATTTTGAGTTGATTCGAAATTCGGTCAGTCACGATTGACCGGTTTTAATTTGGGGCTTGGAAAAATTTGGGATGACAAACAATGTCGGTGGTATAATTTGGCCTGAGTTTGATGAATCTAAGTCAACTAACAGAATAGTGAAAAATTAAAAACCAAAAAACGTATCAACTTGCCCCGGTCTCCCCTAATCATCTCGAACGAAACCTATATAATTATAATCGAACTTCACATAAGGTAAATTCGTTTCATTTTAAATTTTACTTTATTGTATTTAATATTACTGAAGAATATTTTAACTTATTACACTGCACAAAATTAACAAATTTTGATATATTTCGTTCGTTTTTCAAATGTTCATAGGTAATAGAATTATAGATAATAAAAAAAACAAAAAACAGCTCCGACCATAAACTTATGCCATGCATACTACAAAAAAGTAGCATCAATTGCTCACACCTATAACGGACATTATAAATTGCAGGTTTCAAACGGAAGAATTTCCTGCAACATAACAAAAAATCTGTAATTATTCCGATTTTCAAAAAAGGGAATAAACGTGAAATAAATAAATATGGACCAATAGCCATGATCTCATTATTGTCAAAAAATACCAGAATATGCTATGCTTAATAGATATCTGTCGTTCATCGAAAAACAACATGGTTTCAGAAGAAATAAATCTACCGCAATGGCAATATATGAGAATACTCCAAGTATGAGTATTCTCGTTATATGAGAATACTCCAAAAAGTAGACAATGGGAGATGTTGAATTGGGATCTTCTGCGATCTGTCTAAAGCTTTCTACTGCGTATCTCGATAAACTCGATAAGCTTTCTATAAATTTGCGTCCATAGAAATCGGCCCACTGTAAACTTTCGACTCGCAAGCGATGCGTCGAGCAGGGCGGACTTGCGAGCTAAGTGTCAGTTAAATTAAAAAGTGTGCAAATCAATTCCAATTAGTAAAGGTTAACTTGATAGACAACAATGTCTAGAGAGTTACGGTCGAAGGCCTCATAGGGGCAAGTTATAGACTATCTGGCAAGTTCCTGTTTCATGAATATGATAGCGGGGATAGTTAGAAAAGAAGTGGAGGCGTTTAAATCCGAATTTAGAATACATATAACTGAATTTAACGTAAAGCTGAATAAACTTATAGAACTTAATGAGAAATCTTCACTAATAACGGAAGATAGTGATGTTAGTGACGGAAGAACGCAAAACTCAATAAACTAATAGAACTAAAAGAAAATCTGTATTGGAAACCGATAATAATGCAAAACCATCTTCCCAATCGCAAATAGATACCGAAATAAAAGATACGGATGGCAAGGTCTACCTACAAACTAATACCCGCGCCGATAGACAGGAAAAATTAAGAAACAATAAAGATAACAACAGCTCTCAAACCGTTGAAGAAAATATCGATTTGGAAAAGGATTCCGATTCAACCGATGAAACAACAGATGAGGTGTGGGAAAATACCGAAGATCTAACATCATACAGGGAATTTCAGAATCGACGAGAATTAGCGCAATTCAAAAATATGCACATCTACATGTTTCTAAATTAGATCCTAAGCTGAAGGAAAAAGATGTCATGGCTTATTTAACAACTAAAAATATTGTTTCTGTGCACTGTACAAAATTGAAATAAAAAATTCAGAAATATATTCATCATTTAAAGTTTCAGCACCATTCGAGTTTTTAAACGATCTACAGAATCCAGAAGCATGGCCAAAATATACATGCATAAAACGGTTTTTTCTTCACCTGAGACAACCAAAACAACACATATGAAATGCACACATAATTACAACGAGCTATTATATCTAAACATACAGAGCCTATCGAAAAAGATACACCAACTTGAAGTAACAACAGAACAATACAAACCTTATTTCCTGTGTCTTACAGAAACATGGATGCAAGATGACGACCTACAAAAAATAAACATCCACGGCTACAATCTTATAAGCTGTAGACAAGAATCCTCTGGAGGAGGGGTGGAAAAGTGTTCCATGGGCAAGAAACAATTTAAATCAGGATAGCACAAGAATAGAATCTTTGGGAATTGAAAATATATCTATAGAAAAACATATTGAGATATGTGGAGTACAGTGGACATTCCATAGACACGCAGTAAATATCGTCGCTATATACAGACCTCCTACCGGATGTTACACAGCTTTTATGTTAAAATCAGATAATATATTTGATAGCTTATTCAAGCAAACTTCCGAAATAATACTCGTTGGAGATTTCAACACTAATTTTAATGTGCATTCAAAAAATACCGACAAAATTAAAAATCTTGTACTATCTTATGGGCTGGTGGACAGGGTTCATAAACCTACAAGAGTAACTAGCACATCACAAACACTAATAGACAATGTATTCACACAATCAACAACATTATCAACAACAGAAGTAGAAGATACAACCATCTCCGATCAGAAACTAATAGTGCTTCCAGGCAACAGCAAAGAAAAACACCAACCAGTATACAAAACTAATAGGAACTTCTGTGAAGCCAACAAAATAAAATTCCATACTAGTCTAATGGAAGAAACATGGGAGGCAGTATATAGAAAAGATGACTGCAACACCTTCAGTGAGATGCTACAGCATCAGTATTTCACATGTTTTCCACTGGTCAGGATAAAACAAAGTACAAAGTCCTGGGTCACAAAAGAAATTATATCCTCAAGCAAAAATCTGAAGGATCTATATATTCTGCAAAAAAAAAATCTTTTAAAAGAAAAGTATTTACAAAACATGTGTGAGCATGACTAAACGTGACTTCTATAATAGGAAAATTGAACAGGGAGCAAACTATCAGAAATCTCTATGGCAATCAATAAACGAGCTTAGCAACAAAAATATAAATAATGTGAATATGAAAATGAATATTAATGGCTGCGATATTGAAGAACCAAAGCAACTAGCGGATACGTTCAATAAGATTTTTCAAAATGCTCCTCTGGTGGCAGCAAAAAACATTAAACCGACTCATATTAATAACGACCATATTCTCTTCAACGAAAAGTCAATGTATCTGGAAAATTACTCAATTGCGGAAATGTCAGAGCTTTTACTTTTTAAAAATAAATCCACAACCACAACTATACTCGCCTTCTACAACAGAGTACTTAGTGAGGACAAAGGCAAATCTACGGTCGGGATCTTTTGCGACTTGTCGAAGGCATTCGACTGCGTCTCCCACGATGTACTGATGGATAAACTGCACATCTATGGGATTAGAGGAAAGGTGGGCAGATGGTTAGGTTCGTTCTTGAATAATAGACAATTTTATGTAAAAATTGTATAAACTAATGAGAGTGGCATATCTGAATCATCGTATCTTAAAAGTGGTGTTCCGCAGGGCAGTGTGCTGGCCCCGACACTTTTTTCTTTATATCTAGCGGACATAATAGAATGTATAAGGGATAAACAATGCATTCTATATGCAGACGATGCGAGCCTCATTATTTCTCAAGAATCTCCGAGTAAATCTGAAGTCGAGGCTAACCAATTGTTGAAAATGGTCCATAATTGGTGCTCTGCTAATAACATGTTCCTAAATATAAAAAACTGACTACGCAAACTTTCAAACACATAGGAAAACGGTTGCGGAAAACGTATCCCTGGCAATTGGTAAAGAAGAGGTTCAAATCGCCCAACACAATTAGAATACGCATCTATAACTGTATTCCGTACAACCTTAGGCAGGAGCATTTCAAGTCCTTCGGGAGGAAGCTAAAGGATTTTCTAATCGAAAAAGAATTTTATAGTGTTGAAGAATTCCTTCTAAACAAAATTATTTAATGAACTGTACACTGTATTTATTTGTAAATTTTCTTATGTATGTGTGTGTATCGGTAATATCTTTTTCTCTTTTTTCTCTGTTTTGACAAGTTATATATGTACTTATCTTTTATAACAATAAATTTGATTTGATTTGATTGATTTGATTTGACTTCAACTATTTCTTTTATAAACTATTTATGAGATGAAATAAAGAAATATGCCGTTTGAAAGACCATTTAATATGCTTTAATATGAGTTTAAATTTATGCAGAATGCTTATCGTTTATAGGCGTAGAAATCAGTAAAAAAAACGAACGTATTTATGTGGTGGTTATAACGAGAATAATAAACTTCTGAGAGATTCTATTTTTTGCAATTGCAATTTAAATTTGCACAATATATATTCTCCATAATTTAATTAGTTTTCAAAAGTATTAATTTAATGCATACTATACTGCAAAAAGCCGCGCAACGTTACTGTTCTAATCGAAAATGGACTCGGTCAGCGGACTGTGGTTGACAACTGGATATGAAACGCGCCGCGGGTCTAAAAGTGTTCCAACGTTATGGGGAGACTGGATCCTTTCATAGACGAACTGATACAGGCAGAAGGAGATTTACAACGGTTCGGGATGACCGCTTGATTCTGTCAACATCATTAAGAAATCGTTAATCAATGCTGATTAGGTAACTGCGACAACAGCTCCGTGAAGTACGAAGAGTGGCTGTTAGTCTGTGGACAGTAAGACGAAGACTGCAGGAAAGTAACTTGAACCCTAAGACACTTGCAGTTTGTCAAAAATTTACTCCAGCTCATCGTCAAGACCACGTGGGTTTTGCAAGGGATCATTTAAATTGGTCGTTGGAACAATGGAGGGTCTGTTTTGTTCTCAGATGAGAATATGCCTCTATGGTAGCGATCGAAGAAGAAAAGTGTACCGGAGACCGAGAGAGCGATCTGCAGAATGCTGCATTGAAGAGCGGACTGCTTATGGAGGTGGTTCCTGCATGATCTGAGGGAAATTTCTATAGTAGTGTAGCGGCAGCGAGCCGTTACATTTTTATATGTTTGTTTTTCGAGGGCATTACAATAATTACCCCCAATAATATTTTTTTGGGTCGGTAATGTAATCCTCGAGCAGATTAAGAAATATTTGTACTTTTAGTTTTACGAGGGCATTACGGTGATTACCCAAGTATTTTCAAAAGAATTTCATTTTTATTAGGGTCAATGGTGTAATCCCCGGGGAAATTACGACAAGGTGTTTTTCCCGAGAATCGGTAATCACCAAAGCGACAAATAGCCGAAAATAGAAAAATAATCACCTCCAGATGAGGGACTAGTATACCTGGAGATAATATAAATACCTGGACCCCCGAATAATATAACCCACAGAGTTCGATCCAGACAGTTCAATCAACACAGTCAGACGCAACCAGTCGACAGTTCGATCAACAGTTTCGTCCAGACAATCAGACGCAAACAGTCAAGCGAGACAGTCAGCAAGTCGACTCCAGTTCTGTTCAACCAACAGGCGCAACCAACCAACAAAGTCCAGTCAGTCCAGCCAGTGGACTTGGACACACCAGCCTGCAGCTCCCGTTGGCACGAGTCAAGTTTAGTGAAGTCCAGCCAATGGACTCACACAGCCAACAAAGGTCCGAACACCGCCTCTCGTACGCCTCATGATGTCGCTTCCGCTCTGCAACAAACAACAACCTCTACGATGACGCCTTCAACCGTCTACGAGGACGCAGGCAACAACAACCTCTACGATGACGCCTTTAACCATCCACGAGGACGTCGGCAACAACAACGTCCACAACGACGCCTTCTACCGTCTACGAGGCCGCTATCGACTTATTAACCTTCCGGATCGACTCATACTGATAGGTGCAAGCTGGTTTTGCTTAGGAAACCGCCTATCAGCAAACGACGTCCACGAGGACGCCTTGCAACAAACTTGCAACAACAAACAACGTCTACGGTAACGACTTCAACCGTCTACCAGACGTCTACAAACAAACACCGCTACAGCGACGACGATGACGAATTCAACCGTCTACGAGGAAACCTGCAACAACAAACAACGTCTACGGTAACGAACTCAACCATCTACCAGACGTCTATGAACAAACAAACAAACAACAGCAACAAACTCTACATAGCGTTATCACTGGCAAGGGGGTGATGTAGCGGCAACGTGCCGGTACATTTTTATTTGTTAGGTTTTCGAGGGCATTACAATAATTACACAAATATTTTCGGACAATTTCCGAAAATATTTTATTACGGTCGGTAATGTACTCCTTGAGCAGATTAAGAAATATTTGTACTTTTAGTTTTACGAAGGCATTACGGTGATTAAACAAATATTTTCAAAAGAATTTCCGAAAATATTTTATTAGGGTCAATTGTGTAATCCCAGCGGAAATTAGGACAAGATGTTTTTCCTGAGAATCGGTAATCACCAAAGCGACAAATATAAGAAAATAGAAAAATAATCACCCCCAGATGAGGGACCAGTATACCTGGAAATAATATAAATACTTGGACCCCCGAATAAAGAAGGCAGTTCGATCCACACAGAGTTCGATCCAGACAGTTTAATCAACACAGTCAGGTGCAACCAGTCGACACTTCGATCAGCAGTTCCGTCCAGACAATCATACGCAAACAGTCAAGCAAGACAGTCAGCAAGTCGACTCCAGTTTAGTTCAACCAATAGGCGCAACCAACCAACAAAGTCCAGTCAGTCCAGCCAGTGGACTCAGACACACCAGTCCAGCCAGTGGACCGAGTCAGCGAAGTGACACTAGTTCAGCCAGTGGACTCAGACACACCGGTCCAGCCAGTGGACCCAGTCAACCAGACTCAACCAGGAGTCAGTCAACCAGACCAGTCGAGCCCAGTTCAGACCAGTAGAGAGTCCAGCTCCACTCACTCCCTCAGTAGTGTTTGTATCTCTTGAACATTTATTTATATATATATATATATATATATATATATATATATATATATATATATATATATATATATATATATATATATCCATTTAAATAAATTCCTCTGCAAATCGTGAGTGATATATTTATTCCACAGCGTCTCACACCACAGACTCTGCACGAACTCAGCACGAACCGACTCTGCTTTCATCATTAGGGACGCCTGTGATCACGTCAGATGATGTTTAACAGCTGCTAGGTACATGGAGGAGATTTTAGCAGTTCATGCGGTATCTTACGTCGACTAAATTGCAGAAGAATTTATTTTTTTGCATGACAATGCAAACCGCAAGAATCGTGCAAGTTTACATTACAGAAATCGGTTTTCGGCTTATGGAGTGGTCAGCATGCAGTCGCGACCTAAATCCGATGGAGCATTTATGCGATGAGCTTAAACAAAGAATTCGAGCTAGGCTTGGTGCCCTAACATCGATCCCAGAGCTTATTGTTGCCGTAGAAGAAGAGTAACATCCCTCTAGAAACTATAGCGAACTTTACTATTGGTAACACAATACTACATTCTAGATAATCATATTATCATCTAGATAATCAATTTAATAAAGTCGGAACACAACTGAATATATAAATATATTCAATCTTTGCGGAACTCTATAATATTGTTGAGTCTTTTTAGGACTACCAAAACAAATCTCATGGGAAATTTGCTAGTTATTTACTAATTTTCAGTCCACCTTCGTGGCACTCAACAAAAACCAGAAAATAACATTGTTTTTTAAGATCATGTCTTTCCATTAACTAAGTGACTAATCATCTGCAGACGCGTTTTGAGATTTATCTGTCATCAGTGCAACTTTGCTTTTATGAATAATAATTTGTAAAACACTTACATGAAACCCAGATGGATCTTGACGTCATAAAGGTAAAACTAAGGGAAGATTTTTTGGAAATTTCGTTTCTAAGGGGACAAGTAGGGGAAACAAAAGCTTTTTACTAGGATGTGTGTATCTCAGAAACCAAAAATATTACACATGTAAATGGTATTAAGTTTCTTCTTTAAAAATAATGAGACAGATGTTCACCATTTTAAAGCTGTAAATTGGGGCTGAATACTTTTATAACCCATAATATATATATATAATCCTCGAAACCGAATATACCACATTAGTAAAAAATTACAGTTACATTCCTCTAACAAATTAGAGAAATTCGTCTTCAACCATTTTTCGAAAATCCAGCAAAAGGTGTTGCAAATGAGGGACTTACATCTCAAAAACTGTTTCAAACTTATTAATCAATAATTTCATTTTTATTTCAATGGAAAGTTTTCAAAAATTTTGCTGGCAACGAATCTGTGCCATCAACGGGAAACTATCTGAAAACACTTTGTGATTTCACGACGCGTTCCCAACATCCTGCGACAACATTTCTTGCCCGCTATTTTCCTACACATAAATTTTTTGCACGTAAGATGGCCGGGTGCCAGTTTCCGGCCTCGCGGACGTTGGAAAGGGAAGAGGGTTGATATACGAGGACAGACGGGATTAAGAGATAAGCCGAACACATCGCACTCTCTTTTCTTCGCTCCGCTCCTCCTGTTGAATGAGCAGGCCAATAATGGCCAAACCACCCCCTTCACAATAAGGAGATATCGCCGAAACGAACGGGGAGATAAAACGCGCGTGCGAAACGCTCTCGTTAATTTACTTTAAATTGAACCGCCGAGAGAAAAGAAATAGTTTATTTTGTGCACAAATGCTTAATCTCGTTTTACCGCATAAAAACGCAACAAATTAGAAATATCAGTTGATATTCTATCACAACTGTTAGTTTAACACTGAACAGAGTTAAACTAACCTAACCCGAACTTAATGAACAATAGCTGTTAAGGGTAAACTTAATACAATTTATGATTGCCCATATATTTGACCATATTTCATCTTGCAGATTATGTCCTTGTAATCAAACTTAACAATTTCTTAAAAATCTATATTTCTACAGTCGTTATCGAGTTGATTTATTTTCTGTAAACCAAGCTATTAATTTAAAAAAAGCAAATTTATCTTTGCGATTGGAACACAAAGAGATAGATCGGAGAAATATGTGACAAATTGTCTCTCGGTACATTAAGGAAACACTAAGGAAAAAAAAACCTGGAGCGCAAAGCGACTTAGCATAATTCCCTCCTCACGTATCATTGTAGTTAAAGTAGATAAAGTAACATGGGCAAAGCCTCTCGTATCCGATAAGAGACATTTTCTCCTGCCGGGTATTTTAAACGATCCGCGGAATCCGGAAGCAGAATGTGCCGCCTTCGCCACCTCTCGCAAATGAGACAGCGTCGTGAGGAACGGCGCCGATAAATCACACAAAAGAAGGAAATGTAGTAGCTGCGGGGGGCAATGGCGGGGTGGCGTCGCGGCGCGTCCTAACGGAGACGGCAATCGGCCATTATCTGGAGGACCATTAGTCAGACCGCGTGGCTCTCCGATTAAATTACCGCTTTGTGTGCCAGTTTCCCGTCTTGGACTTTTTAATTTCCGACATATAAATCCCATTCAGAGGATGTGGAATGGTCGTGCACGCACACAATATCAACTAAACGCCCAATTTCCAAACTCTAAAAATAATTAATGTTTCGATTCAAATTTAATACAATGTCAAGTCTGTCTAGTCTTGCCTGTTTAGTTTTGTTTGTCTAGTCTTGTCTGTCTAGTCTTGACTATCTAGTCTTCTCTGTCAAGTCTTGTATGCCAAGTCTTGTCTATCTTGTCTTGTCTGTCTAGTCTTCTCTGTCTAGTCTTGTCTGTCTAGTCTTGTCTGTCTAGTCTTGTCTATCTAGTCTTGTCCATCTAGTCTTGTCTGTCTAGTCTTGTCTGTCTAGTTTTGTCTGTCTAGTCTTGTCTGTCTAGTCTTGTCGGTTTAGTCTTGTCTGTCTAGTCTTGTCTGTCTAGTGGTGTCTGTCCAATCATGTCTGTCTATTCTTGTCTGTCTAGTCTTGCCTGTCTAGCCTTGTCTGTCTACTCTTGTCCGTCTACTATCGACTGTCTAGTCTTGTCTGTCTAGTCTTGTCTGTCTAGTTTTGTCTCTCTAGTCTTGTCTGTCTTGTCTTCTCTGTCTGCCAATTGCCCCCCTGAACTTCAGATCGCCACACTGGGACCGCTTTCGCAATACTTCGGGGTGGTGTCCGTATCTAGCCGTTTGATTATGTCCCCCGTGCTTCTTGAATATCTCCATGTATGCTATAAAACTGTGTCAAGAAAAGGCTTGTGTCAGGTCAGAGCGCATTTGACCATGTACTCTATCGCACCAATGTATCCAACAAAATATGTATCCAACGCCCAACCGTGTCCGATATCCCTTTTTGCTTCACAGTTTTTGCTATCAGGTTTCTTGTTTTGCTTTTGTCCAGTCTACACTCCTTGTATATTTCTTCTCTCTCCCGGACCAATAGGTCAATCGACGATATGCTACCTAACACTAAGACAGCTCCAACAACCGTTCTATATGTGCAGACGACGCGTATCGCACATATCCTTTGAACTGCCACCAATTTTTTCTCATCGTCGTCCACTCCATAGCATCAGCCCATATCTCCGCACCATTCAATAATTTTGAGTATACAGCTCTGTTAAGAATCCCCCTTTAAAACCTTTTCGAGACTACGGGTACACATATGTACCACCACTTAGTAACACAGGACTAAAAATACTTTTCGCTATTTGAAACGGTGAATATTTTAACCACTCAGTCCCTTTAAGTATCCTCTTGTCTCATAACACGCATGGAATACATCGCATAACCTCATTTTTCGATCATTTGCCGTTGGTAGTTGCTCGACGCATGTGTTTCTACTAACATTTTGCAAGAATTTGTGCAAAAAAATAGTGTTTTGTGTTAAAAACTGTACACAAACGACATCTGTGTCCACTTTGTGTTTGGTAAGTGTGTTTTTGTTTATTATTTACTGATCAAAAATATTGGAATGGGTGGATGCAGAGCCCTGATACATATATGTACCGTCCGTCTTATGCAGTGGTTCGGTTGTGTACCAGTAGTTCAATAAGTAGAAAGATATTTTGTTTGCAGATATGGACTGGAAAAGGCCACTAACGTCTTCTGAGCTGGAAAAAGCAGCCAATATTTTGTCTGACTTTCCATCAGGATCGGATGATAGTGTTGACCCTTCTGATGAAATTGATGACCTCTACGAGCCTTCTGAGGAATCCGATTCAAATTCTACTGATTCAGCGGAAGAATCTGATGCGATTATTGTTGAATCGGAGTCCCAAGATGTCTTGCAGCCTGATTGTCGCCAAGATAGTTGCTTTCAGAGCATTGACGTGTCTATGACTAAATTCAAAGGTCGCTCGTCAATGAAACAATATATGCCTCTAAAGCCAATAAAAATGGGCATAAAAATGTGGCTTAGGTCCGATTCTTACACTGGCTATACGTACGACTTTAATATTTATACAGGCCGAGAAACTGAACAATTTATTGGTACACTGGGAGAGCGCGTTGTAAGTAAACTTGTTGCCACAGCTAAAGAAAAGGATATAACGTTTTGCTTTGATTGTTTCTTTACGTCGGTATTATTACTTCAAAATTTAGAATACGCAGCACTTGGTACCTGCAACCAGAACAGGAAGATTATACCTTAGATTACAGACAAATTAGATAGAGGTGGATATGTATTTCGATGTAGCAGTGATGGACTGATGTTTGTGAAATTGCAAGATACTAAAGAAGTCCTTATGCTAAGTAATTGCCATAATGATGAGGTTGTGACTGTGAAAAAAACAATGAAAGATGGTTCCAAAATTGACGTGGCTTGTCTTCGAATGATAGCATTTTATAGAGAAATTATAGGGGGCGTGGACTTAGCAGATCAAATGGCGGGTGTTTATGATTTAGACAGGAAATCAACGAAATGGTGGAAAAAAAAATTCTACCATTTGTTCATAATGGCAGTTGTAAATTCATGGATCATTTATAACGAACTACATAAAAAAGAAGCATCCACTATTGCAATTTTTAGTGCCTTTGGCAGACGAGATGATAAGCGAGGGAAAAAGATCAGCAGCAACACAACGGTATGCAAGAAAGGGCAGAGTTTCAAGAAAACGATAAAGCATTGCAACCGTATCTCTTCATCTACCCTTCGAAGGTCCAACTAGAAAAAGGTGTAGAAGATGTGCAGAGAGAAAGAAACAGACACGTACAAAAATATATTGCCAAGAATGCAACACTCCTCTTTGTAAAAACTGTCTTGAGCTTCACCACACGTAATACTATGTGAAATATACATGTTTTCCAAAATAATTGATTGTTGTTCTTATGAGTATACCCGGACTACTGGTATATATACGTACCTCATACAAGAACTAGTGGTACATATGTTTACCACTACCTCCACTACCGCCAGAGAAATTTTTTTTTTGTTGAAAAAACAACTTATTCTTAGTATACAAACATGAAAAAAGTAAAATAATTAGGGCTAGTCTGCTTGAAAAAAAAAACCGTCTTGAAAGGGTTAATCTCTTTGGGGCCACCGATTGTAGCTGTTAACAGTGCCTTTTCAGTGGTCACTATACCTTAATCGGTCGTCAGTTTGCCCTTCCAAGTATCTCAATTATCTGTTTCATGCTATTTTGTTGCCACCTATTTCCAGACTTGGTGGTACGAATTTTTGCTTCACTGTAATAAGCACTGCCTCGCTATACCACCTACTTGCCCTTCTCACAGTCTCGTTCAACATTAGTTCTAGTATGTTTCTTTTGCTTGCAGTTACTACCGCATCCTCTGCAAAACCCACAATATTCGAAGCCTCCGGTAGTTCTAGGTTGAGTCGTCCATCATACATGATGTTCCAGAGAAATGGTCCCAAAAGACCGATCCCTGTGGAACACCCGCCGTTACTTCATAAAATGTATGTCTTGTCTGCCATACCTTGTCCTCTCTCTCTAGTACTGTCAGTCTGGTCCTATCTGCTTGGTCTTGTCTCTTTAGTCTTCTCTGTCTAGTTTTGTCTGTCTAAACTTGTCTGTCTGGCAACTCTGTTTTCTATGGATGTTAAATCTCCCCAAAGTAGAAGTGTGCGACAACAACACAACACTAATGTAGTTATTACAGGCGATTTTAACACCAAATCACCTGAATGGGGATCACGAATGTCAGATACCAGAGCAAATATAATGTCATTTGCAATATTTGTGTTGCAAAATTTAGGGGAGAAAGCGATCTGCGAACGTGGAGTAAGGCACTTCGATTATTTATATCACCATAGCCAATGCTCAAATTAAAACAAAAATCACGAACTGGATGGTACTTCAAGAGGAGACCAGGAGCGACCACAAGTATATATATATATATATATATAATTATATATACAATAAACTCGAGGATACCCCCAACGAGACACATACGGAAAGGATAAAACATAGTTGGCCGCTAAAAACGTTATGCGTTAAAAAATTCCTGAAACAACTTGGAAAGACGGTTAAAGGTACGCGTCCACATTTTCGCATCGTACGTATCGGACGCATCGCATCAAACAATGCGTCCACAGTATCAGCAGCGATCGGATTTGCCGTTGCAACTAGTTAATATTCCGTATGGTCATCAGCACGCATCGTAAAAGTTGCCGCTAGGAGCATCGGCATCGGCATTGCAGACGGGTAGATTCGTGCGATCCGTACGATGCGGAACAGTGGACGCTTTGTATTACTTTCTATAGAAAGAATACTACGATCCGTTTGATGGGATGCTTCCGATACGTACGATGCGAAAATGTGGACGCCTACCTTAAAGGAAAAACCGATCCATCGGAAGTATTTGTTCAAAACATTAAAAAGACTGGCGAGATAGCCACTAAAAAATGACGGGGGGAAAAATGAGGAACAAAAAAACGACATACTGGTGGACGGAGAATATTGCAACCACACGCAGAAGCTATCTAAGATCAAGAAGAAGCAAGACAAAAGCGAAGAGTCTTGGAAGTCAAGCCAGAGAAATACAAACAGGCGAAAAAACTGCTGAAATACGCCATTCTCAGGCAAAAGATGGACCCGACAATGCGATGTCGTAGAAGACGATATATATAGGAGTGGATATCGCATTGTAATGAAGCGACTTAAAGTGTTCCAGAAGCCGCTCTTACTAGAACAGAAGAAGAAAGTTGCTGAAGAATTTTTTCCCCAACGTGATGAAGATGACTGTTATCCGACAACGAAACATGCCCCAGCGAAAAAATACTCAGAGAAAGAGCTAGAAGAAGCTCTCATAAAATGAAAACCAGAAAAGCACCGGAAGCGGACCTGATCCACTCAGAGGTAATAAAAATGGTCGCTATAGAAAACCCAAAATATGTTCTTGGGATCATGAATAAATTGTTGGTCGAGGGAACGTTCCCTGCAATCTGCCTCCTAAAGACTCCGAAGACTAACCTCAATTGAGAAACTAAAGAAGCAAGACGATGTCGAGAGAAAATACGGTCCGATCTGTCTCCTGGACAGTGCGGAGAAGCAAAAGTCTAATGAGAAATAAAAGGAATAAAAAAGATATATCAAACCGACAGTATGGTTTCAGAGAAGGGCGTTCAACAATCCAAGCTGTTAAGAGAGTATGCGATATGGCAACCGGCGAAATGAAGAAAACACTGAACACTTACCGCCCTAATTTTTTTGAGAGTTTCGATTTTTCTTCTACTCTTGAGATTTAGCTAGGTGGCTGCCTGGGCAGCGCATCCTTCGGCCTATTTCTGGGTGATAATGATAATGATGAAATTGGAGATTTCTTTCCAGTGGGGTTGGTCTATTATCATTTTCCTAACGCAGTTATCAGGGGTCAGTTCTCCTATTTCAGAAGTTGCCAGGCGTCTGTCGTTTTCCCATCTCTCGCAGGAGAAGAAAGTGTGTTCAGCGGGGTGGGGTGTTCAGCGGATAGGTTGCGTTGCGGTCTTTATCAGTTCTGCGGAGAACCCGTCTGGTCCGGGAGCTTTTTTCGCCTAAATTTTTTAGCTGCGATTAATAGTTTTTTCTTCCTCAAACCTAGGGACATCTGCTTCAGAAACTCGTGGGTATACCCATTTTATTTTTTCACGTTGCGGGAATAGAGTTTGCGATATTTCTTTCTTCCCTTTGAGGCTCATGGGGAGCGAGAACACCTGCCTCAGCTTCTTCGTGCCGATTTTGTACCCCATGCGCCAAAGGTTGCTGTCAACTTGTGCGGTCAGCTGTCTCCACGCTTCCGTTTTAGCGTTATTTGTTACCGTTTTTATGTGTCTTTTGGCTACCTTGTAGTTCTCATGGTGCCTTTCTTTGGCTTCCTTTGTTAAGTCTCGGGCGTTGTTTCGCACTGCGATCCTCTTTTTGCGGATGCTTTCTCTCCTTGCTACAGGCATCTTCTCCATCCACTAGTAAGTAGGTTTGCGGTTTTGCGCCGTAGCTGATCTGTTGTTCTTATTGGCGTGTTTGAGCGCTTCTTGCAGTATTTGTATGCACTTGTCTGCGTTGCATGCGTCGTCACCTCCTTTTCCATGAGCGTTATCAGAACTTGCATGCAATCTGCCATCTTTTTCCCGCTAAGGTTCCAGATCTTCAGTTTATTTGTTTTGGGAGTTCTCTCGTTTGCCTGCCCGACCTTGAATGTGATATACTGATGGTCGCTTAGGAACTCTTCGTCTCTGACCCGCCAAGCGGTGATGGTTTTGGACGCATCTTCCGTGCTATAGGTCATGCCTAGGAAAGAGACAAGCTGTACCGTCTCATAAATGTCGGGTTCTCTCACGTGTTCTGCAGGAGTAGGTTTGCAGAAGCAGGTTGCAGGAGCAAGAGCAGGCCTTCTCCGGTTCTCTGGGCTTTTAGTTGTTTGTTATGTAGCCCAATGGCTACGTCTTCGTTTTTATCTAGTATCTAAGGTTCTTTAGAGGTTAGGCGTATATTGGGCTGCGATAGGAGAGATATATCTATCCTCCATTCATAGATGTTTTGGTAGAGCAGGTCCGTAGCCTGTTTGCATCTGTTCATGTTGATTTGGATTACTGCGAATTTGTCGCTGTGTCCCCTTCCCTTTCCACTTCTACAGGTAGTGCGGATTGGCCATTTCGACGCAGTTGTGGGGTCTTTCTGGTTGCCTTTAGCCAGTTTACTTCGGCTCTTTATATTGCGCATCCCATTTTGCCTTGGTGCCCTTCCAGGCACTTCCAAGGGCTTGGTGCCCTTCCAGTAGGCAATCATAGCATTTTTCTCTGTATGTGCATCCTCGCGAAGTGTGGCCCTCTTGTTTGCATTTCATTGAGCGCCCTGTCATGTCCCTTTTAGGCTTCGTGCATTCGTTTTTGCGGAGGCCAGAGTCCAGGCAGTGGAAGCACTTGGTGGACTCCATCATTTCGTGGACACGGCAGGAGGCCCATCCTATTCTCAATTTGCTCGTATGGCTGAATTTGCGCACCATTTTGATATTTTTCAGCGTATGTACCTTGAATTTGCCTTGTTCCTTGGAGCCTTCTGTAGCTTTCATCATTGCGTTCACCACTTCGTCCATGGTCCTTGATACCTTTAAGTCCCTGATTATGTAGGTTTGCATGCGATGCCGTGACTCCAGGGCGGAGACAGTATGGTGCAGGTTGTCTATTATTTGTTTTTTTGAAGTCGCTGATTGCGCCCTCCTTTCGTTCTCTTAAGGTCAGTTTGACGTTTCCAGTTGTCGTTCTTTTAACGGCATTTACACTTATGCCGATTGTGTTTGTGTCGATAGCCATGTTTGTGTTCATCTTCGCGATAGCGTCAGCGTAGGTGCATTCTGACCCTTCCGCCAGTTTTAGTATCAGCGTTTGCGACCGTTGTCTTTTATTCTTTCTCGTGATTTGTTCCTAGCCGTCAGCCCCCCCCCCCCCCCCCCTACTTGTTCTACAGATGCGGCGACTTGGGTTGCTAGTTTGTTAGTAGATTTTTTTTAGATGTTTCGATCTGTATTGTGCATTCACTGTTTAGAAAGATGCACTCTATCATCTTTCTCAATAGACCAGATTAGATTCCGTTGGTGGACACGATTGTGATTTTGTTGGCAGAGTTTTCTATAGCCGCTTTCAGTTTCGTTAGGCAGTCGTTGCGATCCTTCCAGCTCGTGTTCCTGCGTCTTTCATCCCACTCGTCTTTCGTGCCTTCTAAGTTTAGGGTGTAGGTGTGGTGCTCCCGGTTGTTGGTGGGTGGATCCCCTAAGGTGGTGCCTTTTAGGATTGTGAGGGATCCGTATGAAGTTTTGAAACTTTGAGACGCGATCCAGTCTCAAAGCAGGCTCCTGCTTTCGAGAAGTCTTCTTATAAGAGGGTTGTCTTCATCTGTTCGCATATCTAGCAGATATACTTGGTCATAGTCTTTTTCGAGTATAGGGTTGTTGCCGTGTGATACTATTGTAGTGGCGTAGGCGGTTTCATCCCATTTCTTTTTGAAATTTTCTTGCTGTGGGGTAGCCTAGAGCCGTCCATTAGCCTGCCTCTATTCCTTTATAATGGAACATCTGGAAAAAGGAACTACTAGCAAGAAACATCTCAACCGACATGAGAAAGATTATAGGAAGCTATCTGTCTGGCAGAAAGCTAGACTTAGAAGACGGCGTTGCAATACCACTGAGATATGGTGTACCCCAAAGCTCTGTATTGGGCCCCCATCTTTGGAACCTGCTTTACGACGTCATACTATTCTTAGATATTCCCGACGGCGTGGAAACAATCTCATTCGCCGATGACCCGACAGTGGTCTCCAGAGCTAAATCTAGAGAGGAACTAATGTACAACAGCAATGAGGCGATACATAGGATTTCCATATGGTCCCAAAGGAACAAACTTCGACTCGCCACGGAAAATACCGAAGCGGTCATGCTCTCTGGTACAAAGAGTTCTCTGAAAACAGTTTCTGGTACGGGGAGAAACAGTTCGAGGTGGGGGGCACAACAATACTACCAACCAATCGTGTGAAATATCTTGGTGTAGTAATGGATAAGAGCCTCACTTTCGGCCACCATATATAACACACGCTGTTGAAAAAGCCCAAAGAGCAGCCCTGTCTCCCTCCAGACTTATGTCTCGCAAAAATGGGCCAACCGAAAGGAAAAGAAGACTCCGAGCGACGGTAGCTCAGTATATCATTCTCTATGTTGCTCCTGTGTGGATGGGGGCTTGTGGATATCAAAAATACAGACAAAAACTGCTACGCGAACAGAGAACTCTCGCAATCCGCATCGGTAGAATTTCTAGAATCGCCGCAACAGAAACACTGCTTGTCCTGGGAAGAGTAATCCCGCTCGATTTACTTTCCGAAGAAAGGGGAGAAAAGTACGGCTTGAGTCGGGATCATTGGAGAGAAGCTAGATAAAATACCATGGAGAGGTGACAGGAAAGCCTCGTGGACGCATAGGCTGATACCGAAACTTAAAGTCTGGTACTCAAGGGAGCACGCAGAGTTATCATTCCACCTCTCGCAAATGCTCACTGGTCATGGCTGCTTTGAGGCCTACAAGAATAGGGAGAGATTAAGGAAGAGCCAAGCAACCAATTGTAACTACTGCGTTGCTGAGGAAGACACAGCCGAGCACACGTTCTTCAGCTGCCCGCAGTAGAACGATGCACGTAATCGAGCTGAATGCTTAATTTGTAAGAAACTAACACCCGGAAACTTAGTGCCTGAAATGCTGAATAGCGAAGCAGGTTGGAACATAATTGGTAACATGACCAAAGACATCCTACTGAAGAAAGATTTGGATTATGGACAATGAATTACAAAATATGCTAATGACCACCGCAATGACGAAATACCGCAAGTTGATCCCGTGGTAGTGTGATTGAAAAAAAGGAGGGTTTTTAGTGGGTAGGACCGGCGCTACCATTAAGCCGGGTGTTTTTTTTTGTTCTGGGGGTTGTACGCTAACGTATTTTCCCCCTCAAAAAAAATCTTGTCTTGTCTGACTGGTGTTGTCTATCTAGTTTTGTCTGTTCAGTTTTCTTTAACTAGTAATTTTTTTAATAAACTTAATAGACAAGACTGTAGAATGAACACCAACGATTCTTTTTCACTACATTCCGTTTCTCTTGGGGTGATTTTTTTGATATGAAAATGAACAGTCCTAATCCAGATGTTTCAGCATCATTTAACGCCCCCGGCAGACGCGTAATAAATTTCAATGACGATCGCGCAGACGTCATAATAAGCTTTTGTCCGAAAAAAATATGAAGACACCGCGGAAAAAAACTTTTAATGTCGCCATTATCTTAATAGAATTAATTTACCAGAAACTATAAGCACAAAAGGGATGAATGAAGGGGCGAGTGAAATATTACCAGAGTGGAGTGAATAAAATGAAAATAGTGAGATAGGTGGATTAGAATTATAGGTGCTTGTTTGTTATCCAAATCAATTTCATCCAAGGGTGTAAACCCAAGTCATTTCGCAAAATGCGCCAATTTGTCGTTGTAAAGCTTAATTCTTCAGAAAGACGAGGAATCGATAAATTTTTATTTCCTGCAATACTAGTTTACACAGCAGCAATCTACTTAATGCATTTCGGATGCTTATTGATTGTTTGCTATTGCGGTAAGTAAACATTTTTTCAAATTTTGTCATGATTCGGCTAATAACAAGGACAGTATAAACGAATATGTTGATGATAAATTTCACGTTGAATGTTTAAAAAAGAATGATTATTTTTATGAAATCCTTGGATAATTAACAAACGTGCATTTTGGTAGGGCGAATTGATAAAGTATAGTAAAAATAAATGCGTTTTAAATACGTTAATTCCAAACTTTTTTTAGTTTTCGTTGTGCAAATTGGATAAAAAACCGATCAGCATTTAGTTTCGTAAATTGCTTGCAATAAAACTGCAACGATATATTCCATTTTTTCCTCCCGGTATTTGCATCGCGAATTTTTTTCATCCCTCGTGCGCGTCAATTATTTCCTTTATTAATTCCGGCCGAGCGTATTGTTTGCTCTGTGCTAAAAAATATATACATCACGATCGCATCTAATTAGCTTCGTTCGCTGTTGTTTACCTTTTCGTGTTTGTTGGGTCTCTGGTTCAGTGTGTGTGTAAAACCAGTATTTTTGAATTAACTCAATTAAGAATTTACTTTTTAATTTAATTTTAATTAAAAATATTAATAATGTACGCGCTGCGAAAGGGGTGACTTTGTCTGTTCATATTTTAACATTGATTTGTTGTTTTTTTTAAATATTTTTTCAGGAAACATTTTATGCTTGCTTAAATAATAATTCCCTTATATAAATATTACATATTTTTTTAGATCTAAAGTATCTAAAGTATAGTATAAACTAAATCAAAAGTATCAAGTCTGATAAAAAATATCTATAAACCGGATTATACCAAACTTAAATCACGAGACATGGGAAATAGCCATGGTATCAAATGATTCAAAAACAACTTGTAACCTTTTTATTTATACAATAAAAGATATCATACATGATTGTACCTACACAGTTCAAATGGCTACTAAACATAGAAAAATTAAATAATTAATTTATATTAAATAGTTGTACTAATACTAAATAGTATTAAGTAGTTGTAAATTGTAGCGGCAAGTCTCATTTAGATGTGACTACTTTTGCTAAAGGACTTGATTTTGAAGTTTGTGCTACTGTTTTAAAATTCAATAATATTAGTGTAGGTCTTATTTGGGATTACAGGTCAAAGGCGCGAAAATTGTTATTTTCTATGAAAAACTTCACACTACCTGTATCCAATAGTAATTTAATACTTTGAGTAGATTTAAACATTGATCCAAAACTCAACCCGGAGATCTATTGAACACATTCTATATGCATGTAATCCGTTATATACTTATGTTCAACCTCTATATATGGTTCAACCTCTAAATCGGCCATAGATTATATTGCAACAAACCTAAACCCTAAGTCCTATTCAAGCAAAATTGTGGACCCTGTCTTCGCAGATCTTTTGAGTTTGATACTTAATATCAGGCTTAAATAATTTGTTGAAAATAATGTAGGTCTCTATAGATACAGTAGATGCGTCTCTCCAGAAAACCTTCTAAAACTGTGTCATTTACTAATTGAAACAGACTTCCCTTCAATTTTAAAAGGTGATACTCACCAAGCAAATCACTTACTTTCTGCAACCTTAGTTGCTGATCTTGACCTTACCTGTCCCGTCGAGTTAATGATAATATAACATAAAACCAAATAAATAAAAATGGATTTCCAGAGAGATAGTACAGGAAGGTATTCAGCTGAGCAATGTATTTTGGACGTGCTGTAAGTTAGGGGATAGTATATTGATTGAAACCTACAGGTTGAGATATCGTTATCATTCTGAGAACATCATTGATAGTAAACGGTCGCACTATCGTAAAATTATTGAGGAATCGAAAAACGAACCGAAAGCAACTTGAACAATAATGAATAATAATTTGGGAAAGATAACAATAAACAATAGAATATCCTTAAATGTCAATAATAGTATTATTACGAAGCAGCATGCAGCCGAAGAATTTGCAGCATAATTTACTACAATTGCTGAAAGTAATCTACGAAGCCACATTTGAACACCTTTGGAAAATCGCAGTACTAGAGAAAGTAAAAAAACGGTAAGAACAACGACACCAACTAGCTCAACAATTAATTCAAAAGAAGAAAACAAAGTAAAAATAGAACATAATAATATGGAAAAGATTCTTGAGGAGCTCAGAGCTCTAAGAATCGATATGAATAAAGGTTTCGAGGAAAATGAAGACGAAATAAAGAAACTAAAAGACGAAATGCATAAGAAAGAGGAGGAATGGAAGATTGAAAAGAAAGAGCTAAACTTAAAAATTGAAAAATTTGAGTACACTGTGGAAACCCAGGAAAAACAGAGAAGAAAGCTCAATATAATAATAATAGGCTTACAAACAAAGGAAGGCCAAACAAAAACTGACGTGGAAGAATTTATTAGAGATAAAGTAGGCGTAGAAGCTACGATAACGGAAGCCTTTGTATTAGGTCGTAAACCGGAAAGAAAAATAATACACGCTACAATAAAAAATTGGGAGCAAAAACTGAAGATTATGGCAAACAAAAAGAATCTAAAGGGAGAAAATATCTTCATCGAAAACGATTTAACAATAGCAGAGAGAGAAACCCAGAAGAAATTAAGGGACATTGCAAGAGAAGAAAGAGAAAAAGGAAATACCGCAACAGTAGGGTATAAGAAGATTATAGTAAATGGTAAGGTACTTGAATGGGAAGATATTAGAAAAAAAAACTAGTAACAGGAACCGGAAGGGACAACAGGATGACGACACTTGCAAGAGACACGGAAATGAGAAATAGTAGAATTAAGGGACTTAATATATTAGCGTGGAACCTGGCAGGGTTGAAGAAGAAAGTAAAGGTAGAGGATAGAAAAGCGTTTACGCAATATATTCTGAAGTTCCATATCATAGGACTGACGGAAACGTGGATAGAGGAAAAAGACTGGGAAGAAATAAGAAACCTACTACCAATGAAATATGTATGGAAATGCCAATTTGCCAAGAGAGATTCAAACAGAGGAAGAGCAAAAGGTGGGATCGTTACCGGTGTGAAGTCTGTAAAAGAGATTGAATATAAAACAGAGCCAGATAATGTTGAAGGTATCCAAGAAAGAATAATACAGGTGGGTGGTAATAACTGGAGAGTAGTGATAATATATAACAATAATAACATGGAGGAGATTCTAAAGTATATTGAGAAACGGATGTCAAGAGATCTAGGGGAGAAAATACTGATTATTGGAGACTGGAATGCGCGGATCGGAGAACAACAAGCGGGCTACCTAGATGCAGAAGGGGTGCAAATACGTAGACGCTCAAGGGATAAGACGCATAATAAAGAGGGTTAAAGATGGATTGACTGGTGTGAAAGGCATAACTGGTACATGCTAAACGGGTGTACAAATGGTGATTGGAATGGGGAGTTAACGTATATGGGGGGTGCGGGTGGTTCGGTTATTGACTACGGGATCGCCAATGAAGCGGCAGTACGCAGTATTGACTCGTTTAAGATAGGAGAGAGACTCGACTCGGACCATCTACCATTAGAAATTAGGCTGATAGAAGAGGTAAAAAGGCACAGTGAAAGTAACCAGTAAATCGTCAAACAAGCAGTGTTATGGAATGAAGAGGCTGTCAGAAGATATCAAGAAAACCTGACGATTATAGAAGGAATGGTGGAAGTGGCGGAGTTTGGTCAACTGTCAGAAATGGTACGAAAGGCTTTAATTGTTAAAGTTTCGCACAACCAGAACTGTCATGGAAATGCATGGGTGGACAAAGAAACTAGAGTGATGAGGAAGAGAACCAGAGCAGAATTTAGGACTTGGAAGGAAGAAAGAACAACACTGGAAAGATTTCAAAATCAGATTAAAAATATGAGGGATTTGGAGAAGAGAAAGAGACAGGAATGGGAGAAGCTCCAGATGCGGAAAATCAACAAAACGAGCAGAGAGTCGGACATCTGGAAATACATTGCTGCAGGTAAAGAAAAGAGAGAAATCCCAAGGTCCATCGCGATAGAAAGCTGGAGGAACCACTTCAGAGATTTATTGGCAGACGAAATAACAGAGTACGGCGAGCGAAGGGATAGAAATTTTGGGGCGGTAGAAACCAACAGAGAGGATTTCCTAGAAGAAATTACAAAGGAAGAATTGGAAAGTGTTCTGGCGGCGCTTAAAAAAAGGAAAGCCCCAGGGCCAGATGCGGTACCAAACGAAGCGTGGTGCTTGGCTACACAAACAGTGAAGGAGAAACTGCTCGCCAAACTTAACAGTTTCTTCAAAGGCAGCAAACAAATTCCGGATAGTTGGCGAGAGGGAATTATTGTGCCAGTCCTTAAACATGGAAATAAGGAGGAATTGAGTAATTACAGAGGGACAACTCTTATGGATACCGCATACAAAATCTACGCTAAACTACTGGAGGGAAAATTGCTAGAAGAAGTGGAGGAGATGAAGCTGATTCCAGAAGTTCAAGCCGGATTTAGAAAAGGTCGTGGTACTACAGAACATCTTTACACACTAAACTATATTGTTCAAAAAGAATTGAGGAAACCAAAGGGAAAATTGTCCGCATTATTTATCGACTTAAAAGCAGCCTATGACTCTGTAGTGCGGGAGAAAGTGTGGGAGCTTATGAGTTCAAAAGGTATATCGCGTCAGTTGAGAGAAAGTATCGAACGTCTGTGTGAGGGAACATGGTGCAGAGTGAAAGTTGGTGAGGCTACATCTGAAAGGTTCGAGGTTGTGAAAGGTTTAAAACAAGGGTGTCCTCTAAGTCCATTACTATTCAACCTATATACGGCGGACCTAGAAAAGACTTTAAGTATGGGTCAGGCTGGGGGGGGGGGGAGGTGGGCTAGTAATAGGGATCAGGAAAGTCTGGAGCCTAGCCTACGCGGACGACGTCGTTGTGCTAGCCGCTACGTATGCAGAAATTAGAGAGGTATAAACACGACTGGAAAGGTTTTTTACGAAGCGCGTGTTAAAGGTGAACGTTGAAAAAACTAAGTGGATGTTATTCCGGAAGAGAAAGGGAGCAAAGAGAGAGAGTTTTAAATGGGAAAAAACGGAGATAGAACAGGTTAGGAGCTTCAAATATCTAGGTTTTGTGTTCCAGCAGAATGGTTCGTGCAGAGAGCATATTCGATTTATAGTTAAAAAAGCATGGATAGCGGCTAATAGGTTCTGGGATGTGTGGAGAGTTTACTTTAGAGAGAATTATAGGGCGAAGATGGTGATTTGGAAGGCATGCGTGCGAAGTATCCTGATGTACGGGGCGGAAATATGGGGAGTAAAGGAGGAGGTGGACATAGAAAGGGTACAACTACAATATATTAAGAGGATCCTCCAGTTAGAGAGGTCTACCCCTTGGTATATTGTTCTCCAGGAGACAAACACCAACAAAGTCGCCAGTTATGCAGCAACGAGAGTGGCCAAGTTTGAAAGAAAAGTGGACGGTATGAATGAGGAAAGAATAGTGAAAGAAGTGCTGAAAGTGTTAAGGAAAGAAAGGATAGAATGTAAGACTGAAACCAAGTGGGGATGCCAACGAAAGCTGATGTATGAAAGAGGTGGATGGAGTCACGTAGAGATTGAGAGAAAGATAAATAAAGGAATGCTAGTTGAAAAAAATTTGGAAGAGAGGCTAATAGAGGTGGAGCTGCAGGAGAGGCAGAAACACATAGACGAAGGTACTTATAACAAAGACTACGGGAAGATCCAAGTTACAGGTAGATGCCCAGAATATCTCCTCAACCCCGAAGTTTCACAGACGACTATTGCGCGCTTTAGATGCGGAAGTGAAGAAAGGGGTAGGAGATATTGGATGGCTGCAAGTGATAGAACGTGCCGAGCATGTGGAGATGGTGAGGAGCTGTGGCAACATTGGGTGGCGAGTTGCAGAAAATGTGTATGGACGGAAGCGGAAAAGGTAGCAGTAAGAAGTTGGGAAAAAGTAATGGACGAAAGTGGGTCGGGCCTCAAATACATGAAGAAAATATTAAAATGCAAATACGCGGGTTCAATGAACTCAGAGTAGTTTGTGTTCTCTTTTCTTTTTGTATGTGTATATACGTATATATATATTTCCTGGTTTTAGAGACCTTAATATTGTTTTTGTTGGTTTTTGCTCTTTCTTTCTTTATTTTTGTCTTTGTGTTTTTTTTTCCCTTTTTTTTGAGATATAGGGATCTCGGTTTTGTTTTGAATGTAAATTTAGTCAATATACTATATAAGTTGTAATCACAAATTTGTAAAGTAAGATTTATGCCAATAAAGGATTAACTACTACTACTAATCGCAGTACTATTTCCAAAACCAGTATTTAATCTTCGTTCTTAGTTTCCTTCGTAGAATCTGTGCACCTTCGAAATGTAATCTGTGGCATGGTATCTAAAAACTCGTGAACGTACTATTAACGGCATGGTAATTCGGTGCAAAAAAACGACATAATATTAATCAGTAAAAAAATAAATTTTGTACATTTCCCCAAAAGAAGAGAGTTACCACCTGACTACTCTATAAAGGTTAACAATGAAAGTCTAGTACTGTCTTCCTATAAGAACTTTCTTGCATTATATATCGACTCCAAACATGTTTGGAACTATCACATAGATAAGGTTTGTAAGAAGCTGCCTACTTCGCTATACTTCAAATGAAAAAAACAATGGATGAAAGCACAATACGTTGCATGTACTATGCCCTTGCCTTATCTCATCTATCCTTTAACATTTTAATTTGAGGAAAAGCAAAGTCGGCTTTCAGATGTTTTATATTGCAGAAAAGAATAGGTTAGTTAAATTTAATAAAGACGGAACAAAGGTTGAATATATAAATATACTCAACCTTTCCGGAACTCTATAATACTAATGAGTCTTTTTAGGACTACCAAAAAACAAATCTCGTATGAAATTTGTCAGTTATTCTATAGCTTTCAGTCCACCTTCGTGGCACTCAACAAAAACCATAAAAATAACATTGATTTTTAAGATCATGTCTTTCCGATACCTTGAGTGGATAGCCATCTGTGGACGCGTTTCGAGATTTATCTCTCATCAGCACAGCTTTGCTTCCATGAACAATATTTTGTAAATCACTCACTTAAAATCCCATGTGTTGATTAGGGTTAGATGTTTTTAATTTTGACATTTTGTGAGAGAGACATGAACTTAGCAGGTTCTTGATATAAATGATAAATTTTGAATTGGTAAAACCATACAACATTATAGATAATCAGATAAACTTAATAAAGACGGAACAAAGCTTGAATATATAAATATACTCAACCTTTCCGGAACTCTATAATACTAATGAGTCTTTTTAGGACTACCAAAAAACAAATCTCGTATGAAATTTGTCAGTTATTCTATAGCTTTCAGTCCACCTTCGTGGCACTCAACACAAACCGGAAAGGTTGAGTATATTTATATATTCAAGCTTTGTTCCGTCTTTATTAAGTTTATCTGATTATCTATAATGTTGTATGGTTTTACCAATTCAAAATTTATCATTTATATCAATAACCTGCTAAGTTCATGTCTCTCTCACAAAATGTCAAAATTAAAAACATCTAACCCTAATCTACACATGGGATTTTAAGTGAGTGATTTACAAAATATTGTTCATGGAAGCAAAGCTGTGCTGATGAGAGATAAATCTCGAAACGCGTCCACAGATGGCTATCCACTCAAGGTATCGGAAAGACATGATCTTAAAAATCAATGTTATTTTTATGGTTTTTGTTGAGTGCCACGAAGGTGGACTGAAAGCTATAGAATAACTGACAAATTTCATACGAGATTTGTTTTTTGGTAGTCCTAAAAAGACTCATTAGTATTATAGAGTTCCGGAAAGGTTGAGTATATTTATATATTCAAGCTTTGTTCCGTCTTTATTAAGTTTATCTGATTATCTATAATGTTGTATGGTTTTACCAGTTCAGAATAGGTTAGTCTTAACTAATGTTCAACATTGCAGGGAACACGTATTCTAAGGTCACCTACCATTTTTGTATTGAAAGCTGCATGTTACTAAATGTAACTTGCAGCACATACAAACATTATCAGGTTCTCATACTTATAATACTAGACATGGTTATTTCCTTTCACGCATGCCTCATAAAACTACTCTATTTGATAAATCGTTCTATTATTTAGCCGTTATTGACCAAATGAAGACCAATAAAATTAAGGTCTTCAAACATTTGTTGAAAATCTTCTTATTGGAGCCAAGCCAATTACTACAGATGTATTCGGTAGATGATTTTTTAAATGCTTAATATGAACTTACTGTTTTGTTTTCACATGCAATTACTTAACTTTAACTTTAATTTAACTTAACTTTATTGTATTCTCTTGCTTACATTTTTTTTAATCTTTTAATCTTAGTTATAAACTTAATAAAGTCGAAACACAGTCTGAATATATAAATATATTCAACTTTTGCGGAGCTCTATAACATTAATGAGTCTTAATGAGTTTTAGGACTACCAAAAACAAATCTCATACTATAATCATATTATACTATAAGGATTATATTATAACTTAAAAAAATCATACTATAATGTAGTATGGTTTCACTAATTTTAAATTTATTATTTAAATCAATAACCTGCTAAGTTCATGTCTCTCTCACAAAATGTCAAATTAAAAATGTCGAACCCTAATCACCCACACGGGTTTCAAGTAAGTGGTTTACAAATTGTTGTTCATAAAAGCAAAGCTGTACTGATGAGGGATAAATCTTGAAACGCGTCTACAGATGGTTATCCATTTGAGGTATCGCAAAGACATGATCTGGAGTATTCATGGAGTATTTTTTCTGTGGCAGTGTGTGATTGTAGATGACATCCTTCGTGGGTGAGTTTAGGAATTTTCGGATAATTTTTAAAGGTTTAGGGCAGGGGTGGGGAACCTGCGGCCTTAAGGACGCATGCGGCCTTTTTGATTTTCTTTGACGGCCTTCTTAGATATTTTAATTTTAACTTATAATTTCGAGCTACCCAGAGAGAAATACTAGTGAGACCGAACTGTCATATACCGTCTTTATTTAACACAAAACTTGGGGGGATATTAAATCACGTGATCTGATAGAACGGGCCAATGAACGTGCAGCAAATTTCCCTCCTTTCTAGGTGCTGCGTTGTGATTTATATTTCAATATTAATACTTATTTAAAACAATTGGTTGTTGTTTCGACTGACCTATCGTGCCGGATGCAAAATTTACATTTTTTGTTTGTTGTTAGTGGCGTCTGTTAGTGTTAGTGTGTTTTATTTTTATCAAAATCGTTTAAAGTTAGTTATTAGTTATTTGTTAATTTGTGTTTTACCCATTATGTCAAAAAAGAGAAAATTGAATGAAGAAAACAGAACTTTTAACGAAGATTGGGAGCTACAATATTTCCTCATTTCTGTGAAAGATAAAATGGTTTGTTTGATATGCAATTCTACAATAACTACATTAAAAAAATACAATGCAAACCAGCATTATGTTTCTCACAAAGACCATAAATATGCTAAACTAGAAGGAGAGCGCGAAAAGCTGCTCTTCATAAGCTAAAAAAAGAAAAACAGCATCAAAAACAAGTTTTCAGTAATTTTATTAAGCAAAGTACTACTGCAACTGATGTTACTTATAAAATAGCATATATCCTTGGAAAACGGGGAAAACCATTTAGTGATGTGGAAATGATAAAGGATTGCATTGTTGAAGCAGTAGGATGTTTAGATCCAGAGAAAGTTGAGAAATACAAACAATTACCCCTTTCCAGAAGGACCATAACTGATAGACAGCACGAGTTAGCGCAAAATATAACAGAACAGCTTCACTCAATTATACAAAATGAAGATATATATTTTTCGCTAGCATTAGATGAATCTACTGATGCAACGGACTCAGCTCAGGTTTTGTTTTTCATTTGTGCTGTCACTGAAGATTTTACTTATTTCGAGGAACAACTGGCATTGGGTACTCTTACCGGAAGAACTCGTGGAGCTGATATCTACAACAGTTTTAAAGAAAAATGCCAAGAAGCTGGACTAAATATGGATAATTTAGTGAGTGTGTGCACTGATGGTGCACCTTCCATGAAAGGATCACGAGAAGGCTTCGTTTCATTGCTGAAAAAAGACAATTCAAAATTAGAAAATTTATTTTCATTTCACTGCATAATGCACCAACAAAATCTTTGTGCCAAATCCGCTACTTTAAGCAATACTATGGATAAGGTTATTAAAATTATTAACTTTATACGTGCAAATGCGACTCGACATCGTCAATTTCGAAATATGCTTATGTCTGATGATGAAACATATAGTGTAGATTTGCCATATCATTCAAAAGTACGCTGGCTATCAAGAGGACAAGTTTTAGCCAAAGTTTTAAGTTTGCGAAAAGACATTTTGAGATTTTATGGGGTACAACAACAGCAATGCGAATTGTTGGATGACCAATTTTGTAGAAATGCTGCATTTTTGTGTGATATCATGATAAAACAAAATGATTTAAATATTTCTTTGCAAGGCAGAACAAAACATATAGGGTATATGATATGTGGCAAAAAATCCAGGCGTTTAGAAAAAAGTTATTATTTTTCAAAAGTCTCTTCTCTCAATCAGAAATTTCTGAAGAACATTTCCCACAGTTAGCTAAAATGATAAATGAACAAGAATATGTATGTGAAACATTCCAAGATTACATAACTGTTTTGGACTTATTAATTGAAGAATATACTAAAAGGTTTTCTGATTTTGAAAAACATACTATTACAATTAGCGAAATTAGCGTACGAACCACATTTAGTTGACATTTCAAAGACACCTAGTCAATTACAAATGGAATTGTTTGAGTTATGTGACGATACTATTATAAAAAATCTTTTTGATTCCAAAGACGTAGTGGAAATATGGAAAAATGCAGTTGAATATCCAAAGTTACGTCAACATGCTCGTGGATTGCTTTCTTGCTTTGGAACCACATACTGCTGTGAATCAACTTTTTCATATTTAACACAAATTAAGAACGAATTAAGGACACAGATAACTGATGCACATTTAGAAGACCAATTGAAGATGACCAATTGATGAATGAATTCAATTTCTTTCCAATAAAAAACAAACTCAAAAATCCCATTAAATTACGAGAGTGAGTCAAAAGTTATTTGCAATGTTTGGCATAACTCTTACATTGTTCATACTGACGCCTGACCTCGTTTATTTTGATCCCAATTCCTCAATTTGCCTTCCTTTTATAGCAGATAGATCGTGGCCGCTCCATTAGAATTTTGCACCAAATAGGAACGAGCAGTGATTTTTTCAGTGGGTTTTAGTGGTCGGAAGGTGTACCAGAGGCCGCATTTCATGAAAGACTTTCGTATTTTGCGTCTCCACGAAAGTATTGAAAAATTAAAAATGGTCCCGTCATGGTCGTACCATTTTCGAATTTTTCATCTATTCGTAGACACTCCGTTGCGAGACATTGTTCCTAAATTGTGCCCAAATTCTTTGATGGATTGCAGCCCCTGATACACAACAGCATAGCATTAAAATAAACGAGGACAGAGGTTCGTACTTGCAGACTATTCAGTTGTAAAAGTGATCGTAGTCTTTATGTTAGTTCTGTATCTATTTTTTTCTAACAAAATGTTAATAAACTGCTGGCCTTTTTTTTAGCTTTGAAACCCCACACGCTCAAGAATTTTCATAATTTTATGCGGCCTCTGTATTATACCCGAAATTTAAAGTGGCCTTCCATGATAAAAAGGTTCCCCACCCCTGGTTTAGGGTCTGGCTGACGTTATTAAGATTTAGGGTCTCGCTGGCGTAGAGTGTTTTAGGTTAGATAACAGTCGTGCAGTGTCGAAATTATATTAATATTTATGCATTTTTTATTGTAAATACTAGCAACTTTCCCATATGCTTACTGCATATAGTTTCCGTGCTTTTTGTGTTAATCTTTCTGTTCCTGTAGGTTCAATATTTTTGCCTAAGTATTTGAATTGACTAATCTTGTTTATTGTGCCGTATTTTGTAATTATATTTTCTGTGTTGATGTGTTTTGTGGCCATGAATTCGGTTTTCGAAAAGGAAATTTGTAGTCTAACTTTCTTTACACATTCTTTGAGGACTCCGATCTGATGGATTGCTGTTTGTTCATCTTTGGAAAAAATCGCGAGATCATCAGCAAAGGCTAGGCATGTGACCTTGATGTTATCCTGTTGTTTTCTTAGTCTTATGTGTCTCCATATGTTTCGATTTAACAGTTCTTGTTCCCATGCTTTGATGACTTTGTCTAAAACGATGTTGAAGAGTAATGAGAAGAGGCTATTATCCTGCCGGACACCAGACTTGATGGCGAAAGGTTGTGAGATTTCTCTCTTGAATTTGACATTGGGAGTTGTGTTTGTCAGAGTTTATTGGATGAGACGTTGTGTTTTCGGATCCAGATTGTTTTCTACGAGTATATTAAACAGGGATTGTCGGTCGATGGAGTCGTAAGCTTTCCTGAAGTCCACAAATGTGCAGATGGTTGGGAGATTTCGTGTAGCTTGAATTTTCAGTATAGATTTCAGCTTGAAAATTTGTTCGGTACCTGATCTGTGTGGACTGAAACCTGCTTGATATACCCGAATTAGAGGTTCGAGTTGATCTTGTGAGCGTGGTAAGAGGCAAGCGAAGCGGATTTTTTTGAAAAGAGGGAGATTCCTCTGTAGTTATTCACATCAGATTTGTCTCCTTTTTTTGGAGTGGGTGGATGAGTACGCATTTACAGTTGTCTGTGATTGTCTGTGTGATTTCCTGTAATGATCGTGGTCCAAGATTTTCCTGTAGTTCTGCGGTAGTTCCATCTTCTCTTGATGTCTTTCCGTTCTTGAGTTCTGTGATACGGTGTCGGATTTCTTCTTGTGTCGGTGGATCGGCGTCGGGTATCGTGTTTCCTGGGGATGTGTGTGTTTGAATTGTAAATAAATTATTATTTATTCATTTATTTTCCCAATATTGTAAAACGTTAAGCACTTTTACTCACTTCTTGACGTTCTTCTTATTTTGCCAGTATTCTTTAATTCTCTTGGAGAATGCCACTTTTCTTTCGTCACACCATTTAGGTCTGTAAAGTTTAAGTTTTGTTTGCTCTGGTTCGACTTCTCAGTTGTTCACTTTGTTACGGAGGGAGTCTCTGTCTGATGTGTCGGTTATGTTATCGGTTTGCATGTCTTTTTGTACTTCTTTCATCCATGGTGTTGTACTTTTCAGTGATGATATGTAATCTAGTATTCTTTTGGTTAGTCGGGTATTCGGTAGTCTATCTATGTGCCCGAAGAGTTTCATTCGTCTTTTTCTTATATCAATTTCGATGTTTGAGTATTTTTCAGTTGTCTTGATTGACTGTAGTCGGTACCCGTCTGGAGTAAGTCTTGCTCCTAGTATTTTCAGAATGATTTTTCTTTCTTCTTTCTTGATTTCTTCAAGTTTGTATTTCTTATTGAGTCTAAGTGTGTCGCTAGCGTAGAGACTTGCCGGTTTGATGAAAGGCTTTCAAGAAGGTGTCAAAGACATGTGATGCAATGCTCGACCTAATTCATAACATCAAAAGGCAGTTCAAAAGGCAATCAAAGCAGAAAAGTATTGCTATATTTATAGACCTAGCGAAGGCTTTGACACGGTGCCTCACACAGAGCTACTGTATATAGTACATACAGACATCAAATAGATAGAGACCGCTTTCTGGATGTATAATAATTTTTATGATCCAACTAGAACGTATGTTAGATAATGTGTTTGCTGCAGACCGTACATAATACCAAATAAACAACATACTACTTACAGGTGACTTTAATATTAACTTTACCACCAACAGCAAATAAAACAACAATCTTGTTAATATTCTATTACCATATGGATTAAGTCAAAGGGGATAAGTACATTAGTGTGACTGCTACATCTAATTCACAAATAGATAATATCTATACGAACACAGGAAAGTTAATCAAAACAAAAGTGTTTGACACCAGCTTATGGGATCACCGATATATAAACTAATCGCTTACGCGGATGACAAAATGTTGAACCTATAATGGCCTTAAATTTAAAGTAAACCCCGCATTGGAGAAACGTCGGGTATGGGCCAATCACACAAAATTAGAACTTAATGCTCAAAAACGACTCTCTTCTTCGGTAAGAAGCCAAATCAAGTTAAACCAGTTTTTAGACTTAACGAAAACTGCATAAACTGCTCTGAGTACATTAAATATCTGGGAATCCTTATAGACAGTAAATCAAAATACAAGGAATAAATGTCAGACAAATTTGTGTCAACGTCAAAAGAGCTCAGCTCTGCAGCAATGAAAGGGCGGTGTGGCACAGTGCCTGTGGATTTAGAGAACGGAAAATGCTTCTTAGCGTAAAATGCGTGTACACACTAAGAACTGTAGAAGCATATACAACTGTCTCTAATGAAGCAGCCTGCGGTATATCCGGTCTATTACCTCTAGATATGAGATTGCCAGAGGCCTCGGTCAAATACCTTTTGTACAGTATGGATGGGATTGACTTTCAGAAATTGACAGGCTTACTCTTCAAATGATCGAAAATAGATTGTGCATCCAGGGTAGGAAACACCCTGAAAAACTTGGCTGCATAAATTATAATATTAGATCAACTGATGCACTCACCAAGAAAATGTATACGGGAGGGTCAAAATATGATCAGAGAGTAGATAGTAGGGGTATACTACAAATGCAGTCGTTTTTCTGGACGAAAGGGAAACATACTTCGAGAAAATTTGGTTGGCGCTGTATTGCACAATATTTAAGCCCGAGTTTTAAGCCCGCAAATTATAAAGGTTTAACGTATATTAAGTCGTATATTCAGAACTTATCGTGCTGCTCAATACTATCGGATAGTAAATCAGTTTTAGAAGCACTAGAATATATGACCGAACCCACAAAGTTACTGGTCGATACCTTGGAACCAGCTCGAGAGATCTCACAGAATATGACATTGGACTGCGGTGGCATTGGACTAAGGCTCATATGGGACTTCGGGAAAATGAAAGAGCGGATGGCCTGGCCAGACAAGCATCTGGGTTAGATGATCTAGAATTTGTAGACGAACTAGAACCGCGAATCCTGAATCAGATATCCCACAGACTTGTGAGTACTGCTTTCAATACCGGAATCCCGGGATCCCGAAAACCGGGATTTTAGACTAATTTTTCCGGTATTAGAAAATCGGTATTACAAGAAAAATACCGGTATTTCGGTATTTGTATAAAATATCTTACTTTTTATTTATATTAGTTATTTCAATTAGCAGAACAGAATAAGAACAAGAATAATAAATTCGTAGTTATACCTCTTCAATGCATAGTGAAGTTAGTCACTGAATTTCGTTAAAAAGAAACTTGTTTTCCTGTTTACGCGCCATCTCTCATCTCACACGATTAACAACACATACATTCAACGATATAAGCTATATTTCTGAATTTATTATTTGCTGTAAATTGCTGTAATGTTTGTTGTTTGAAACCGTAAGTTTTTTATTATACATCAAATTTTTATAATGATTTTATTAAGTTTTGGATATACATATACGATACGCACCGTATCATACGCCATGTCTGCGTCCACACTAAAGGAATTCTTCAAACACAAAAGGGCAACGATGCATCTTCGGTTTGGCACTATTTTTTATATGAAACAAATGTTCATCTAGCCAGGTGTAAAGAGTGTTCAAAGGAAATAAAATGTGGTGGAGACTCTACTAGTGGACTACATACTCATTAAAGACAATGCATGGAATAAATCTAAGAAAAAGCAGTGAGGTAACTTTGAATGATAACAATGATCAAGATCAACTAAGTCAGTCTATAAAACCTAATTTAATAACAAGTTCTTTAAAAAGCAATAAACACGGAAGCTTAGCTAAAGTACTAGCTCGAATGGCAGCTCGAGACGGCTTATTATTTAATATTTTGAAAACATCTATTGATATTAGAGAAGGATTAATTGCTCGTGGTTTTAAAGATGTTCCAAAATCAGCAAGTACAATAAGAAATATTATAGTCAAATATAATAAAACTATTCGAATAACCATAAAAAATATCTCAGCTTAAATCTAAAGGTAAACGATTCAGAGTAACATTTGATGAATGGGCATCGATTCGCAATCGACGCAATCTAAATATAAATATACATACTCCTGGAGGATTTTTTTTTTAATATTGGACTAGTACGAGCATTTGGAAGTCTGCCAGCAGAAATTTGTGTAATTCTGGTTAGAGAAAAGTTAGAAGAATTTGGCTTCTGTATTTCTAAAGATATAGTCAGCATAATAATATATTGATGCTGAGCATCAGATCTGCTTGGAATTGTCAGAAGTTCTGACAATTTCATCGTGTGGTTCTGATTCAGAACCAAATGATGAAATTGTTGATAACGGCATGAATGCTGAAGTAGTAGATGATGAGAATGGAGAATATGTTGACGGCGTCGTTATAGAATCTAATTTAGTAGATACTACGGTCAGTATTAGTCATGCTACTATTTCTCCTCTTGTAACAAAAAATAAGAAAGGTAGTCAAAATATTTATAAATTCACTTAAAAAAATGATAACTTTTTGCAGAAATGTGTAAAAGAAGATTTTGGTAGAGAAATTGTTTTTAAATTAGACTGTAAAACAAGATGGAATAGCATGTTACTTATCTTAGAAACATTTTACCAATTGAGATATTGTGTTCAAAAAGCCTTTATTGACGTAAATTCCGGAATTAATTTTTATGACAGAGACTTTAATTTATTATCTGAAATTATCACTTCCCTTACTCTTATAAAATTAGCAGTTGATGCATTATGTCACCAAGATTCTAAACTTCTTACAGCAGATGAAACAATAAAATTTATGATGGAAACTCTTCCGACTTAAAATTTTGAAATTGCTAAAGAAGTTTATGACGCTTTAAAAAATCGCATATTACAAAGACGAAATAATTTATCGCAGGTACTTCAGTACTTGCATAGTGGAGAACAACATAATAGCCATTTAGTTCAAACTATATTTCCACAGTCACTTAATACGTTAAATAATTCGTTTGATTAAACGATTTTCGCCCGAAACCGCAGAAGAACATGTTGGATCAGATTCAGATAAAGACGAAAATTCCGAAGAATCCTTGGAAAGAAATCTGACCAATACATTAAGGACTGGCTCCAACTTTGCTTTTCATGACCATGACAAATTAAAACTGCAACTTCAATCAGCAATCCAACAAAAACTCTCAGTTCAACCTAAAATTACAAAAGTGCAAGGGGTAGAACCAATTATAAAAGACGACATTGCTATTTTTGGAAAAACAGGAGTAAGAGGAAATTATTTGCCACTAACGTACGACCAATTAAGTACAATTGCACCAACAAGTGTAGAATCGGAAAGGGCGTTTTCTGCAGCAAGTCACTTATATACAAAGCTTCGCTCCAGTCTGAACGACAAAACAATTGATTGTTTATGTTTTTTCGGGCATATTTTAATAAAACAAACTCAAATTGCGAAATGTAGTAATGTTTATGATAACTTTGTTCCGATTGTTTACTATAAATAATTTGTTTTTTTTATATACAGAAGGAGTAAACAAATGTTTTGTTTTTATACTTATTTCGTTTAAATATTTTTTTGTATAGTTTATAACTAAATAAATATATTTTTAAGTTTTTCCTCTGTTTTCTTTTTAATAAGTCACCATTATCATTAATATTTATAAAAATCTGTCGAAAATATTTTTTCTGGTAATACCGGTATCAATACCGGTATTCCGGTTTTGAAAACGAATAATACCAAAATACCGGTTTTCATTTTTGCTCCGGTATTGAAAGCCCTACTTGTGAGGAACAGTGTTTCGTTTTGTTTTTTGCAGAAATGCAGACTAAATGGGAGACAGCGCCGAACGGATAATTGACAAAGAGATTTATCCATTGACAAAGAGAACCATCCATATCAGAGTGGCAGAAGATGAACATAGATCTCTCACATCAGGCAGTCCTGCTGGTCACAGAACATGGCAACTTCAACTCTTACTTCCACCGGACCAGAAAAAGAGAATCACCAAATTGAGAATGTGGAAGGGAGGACACAGTTAATCATATGCTGCTCGACTGAACAAGGACCTAGGAATGGAGAAAGAAGATCTTGAAGTATTACAGAAAGATAAGCTGTAGTGGCAAACTCTCGATGATTGCTTAAAACTGTTCTCCTTGGGAGTGTAGATTACACAACATAACCTCCTGGCAAGCGGGAGACCCGGGTTCGATTACCGGTCGGGGAGGCAACAACTGAATGTGAAATATGCGATACAGGGGAGGCGCATACTAAAAGCCAAAGTGCAATAAAACACTTTAGTCTCGTCTGTGTATTTGTCTATCCTGTCAAGTTTTGATAAATTCCTTATTTTCGATAATTTCCTTTCGTCTGTTTAATCTTGTCAAGCTAGTCTTGTCTTGTCCTGTATTTAGACTAGAAAATATTATTTTGTAAGTTTGTAATAATGTGAAAATGATGTAGTATAGAGCAACAGTGTATAATCTTGCAGAGACAATAAAACCGTGAATATATAAATTTTCCGTTCGATGCGCGAATAAATAAGGAATTTATCGAAACGGAAACGACGTTTTGATGTCTTTATCAGCGCCACTAAAAATATAACGTAAAATATTACGATGTAGACTTAATCTATCAACGGGGTTTTTAACGGCGCCCCGATAAAACCGATTCGACAGTTACAGTCTTCGCCCATTATGTCTGCAAACGTGATGGCCCACTAAAAATTTCTCACACAGACTACTGTTTCTTCCCGAATTATTATCACAATTACCATCAATTTCTTTACTTTTATTCGCTTCTTTTATACACTTTAATAATCATCGCTGATTCAAGACTAAATTCAATTACATCTACACTATATTTTCACATCGAGTTACATATAGGGTTGTTTTATAGTATGGTCTAAAAATATAGAATGAACAATTTGTTTTATTGTCCTATCACCAGCAGTAAATGCCACCTTCAATATAGATTGAGTTAGCTTTATCAGAGTGTTAAGTGTTAAGCTTTATCAGAGTGATTAGTAGTTAATATATATATTTAGTCGAAAATTTAGTCTCGTTTTGTTTATCAAGTATATTATTGGTCTAGTTAATAATAAAGGTGGTGCGTGTGTAGCTTTGCTATAAAATATTATAATAAAGTAATAGTGTAGGTGTTGTTGAGTGTCTGGAGGCAGCAGGCACTAGGCACTAAATGTATGTGCGTTTATGGTGGGTTTGCATGCACGAATTTCCCCCCGATTTTCAGATCCGAAAGCCACATGTTAGAAGTGTCAGAGGAAAGCTATTCGGGCATTTTCTAAATGAGCGCCGAATGGTACGGGGCTACGTGTCACTGATGAGGGCCGACCGGGGGAGGAAAACTGTTGCTAAGAAAGTTTTGTTGTTGTTTCGCGAGCCGAACCGTACCAACCCGTTCGAATTGTTGAGTTTTGTAATTAGTCAGACGTTTTTTTTTTTATAAAACTTAGATACTTTTCGAACATAATCTTCTATATTTCTAACCCAATTAAAAATTCAATACACCTCAAGATGATAACCTTGCCTATCTAGTCTTGTGTAATCTATCAAATTTTTACTGTCTAGCTTTGTTTGTCTAGTCAAATCAAAATATTTTGGTCTAATTATTTAAGTACGTACATAAATATTCTAAATTAAAATCGAAATTGTCGAAACAGCAGTTTTATTTTAGCTTTCCGCGCTTATCAATACCCTGTGAAAGACGATTAGCAGCAGTTATAACAGGTTAATATCTCAATCCCCGAAAAAAACGAGATGGACTATATTCTGTACTTAATTCAATTCTGATAATAAGTTTGTCTTGAAGCAATGTTTTTAGAAGTTATTTGCAAACACTATTAGTTGTGGATTATAAAAGACCGACGAGTAGATTTGTTTTAAGAACAGCGACTTTGAGAAAAGCCTAGTGAAATATTTAAGGACGTATCCATGAACATATCCTATTGTATATTTATATTGTAGGTGTTTACTTGATATAGATCATCCTATAACACACTCATCATTAATTTTGTATAGCGTTTCATGTTTTCTTCATAAAATATTCTCTTTTGTTTGATATTGGAAAACGACCTTTGCAAATTCCAATATCAGCAATGGGTAATAATGGTGTGAGATATGGTCAATACGTCTCTTGTATTATATTGAATAAAACATGGATATTAACAATGATATTGTTAATGCATGTTCCGAATATAGGTTACTTCTCTTGAAATTATCTCCGTGTTGAAAGATTCAACTAATGACAAAATGGCTAGCATTCGTCTGTTTTAAGATATTAATAACAAAGTCGCCAGCTATAATAAACTGACTGCATTCGCTAGCAAATAGTATTAAGAGTTCGTGTAAATTTGTTACAAAATTCTTAAATTATATAAAATGTGATCTTTAGATGCCTAGAGAGGTGTGTAATCACCACTGATGTGGAGCCTGGAAGTTGATTAATTACTGGCTAGGCTGAACGACCTAGACATTAAATGTCAAAATTACGCCGATGACATAGTCATCATAGTCAGGGGGAAGTTTGAGGGAACGCTCTGTGAAATCGTTTAGGGAGGCCTCAAAGTAACTAGTAGATGGTGTCAAACAGTGGGACTGAAACTCAAAACGAGCAAAACCACGGTGATACCATTTACCAGAAAGACAAACTAAACTGCCTGCAGCCCATATTGTTAGATGGAAGAGCAGTAGAATACAAACTAGAGATAAGGTATCTTTGTATAACACTAAATAGCAAACGCCTATGGAACAGGCACGCTGAACAAGTGGTAGGAAAAGCTCAACGCGTTCTAATGGTGTGCAAAAATCTGTCAGGGAAAACGTGGGGTTGTAACCCCACAATACTGCGACGAATGTACACCATTACGGGGCAATTGCGTGGGGAAGTAGAACGGAAGTAGAAGTGAAGAAGTGGCTTGAGAAGATTCAAAAACTGGTGTGTGTCTGTATCATGGGGGCGATGGGGTCATGCCCTACAGCAGCAATGGAACTGCTGTTGAATCTGACTCCGTTGCACCTGATCGTGTATGGGGCTGTCAGATCGGCGATTGTAAGGTTCAGCAAGGAAGGAATACGCAGAGGTTAAATAATCGGGAGAGGTCCACTGGCTGAATGCACCAAAAGATGAAATGGTTTGCAAATACCTCGAGAATATTTCGAGAAAAACTACATAGCAATGTGTAGGAGTAAAGCCGATTGAAGCGACGAATCCTCAGCATACCACATAGAGTAAAATGCTATCAAATGGTATACGGATGGTTCGAATTAAAAGGAACGTACTGGTGGATTAGTGTCTCGACCTTGTACCAAATACATTGAATTCATGGTAATCTACTTAGGTATCTTTCAAGCAGAGGTACATACAATCGAAAGACGTGCACAATTTAACTTCGACAGGAACTATCGCAAAAAACTAATTGCTATCCTGTCAGATAGGCAAGCAGCCATCAAGGCCATTAGCTCATACACCATCAGATCCAAACTGATATGGGACGGTGATTCTTCTGAACCTTGACTTACTATCCCTTTTTTGGCTGTCACTATGTCCGGTTCTGTGCTATAGTTCAATATATCTTCGATTTGGCATGTGTACAGTAAAGTCTTCTATTTTCAGGATTTCTTCTCTATTTGTTGTTGTTATACCTTGTTTGTTCTTAGTTTAATTATATGTTTTTTCCCGATTCCAAGTTTCCTTCTCTTAACTAGACATCGGATTATATGCATTTGCATGTTAGCATATGCAAATGTTATGCATTTGCTATTTTAAATGCAATAACGCTATTTTTATAGCATCATTGCATATTTTACTACTATTCATTTATAGTGCTTATTTCAGTAGTTAAATGTGTTTTGTATTACGCGGGAACGGTGGCGGACCGCAGCCAGTGACGTGCCACGCGGGCACCTCACACTCGGGAACCCGATCTACTGAATTGCACTAGGCGGAAGCGTTTGCGGGATTCGGCAATTTTCGGATTGCTTGTCATTTAATCGCTCGCTGTCTTTTTATACCAACGAAAATATTGTTTTTGCTGAAATAATGCCGCCAGTAAAAAAAGGACTTTAATGGAATCTGGAATTAAAAATTACCCAGGCCAATTTACGACTGATGGTACTGTGATTTTCTGCAAGGTTTGTGACAAGCGAATACCTTCATAAAAAAAATACCAGATCAACATGTCGATCAACGTCGATCAACATGTGAGTACAGCTTCCCATATATCTGCAAGATGAAACCTTCAAAAAGTCGTCAGCAACTGATGATTCCAATTTCGCCTTCTAATTCGGATACTACTCCTTTTCATCAATGAAATCACGATATATGCCAGAGATTCCTTAAGAAGTATTGTACTGATCAGATAATTCCTGAAGAATCCACGATTCGAGAAAAACAGGTAGTTTTCTCGAATCGAATCGAAACAATCTACGAAGAAGGGCTGAGTGAAATACGCACTGATCTTTCGAACAATTTAATATGGATCTCAGCCGATCAAACGACATATTGATTTGGACGTTATATAGCAAATTTGATTGTTGGAAATTTATCCAGAGAGCCCTCTACTTTGGTTGCCCCATTTGGTTTCCTGCAAGGTCCTAGAAAAGGCAAATTATTCAACTATCGGCCGGTTCATAAATGATTCCATCAAATCATTATTTTTGATTTTTCTATGGACGAGAGAATATGTGTTTTTATTTCTGAAGGTGCACCTTATATGGTGAAAGCTAGTCAAGCTCTGAAAGTGTTTTACCCAAACTTGCTTCACATTATCTGGCTAGCCCACGGTTTACATCGACTTTCGGAAGAGAATATTAAAGAGTTCGGAAATGTCAATAAATTGATTTCCTCTACAAAGAAAGTGTTTTTAAAAGCACCGTCGCGCGTACAAAAATATAAAGAGCGACTGCAAAACCTAGCACTACCTCCAGAACTAATATTAACGCGGTGGGGAAAATGGTTGAAAGCTGTATTGTTTTATGCTGAGAATTTTGAGGCCATAAATAAGTAGTTGGTCAGTAGTTGGACAGTTTGACAATTATTTCAAGCCAGCTGGCATTTGAGAATCCTTTAATCATACAAAATATTGCTCTAATTGTAACATATTTCAGCAATATTCCCGACGCCATAGAGAGACAAGAAACTAAAAACCTTCATATGTGCAAGTCCTTGGAAATATAGAAGAAAAAAAAATGATTGAACAGGTGCAACGACTTTCCGAGTTCACTATCGGAATTGGTCAAAGTTTGGCTGGTGCCTTTGATAAACTCTGCCTTTTTTGCGTTTTTTTAGGTTTTTGTAGAAATAACGCAAAATTTCAAGTTCCGTCCAGTCACGTCAGATGACGTAGAGAGGTCATTTTCAGCCTACAAATCAATATTAAGTGACAAACGTCACAAGTTTTCTCTAGAAAATCTAGAAATAGTATATTTTACAGCAAGAGATGAAAGATGGCGTTTTTTTTGGTGAGGTGAGAGTTTGCTCACGGCGCTAGCGAGTTAGCAATCACACCGAACCAAAAAAAACGCTTTCATCTCGAGTAGTAAATGCAATTTTTTCTACTGATTTCGGTTGCAGAATCCATAATTCGAGTTTAATAAATCCAATTCGAAGCGAACTGTCAATACAAATTTAATTGTTGGTTTGGTTGTTTTCATGGCATAACATATTGCATTCTCATAGAAGGTTATATTAGGTTAGGTTTTCAAGTCAAATGTCCTAATTTTATTTCGGTTTTTTAAATAGTTTCAGGCTCGTTTTAAGTTTTTACATAGAATATTCAATTGAAATTGAAGTAATTAATAAGAAAGTCCATGCAAATTTTGTAAGTTTAGTGTTTTAATTGGGAAAAAATCATCTCTAGATGTGAAAATATTTTCATTTCTAGAATAAAAAAATGTCACTTTCATGTAAGGCAAGCCGTGGAAAAATTGCCATTTTCACATATATCAGTAGAAAAAAATATTTAATTGTATATTGTCACAAGATGTATGTATATTGTAAAAAATAAGTAAATTCCAATAACAAATGGTATTTTGATTATGCATATTTTGTGCATATTTCACCCATTTTGAGTGAATATTTTGGCAAGTTGGTAGTGCATATAATCCGATGTCTACTTATAAGCTTCAAACTTGTATTATTTTCGATCGTTTGTTGGATGTGGTTTTTATTGAATGCTCTAATGTCACGTCTTATGGCTTTCGCCACATTTTTATTTGCTTCTTTTTGCTAGTTGCTAGCAATTATTCCTTTACTTCTAAGGTCTCTTCCTTCTTGAATCATTTGTCTTGTATTTTGGCCCAATTTTTCATCTTGGTTGTACAAAACCAGACAAATGGCACAATGCCATCGTAATACTACTCCATACTCCAACTATCCAAGACCGATAAGCCTTCTGAGCCATCTCTATAAATTGTTCACAAAAATAATAACAACGAGACCTGAGAAAAAACTGGATTTCTATCAACCTCTAGAGCAGGCTTGCTTCCGTACAAAATTTGGAACAAACGACCATCTGCAAAGCATAAAAACGTTGATTGAAAAAAGCATCGAATACAATAGACCACTAGTCCTTGCTTTCTTAGACTTTCAAAAGGCCTTTGATACGGTAGAGCTGAATGCGGTCCTCAGTGCATTACAGAAGTGTCGAGTTGATTACAGACACTCAAACCTGATTTACAATATCTACAAAAATGCTACAATAATGGTTAAACTCCATGAAAATACTAAATACATTCAAATGGGCAGGGGTGTCAGACAGGGGACACGATGTCGCCCAAACTCTTTGGAGTATGCTTTTAAAAACTCAATTGGGAAAATAAGGGCCTAAATATAGATGGTCGAAACTTAACGAATCTACGTTTTGCGGATGATATAGTTTTGCTCTCAGATAACCTTAAAGACATTCAAGATATGTTACAAGAACTACAAAAGGTATGTGCTGACGTAGGTCTAAAAATGAATATTTAAAAACAAAATATATGACAAATTTAGTTCCCTGTGAGCAAATTCTCATTGGTGATGAGGAAATAGCTCTGGTGGATAAGTACAATTATCTTGGTTATAAATGAAAAGAAATGAGAAATGAAAAGAAGAGATACACTATCTTGGGCAGCCTATGGAAAACTTGCGGATGTCTTTAAAAGCGACATACCACAATGTTTAAAGAGGAAGGTGTTTGATCATTGGTGAAGTCTGTGTTGCCCGTCATGACCAATGGAGCTTAAATCTTAACACAAACCTCAGCGCAAGATGGAAAGGTCCATGCTCACTGCGTGAGTGTCACTGCGGGATCATATAAGAAATGAAGATTTACGAAGAAGAACCGGCGTCACAGATGTAGTTATCCAAATTCGCAAAATCAGGTGGAAGTTGGCTGAACATGTGGCACGAATGACGGACGAGAGATGGGCCAAAAAGTTGCGCAAGAGGAGACCGCGCTAGGATAAAAGAAGTAATTGAAGACCACCTACACGTTGGGCGGACAATCTAAAAATATGTGCAGGCAACTGGATACAGAGAGCTCAAGACAGGAGGGAATGGGCAGAAATGGGGGAGGCTATGTCCAGCAGTGGACACCGAGAGCTGAATGATGATAATGATGATGATGATGGGACTGTGTGGGAAAGCTAAACAAGCTCGGCAGAGAAAATAAAATAACGCTATACTGGGTACAAGGACACACTGGTATAGATAGAAACGAAGAAGCCGATCATCTAGCAAACACGGGACCCAGTAATCCCTTTATAGGTCCGGAACCCGTTTGCGGTATAAGTATGAACACCGTCAACAAAAGTTTATATGAAGAAATAAGAGAACAATGGATGGAAACCTGAAAAGAACTTTCAGCTAAGATAATCCAAAGTATTGGTGGGATCTTTTAAGCAGAAAATGACAAAAGCTTCTTTCAAAACACGAACAAGATTAAAATTCTGCCAGGAGCCCTGACGGGACACTGTAAACTTAGAAAACACATCAAGGCCCTAGACCTATAGGAAGAAGACAGGTGCAGATACTATGGCTCAGCAGAGAAATCCTCTGCTCAAAGACTGCGGAGCACTGCTCTGTAAGAGACAGATACAAGAAATTTGCAACTCTTGAATCCCACCCAAATTCTGAAATTTCTAAAGGAATCAGGACTAGAGGTGGCGCTCTAAATGAGTAAGTATGCCAACGCTTGGAGGAAGAGGGTTGCGTGCAATAGATCTATGAATGTCGCAGTACAAGTCACCACCAAATCTAAAATAGATGCAGGATAATTATAATACTATGTTGTTTCTTCTTCTTCTTGTTTCGAATGGGCCTACTTTGGATCACGCTTATTCAACTGTTGGGCTTTGATTTTTGCCCAGTATTGTCGCATCTTCTGCCGGTGAAGCTACCCCCCGTGAAGGGGGTACCTTTCCTTCGGGGTTTTTACTGAAATCCACGGACTTCCTTAAGAGTCTTTCTTTCTTAAGAGAACTTTCTCGGTTTCACATGAAGACCCACTTTAGCAGTCTGTTTTCTGACGCAATTTACCTGCATTATTGCAATCTCAAGAGAATCAGCAATCAGTGCTATGTCATCTGCAAAGGCACAATATACAACCAGTCCATCGGTCTTACGTCCCAGGTAGATACCACCCTGAACACCCAAGTTGATCAGTTCTTTGCACCATTCTCTCATAACCTTTTCAAGGACACAGTTGAAAAGAAGTGAGGAAAGTCCATCTCCTTGTCTCAATCCATTTGTTATTTTGAAACTTCCTGAGATCTTGCCTCTAAATTTAACCTTGGATTGTTCCTGTAGTACTTTGCTATGCGTTTTTCTATCAATGGTATCGCAGGCCTTTCTAAAATCAACAAAGGTGATTCAAATCAACACAACAACCTTGCGGTTTCTCATCTTGGGAGTATGCAAGTACAGTTCCATTCCAGCTGCCTTTTTATTCTTAAGAAGTTGAACCTGGAAAAATTCTTCCAATGATGGGGATGTTGTTTGAATGACTATGTTGTTTGTTGATTATAGTAGTTTTTTCGATTGCAAAATATTCAAAAACATAATTTTCTGCAAATAATTACCATTACCTAGGTCGAAACACGCGTTTCCATGTCTATGATTATTCCATGATATCATCATCTTCTATTGTAAAAGAATTAAAAAAGTATCACTTTCATTGATTATATTTTTAGAAATATAGATAATCTATCATTTTTGGTTGATAATTCCAAAATTGCTGACAACATTATCACCATTTCACTTGGACTGCATTGAATAGTAACTACCAAAGCACAAAATCCATCAGGAATTTTGGCTCAAACAAACTTGAACGAAATTATGTTTGATTAATCCATTTTTTTTTTCATGTAACTGGGATCTTAGGTGCGCAGATGGTAATCAAATATACCATAAGTATACTGGGATCTCGTCTTCTTCTTCTTTCGAATAGGCCTACTTTGGACCACGCTTGTTCAACTGTTGGGCTTTGACCTTTGCCCAGTATTGTCGCATCTTCTGCCGGTGTAACTCCTTTCTCTCTTCTGTCCAGGGGGTACCTTTCCTTCGAGGTTTTGAAATCCACGGACTTCCTTTAGGGTGCGTCTCACAGACTGTCTGTTTTTGAGATCTGTTATTCCCAATTTGGAATAAACTGAATTTTTCGAAATAGCGAGTGACCAGATACAATCTTAAAGATCAAACTCATTGCGTAATAGAACAACCTGTCTTTAACAGAAAGCGAATACAAGATTATTACAACTGGGATCTCTACTATTTTTATTGTATATAAATGATCTACCATCAATCATATCTTCACCTCGTCAAGTAACAATATTCGCTGATGACACAAGTATCTTGTTGCTATTTGCAATCAAACAGCACAAACAACACCATAGAAATTATAAGAACAAATTCAACTCAGTTATTTCAAAAATTACCAGTTGGTTCAAAATATATAATTTCACAGTAAACTCAGCCAAAACCAATAGAGAAGACGAGAGAAGATGCGACAATACTGGGCAAAGGTCAAAGCACAACAGTTGAACAAGCGTGGTCCAAAGTAGGCTTATTCGAAAGAAGAAGAAGAAGAAATCAAAATTGACATATGTAATGATTTCCTAAAATCTAACATAAATAGGGTGCAAAGGGAACCTCCTCAAAAAGTGTAACCAAAATTCGCCATTTGTCAAAAAATAAATCACTTTACTAATTCTTCTTCTTGTCCTGCCCATATAAATTAATGGATGTTCGCGACCACATGTCCCCTTTCTACACGATCCTTATCTGTGTGGATCAAAGTTTCTGCAGTTCGGAGTCCCGTCCATTGCTTTATGTTCCGCAACCAAGACATCTTCTTCCTTCCTATTCCCCTTTTTCCATCATTTTCCATCAATTTTGCCTTCAATTATTAATTGCAGTATGTGGTACTTTTGGGTTCGCATTATTTTACCCAGGGACGTAGTTAACTTCTTTTTATTGTAATTAATACTTCGCGGTCTTTGTTAATTCGTCTGAGCACTTCTTCAAAAAGTCTTCATCTTCAAATCAAAAATCTCACATTTTCTGTAGAATCTTTGATGTATATTTTTTTAGGAACAGTTTTAAGGTATGACTCGCCGGCGGGAGTGGTGTAGAGGTGACGCTTGTGGTCTCATGATAGAGCGCTAACTAACAAGTATAGAGGCACCGAGTTCTATCCCCAGTGCCGGCCGCATTTGTACCAGAAGACAAATGTGAAAAATATTAATTAGCGCAATTAACAACAACAACTAGGTTTCTGGCCCTATTAGTGTATGTGAATTCAAAATACAATAGGCCACAAATAGGCCGTAGTGTTTGAAGGGTTAATACCCGGCATCCACATCGGACCATACTTTTAAAAGAAAGAAGGTGTGGCTCATAAAGGTCGATTCCCATATGCGCGACACTCAGCTACGAGACATCGCCTGTTAAATAATGATTACATTGTTTTAAATGGGCACGTCGCGTAGCGGTAGCGTAGCCATAGTGAGAATTTAAAACAATGTAATCGTTGTTAAACGTGCCCATTTAAAACAATGTAATCATTATTTGATAGGCGATGTCGCGAGACGTCGATAGTGTCGCGTATATGAGAATCGCCCTTTAGGCTAATTGGTCTCTTCTTCACATGTTCTTCACATTTTTTGGCGGTTTTCATTTTCGGAAGAGAGATAAACGTTGATGTGAGCCATTGTACCGGGTATTTACCCGTATCGTATATTTCATTGAAGATTTTGTGTAAAGCAGAGGTACCTTTCTCATCCAGGATTTTGAGGATTTATGAGGGAATTTCATCTGGTCCAACTGTTTTATTTGATTTTGCAGTTTGTACAGCTTTTGCTGTTTCACAAACCTGCTAAGTTGATGTCTACCTCAATTGTCCTATGTTGTCTTTCGTAGTTTGCAAATAGTTTCTTGATAGTAGTCTTCCCAAAAGTATTTTTTCTGTTGTATATCTATTGAAATTTGGTTTTGTCGACTTACTGACATGAAGGTATTACTTTTTCAGAAAGTTCCTGCTGTCTCCTTTAGTTTTTTATGGAGATTGTCATGGAGAAGTCATCATGTAGAGCAAGTAGTTGTTCTCTACATTCATGCTTCAGCCATTTTTTCGCACATCTAATCTTTTTCCGTATCTGTTTCTGTATGCACTTATATTTGTTGCTCTGATTTATAACTTATCGCAGTTTTCCATTAATGTAAGAATTTCCTCTGTCATCCATGTTTGTTTTCGGTCTTGGGTTCTATATCCAACTTTGTGTTGTGTGATGTTTAATAGAACCTCTCTCATTTGGCCCCATATATATTGTTTATATCCTCTTGTTCCATATTTTTAGATAAATTGTCCACGATTTGCTTACTAATTTCTGTCGTTACTGCCGCTTTTATGTCTTCCTGTTTGAGTTTAGCAAGATTCATCTTCCGCTTAAGAGTTGGTTTGCTAAGTTTTGATAGTTTGAACTTGATCGACGTTAGCAGTAGTGTAAGGTCAGATGGGACATCTGCTCCTGGGTAGGTGCATGCCCTTGTAAAAGATGAAGCAAGCATTTTATTAATTAGTATGAAGTCTATTTGATTTCTGATTATATTATGCTGCTGGAGATTTCCACGTGTACAGTCTGCGGGCTGGTAGTCGAAACCATGTGTTGCTTACTTTCATATTTTCCTCTTGACAGAATTGTAAGAGTCGGTCTCCTTTTTCGTTACGTATCCCTAATCTAAAGGGGCCAACAAGGTCTTCAAATTTCTCATTCCCCAGCTTTAAGTTAAAATCCAGAAAAAAATACTATGTTTATGTCCTGTTTTTTTCGTAAGTTTGAGTAGATCTTTTATCTCAGAGTAAAACGTTTCTATTTCTTCTTCTTCTTCTTCTTCTGGATGATTGTGAGATTTACGGGTTTGGAATTGATTTTTAGTAATGCTGTTCTGTCAGAGTAGGGAGTAAAATTGGTAATGCACCTTGCGAGAGGTTTAGAGATAAGAAAACTGACTCCTTTCCTGTGATTCGTGTCTTGATTACCCGAGTAGTACAGGGAATACCCAGAAGTTGTGAATTTTCCTGAGTCGGGCAACCAAGTCTCGGCTATGCCTACTATATCTATGTTAAGCCTTTTTGCTTCTTGTGTTAGGTTAGGTTAGGTTAGGTTAGGTTAATTAGTTTTCCTGCTTCGTATAGGCTTCGTACCTTCCAGGTTCCTATTCTGATTTTGTTTCGTATGTTTGTTCTTGTGGTTTCATTCAAGTCCGTTCCTCCCGGAGAACCGAATGAGGACCTGTTTAAAACTCCGGTAATTTGATTTTGATCTTTTGAATTGAGTTGAATGTTGTCATTATGTGGTTCTCTTGGGAATGACAATGGAGATGGTTTCCCGTTGCCTTTCTCCATTGTACAGTATGTATGCGTGTACTTTCCTTTTCAGATAGCTCTGGTGTTCTGAGCTAACTGTCGATCCGTCTCAACTTAGCATCAATAGCGCCGCCGCTTGAAGGCGTGAGTACGGTCATTTGATACCTCTTGGTACCCTGCTGCTCGAAGGTGATCGATTTGCAGCTACGGACTGAACACTACTAAATTCAGGTCCAGCAGAGCACTACTTGGTTCTAGTGGCTCTCGCCTTTGCAAATTACCTTATTGACTTTACAAATTACTACTGGCTGACCTACAATTAATGCCAAACCAAATGGATTTACGGCGACGTACTTTTGTTTGAAAGTAATATAGTAGATTTTGTAACTAGGGCGAAAGGTTGTCAATATTACTCGAGTGCGAAAATATGCGCATGAATGAAGTGAGGAGGCCGCGCATTCGCTCGGGAGCCAAAGTTTTTATCACTCATGCGAAGGGAGGTATTTTACAAGTTTGGGATCCAGGTGCCATCCAAAACAAATTAAAACAAAAATGAAGAATTAGCTTTTTCAATTGTCTCCGGTGGTAATAAAAACTCTCCTCAGTCTCCGGTATCACCACAGAATTTACAATCACTTTAAAACGTTTTCTTTAATTTTTATTTTTATATTGTTGAAATGAAAAAAAAATCTGACACTTAACGTCACTTTTTGAATACAGAGGTCTTGATTGTATTAATTTTTATTTATTTGTTTATTTTAATGTAAGCCAACGATATTGAATATTTGCGTGCGTTTTTCAAGTTATGTAAAATTCAACTAATATTGACAATTTATCGCAAACGTGCAAGATATGCATGAATGAAAAAATATCCGTCATAACCACCAACTAAGTATGCATGAAGGGATAGAGGTAAATTTTTTTTTAATATTTGAGAATGGTGGCCGTGACTAATATCCTTATTCTAAGCAATGCTTTGTTAGCGAAACTTGTTACGATCGTAACAATCTAAGTAATGGAAATGTCGTTGTAGGGCATCACTAGAAATGTGCTGTGATTGATTTTAATTAATAATGTTACAGTAGGATATGTAATTTTTATACTGTACTTGTAACATGTAGAATGTGTATATGTTATATACGTGTATATGTTATATACGTCTTATATATGTGTATATACCGTGAATGACCGAAATTAGAGAATGTCGACTTTCACCGGTGAATGTCAACACATACCAAATACGTCGGTGAAAGATCGAATATTTCATTACTTTGTTGTACATTCGGACCCTCTAAGGGTCTCCAAACTACGCCCCGAGGGCCACATCCGGCCCGCGGACAGATTTTGTCCGGCCCGCGGAGAGCTAGCATACTTGAAAACTCCTTTTAGAGAACATATTTTTTATAGCAAATTAAATTTAGTTTACTGAAGTATTCTAATTTTATGTTGAATAATTATTAATATGACATCTACATTGATATGGTCATGGGCTAACTACTCATAACATTGTTGTCGGCTTATTGTTATTGTTTTTGTGATAAGTTGGATAAAGGAACACAGAATTGTAATGAGTAAAGACATGTATAATATGCAGAAAATTTAACTTCAGTATATAATAACTAACAAATTATTGAAATGAATCCAACTAACATTTTATACATTTTAAATAAAAACATAACTTATAACAAGCATAATGACATAAGAAATACTAATGAGATTTATGTAATTGAGATTTTCCATTGACAATAGTTTGTAGTTGTGGACTAATTTTACTTGTACCAATTATTAAAAGAGATTTAAGATGCTCATCAGTTAATTTAGATCTGTAAACATTTCTTGTGTACTTCATTTTGGAGAAGGTCTTCTCACACAAATAAGTAGTACCAAAAACAGAAAACAGCCCACGAGCAAATTTATGCAAATTATCAAATTGTGTCAGTGGAAGACTCTTATAAAATTCCAACAAAGATGAGTTTTGATATTTGTTCTTAATTATATCACTGCACTGTAGATCAATCATCTCCATTTGAAGTTCCGGGGCTAGGGTTTCAATGTCAGTATCAAAAGGATTCTGAAAAATCTTAATTTGATTCGCAATGGCATCAAAGTCCGAGAAACGAGTATCAAAATTTATTTTCAAAGCACTCAAAGTTTCGATTGCAAAATCGATAGGAAACTCAGTCTCAGTGGTGTGGCTGAATATTTCACATGTTTTAAAATGTGAAAAACATTTACTTCGTAGTTGTGATTGAAACAGTATCAATTTCTGCCGGAATGATTTGATATTAGTGTATAAATCAGGAAGATGCTGGTTTTCTCCTTGCAATCTCAAATTCAGTTCGTTCACATGTTTTGTCAAATCAACATAGAATGCTTACTTTCACAGCCATGCGTTGTTTTGTAATTCAGTAAGAGGGCTATGCTTTTCATTCAAAAAAATTTCGATCACTGCTCGAAGTTCAAAAAAGCGCTGAAGGACTTCCCACAACTAAGCCAACGTACGGCAGTATGATAAGGTAAGTCATTTTCTCCAATCTCTTCAATAAATTATCGGAATTGTCGGTGATTCAGCCCAAAAGATCTGATAAAATTAACAGTTGATATGACTGGTTTCAGAACTTCAGACATATCCAAACATTTTCCGCACAAAGACTGTTGATGAATGATACAATGTAAGACTAATGGTTTTGAACCACCATCATTTTCCACAGCCTTTGACACAAGAGCGACCACTCCTTTATCTTTCCCACTCATGTTTTTGCCTCCATCAGTTGTAATACATTTCAAGTTTTTCCATCGAAGGTTCTTTTGATTAATGGTCATTTCAACTCCTTTAAAAATATCTGTACCAGTAGTTGTGCTATGAATACTATACATATCAAGAAGTTCTTCATGCACTTCATAGCTTTTATCTACTCCTCGAATATAAATCAACACCTGAGCAGTATCTGACACATCCGTTGACTCATCCAAGGCCAAAGAAAAAAACTCAACATGTCCATTCTTGTCGAACAGTTGAGAGCATATATTTTCAGCGATGTTTTCTACCCTTCGAGCCACAGTGTTTGCTGACATACTGACAGTTTTTAATAAATTTACCTTTTCAGGGCACATTTCTCCGGCTACTCCAATTATGCATTCTTTGATCATTTCTCCATCAGTGAATGGTTTTCCACGTTTTGCAATTTCAAGAGCCACACGAAAGCTGGCACGAGTTGCAGCCTCTTGTTCAGTTTTGAGTTTTGTAAATGAAGATTGCTGCGATTTCAATCCGCGCTTCATAGCTTCGAATTTTTCTGTCCGCAAACTTCCTGTATATTTTGAGTAATTTTGAAAATGTTTTGTTTCATAATGACGTTTAATGTTATATTCCTTGAGAACGGCTATGCTTTCATTGAAAATCAAACATAGCGCCTTGTTACTGGACTCAATTACGAAATACTGAATGTTCCACTGATCTTTGAATTTTCTGCATTCACTATCAATTTTTCGCTTCTTTTCCATACTACTAAAACGCACACAAAAGCAACAATTCAAATCAAAATACTGTTACAAAGATGTCTTAAACTTAAACACGCACAAACACGTTTTAAGGAGGTACGCACTATTTTATTTCACAACAGTGTCATAGGAACTGACTTGTGGTTGCGCCACTAGCCTTCTTATATATTCCAATTACTGCCATCTAGAAGTGAGTGGAAGACACCAGAACTTTCTCGAACCAACGAGATTATTCTGTACGTGCTATTAGCGCCATCTGTTAGCGATAGAAGGTACTACCTATTTCCGCTTGTGTCCACCAGATGTCGTGTCACGTTACTCCTCATGGCTCGTACTCTACAACTAATCTAGAAATTACAGATAATGACAGGATAATTAATAATATGCAGTGTTGCCGTTTTGCGGACTTTAGTCCGATATGCAGCCTTTTTTAAACGTTGCGTACTTTTTCATCAGTGGACTATTTCACTTTTTACCACCGGCAACAATGATAATATGGTTTTGGCCCTCGGAACTTACTGGAGTAATCAGTATGTCCCTAAGGCTGGAAAGTTTGGAGACCCCTGCTCTAAGGTATAGAAAATCATCATCATGGGTAACCATCCCTCATGGGTAATGGGCAACAATCATCCCTCACCGGTATCGGAAATAAGGGTATTTAGCAAATATTTCGGACATACACCAAGCGACTGTGTATGTGTATGTTGACATTCACCGGTGAAAGTCGACATGCCCCAAATTTCATTTTATTTATATATTAGGTTGCCTATTTGAATAAACTATTATTATTATTAATGTGTTGGTAGCGGCACCTTAAAGTTACGTACACACGGTATAGACAACTCGCGTATAGTCCTGCTATAGCTTGAGTTTAACTGTGTGACCGCTTCGTATAGTCCAAAACTATTCGTATGGATGAACTATACAAAGCGGTAGCTAGAGTCAAACTATAACATGACTATACGCTAGTTTTCTATACCGTATGTACAGGGCCAGCGCGTCAAAATATGCCTAAGGCGAATACAACTTCGCCGCCCCTCTTAAATTTTATTTACTTAACAAATAAAAAACAAATGTAATTCTAATAACAATATTTACAAAAAACAATATAGGTATAGACACTTGAAAAATTTGAAACATTTTCAACAAACATTGCAATTTTACTTGAATTAGTTTCGTCTAACTCGCATTGTTATTAATACATTTTTGGAAAGTCTCAGATTTCAATCAAAATTGTGATAAATTTGCGAAAAATTTGAAACTTTTGAAAATCGGTGCTAATAGCGAATTCACTAAGCTACATTTTCGCAAAAATTGCAATTTTCGCATGACTAGTTTTCTAGTTACAGACGAAAAACTAAACTAGACTCGCATCGTTATTAAGACAGTTTTGGAAAGCCTCAGATTGCAATCAAAATTGGGATAAATTTGCCAAAAATTTGAAGCTTTTGAAAATTGGAGCTAATAACGAATTCACTAAGTTACATTTTCGTCAAAAATTGCAATTTTAGCTTAACTAGTTTTCTAGTTACAGACGAAAAACTAGACTCGCATTGTAATTAAGACATTTTTGGAAAGTCTCAAATTGCATTCAAAATTGTGATGAATTTGCAAAAAATTTGAAACTTTTGAAAATAGGAGCTAATAGCGTATTCACTAAGTTACATTTTCGCCAAAAATTGCAATTTTAGCTTAACTAGTTTTCTAGTTACAGACAAAAAACTAGACTCGCATTGTTATTAAGACTGTTTCGCAAAGTCCCAGATTGCAATCAAAATTGTGATAAATTTGCGAAAAATTTGAAACCTTCGAAAATTGTAGCTGATAGGGAATTCAGTTAGCTACATTTTCACCAAACATTGCAATTGTAGTTTAATTAGTTTTCTAGTTACAGACGAAAAACTAGACTCGCACTGAAATTAAGACATTTTTGGAATGTCTCAAATTGCAATCAAAATTGTGATAAATTTGCGATAAATTTGAAACTTTTGAAAATTGGAGCTAATAGGGAATTCGCTAAGCTACATTTTCGCAAAAAATTGAGACAGTTTTAGAAAGTCTCAGATTGCAATCAAAATTGCGATAAATATAATTTACGAAAAATTTTAATCTTTTGAAAATTGTAGCTAATAGTGAATTAAGTAAGCTTCATTATTAACAAACATTGTAATTTTAATTTAACTAGTTTTCTAGTTACAGACGAAAAACTAGACTCGCATTGTTATTAAGACAGTCTGGGAAAGTCTCAGATTTCAATCCAAATTGTGATACATTTCCGAAAAAATTTAAACTTTCTAAAATCGTAGCTAATAGCGAATTCAGAAAGCTACCTTTTCGCCATAAAAATCAATTTTAGCTTAATTATTTTTCTAGTTACAGACGAAAAACTAGACTCGCATTGTTATTAAGACTGTTTTGCAAAGTCCCAGATTGCAATCAAAATTGTGATAAATTTGTGAGAAATTTGAAACTTTCGAAAATTGTAGCTAATAGCGAATTCAGTTAGCTACATTTTCACCAAACATTGTAATTTCAGTTTAATTAGTTTTCTGGTTACAGACGAAAAACTAGACTCGTATTGTAAGTAAGACATTTTTGGAAAGTCTCAAATTGCAATAAAAATTGTGATAAATTTGCGAAAAATTTGAAACTTCTGAAAATTGAAGCTAATAGCGAATTCACTAAGCTACATTTTCGCCAAAAATTGCAATTTTCGCTTGACTAGTTTTCCAGTTACAGACGAAAAACTAAACTAGACTCGCATTGTTATCAACACAGTTTTGGAAAGTCTCAGATTTTAATCAGAATTGTGATAAATTTGCGATAAATTTGAACCTTTTGAAAATTGTAGCTAATACTGAATTCAGTAAGATACATTTTTAACAAACATTGCAATTTTAGTTTAATTTTTCTAGTTACAGACGAAAAAATAGGCATTGTTTTTAAGACATTTTGGGAAAGCCTCAGATTGCAATCCAAATTGTGATAAATTTGAGAAAAATTTTGAAACTTTTGAAAATCGTAACTAATGGCGAATTCAGTAAGCTACATTTTCGCAAAAAAATGCAATTTTAGCTTAACTATTTTTCTAGATACAGACGTATAACTAGACTTGCATTGTTATTAAGGCTGTTTTGCAAAGTCCCGGATTGCAATCAAAATTGTGATAAATTTGCGAAAAATTTGAAACTTTCGAAAATTGCAGCTAATGGTGAATTCAGTTAGCAAAATTTTCACCAGACATTGCAATTTTAATTTAACTAGTTTTCGAGTTACAGACAAAAAACCTAATTTTGCATTGTTATTAAGCCGTTTTGGAAAGTCTCAGATTGCAATTAAATTTACGAACAATTTGAAATATTTGGAAATTAAAGCTAATTCTATTAAAAAATTGCATTGCAAAATTGCAATTAATCTTGCTTAACTAGTTTTCTAGTTACACATGAAAAACTTGACTCGCATTGTTAGTAAGACAGATAGATAAATGTCACTAGATAACTAGCATCGATGTTAAGAAAGATAGATAAATCTATAATTATTTGATAATAATATATCTTATAGGAAATTTAATTCTCTGCAAGTGTTATTTGAAACATTTTTGAAAAATTTCGCTTAGTTTCCAAATTATTTCTGAGACAAAAAATAATTGAGTTAACAGCACTTTTAGTCAAAAATCCAACCATTTAGTTAAGTAAGTCCAGCTTATTTAGTTTTCCAGCGACGAACGTGAATCTCGACTAATCCTAAATCATATTCAAATAAGACGAGATTTGCAAGAGAAATTGAAACAATGGTCTGTCTAGTCTTGTCTACTAACTTTACGCACTCCACTACGTAGATCATCAGTCGAATTTAAATTTGAATCGTCTCATTGTTTACAATTTCACGACCGGGATTCGTGTCAGAATGTTTCTGATATTTGATTGCTGGCTAGGTGTCAGCAATATTGCTATGCTGACTAATAGTCTAACTAAATAGTCTAACTAAGACAATTTCGTTTATTCTGGAGTGCAATCCAAAATAATGCTATAATATTTAGCCTCTATAATTTTGGGAATAATAGTAGCACGTGCTTTTTCTTCCATTAGATTTATTGTTATTTTGAATTTCTTTGCTGAAATAATGAGAACAATTTGGATGTTTTGAAACTCTGCGCATAATTGAATTGTTGCTATAATAGCTTTTAATAATTTAATACCTCTTGCCAATATTGCTGTTCCAATTTCAATAATCTCTGATGTTATCTATCAATAGTTGTGCCAGTTTTTAACCTGACATCCAATTCAATCCACTTTTTATAACGCTCCACATGATTTGAATAACGTTCATGTATTTTAAAACTACTTGAAATATTCTTCTAATTAGAATAACCAAACATCGACTAATTTCTAGCCATATGGTCTGCATTATCAAATAACAAACAAGAAAAACAGTACATAGAATTGGTTTTTCGACTGTAAACTAACCATTTCCTTTCTAATTTTTCGCCATTTGACATAATTCTCTCATAATGTACGTCCGAGAAATGTCTTTTATTGCTACAAAAATATGCCGCCCTAAAAATATGGCGCCGTAAGGCGATCGCCTGTCCGACCAGGCGCACGTGCCGGCACTGCGTATGTACGTAACTTAAAGATGAGTATTCATCCGGGTGCTTAGAAGTAAATTTGTTCAGGTCACAATTCAATTAAAAAGTTTTTATTTATGAAGTAATAACTCATCCGTGGTAGAGACGTAGATTGTAGATTTTTGTGGTGATTTGTACTGCGACCTATATAGACCTATTGTACGGATTGTACCCCACCCTCTTCCTCTAATCGTTAGTATACTTACCCATTTAGAGCGTCTCCTCCACTTCTGATTTTCAGGATCTGGGTGTGATTCAAGGATTGCAATTCTTCTTTGCTCAAGAAGTGGGCCCCAAGGTATATTTGTGAATGCTCCGCAGTCCTTGAGCAGATGTATGTTTCCTTTGCTGAGCTGCAGATTCTGCAACTGTTATCTGCCTATAGCCCAATAGGTCTTATATAGCCCCCAAGGCCTATAGCCCCCAAGGCCTATAGGTCTTGAGGTATTTTCTAAGTCTGCAGTGTCCCGTCAGGAATCCTATCAGAATCCAAGCTTCTTCCTGTTTAGTTTCAGGTAAGCTTTTGGTTACAAAATCCCAACATTACTTTGGATTTTCTTAGCCCTGAAAGTTCTTTCCTGGTTTTCATTCATTCTTTTCTTATTTCCTCATCTAAACTTTTGTGGATGGTGTTTATACTCATACTACAAAAGGGTTTCAGATCTATGAAATAATTACTAGATCCCTTCTTTGCTAGGTAATCGGCTTCTTCATTTCACTCTATATCAGTGTGGTAGTCAGTATAGCGTTTCTTTATTTTCTCTGCCAAGCTTGTTTAGCTTCCCACATAGTCCCATACCACTTTGGAAATGATGGTGTATGAACTAATAGCCTTGATGTCTGCTTGAATAACTGACAGGATAGCAATTCGTTTTTTGCAATAGTTCCTGCTGAGGTTAAATTGTGCGTATCTTTCGAATGCATGTTCCTCTGCCTGGAAGATACTTGGGTGGATTCCCATGAATTCGAAGTATTTTATACGAGATCCAAACACCCCTGCACTCGTACCTTCCTCCATATTCGAATCATCTGCATGCCACTTGATAGCACTTTCACGATTCGTTGCTTCAATCTGCTTTACCGCTTGACATTGCTGTGTAGTTTTCCTCGAAATGGCATTTGCATACCAATTCGTATTTCCAGTTGGCAGATCTTGGCAATTCCGGTCTGTTCCGGTCTATGTTTCCAATTATTCTACCTATGCCTACTCCTTACTTGCTAGTTACCGAACCTTACAATCGCCGATCAGGCGGTCCCTACACGACAAGGTAGATTGTAGATTGTAGATATGGTGGTGACGACTTGTACTGCGACCTTTATAGATCTATTGTACCCCACCCTTCTCCTCCAAGCGTTGGTGTACTTACCCATTTAGACACGACAAGGTACAATGGAGTCAGATCCAGCAGCAGTTCCATTGCTGCTGTCGGGCATGACCCCATCGTTCCCTGATGCAGTTACTTGTCAGTCTTTGAATAGTCTTAAACAGCTTTTCCATAGAGACCAGCTTGGTTCTACTTCCCCACGCATGAGCCCCGTAAGTGAACGCAGGTCTCACTATCATGGTGGACATCCATCATTGGATTGTGGAGTTACAACACCACGTTTTTTCTGTAAAATTTCCGTACATCTTTAGAGCACGTTTGGCTTTTCCTACCAATTCATCAGCGTGTCTGTTCCTTAGAAGTTTGCTATCTAGTGTTAAGGTATTCGTGGTAAGGTTTGGATCCAACTGAAATACATCCAAGTAATGATATCGGTTAACCGACTTTAATTGGGTAGCATCATCTGTGCCGTTAGATTTTTATAACGTTAGATTTTCTAGTTGAGCTTTACTTGTAGCGCAGAGTTTCCCAGTTTTCACTGATATGACGGTTATTTTCTTCTGGTTGAAATAAATGTTTCGGCTTCCGTCGTATTGTTTGTAATTTGGATGCTTATTCTGCCTTGTGGGAACGTTCGTTCAATTTGGAGCTTCACTGCCTTGTCTTGTCTATCTAGTTTAATGGTGGAAATTTCAGTTGTCGCAAATAAATATTGTTTTCGTGAAACGGAAATGTGCGTGTTGATGTTAGTTTTAGTGCGAGCGTCCGGCAAAATCGTCGAGTTAATGCATTAAAAGGATTTGCGGATAAATAATGAGCGTCGGGTCGGACCGCGTTCCTGATCCGCAATAAATTCTGCCGTCGCCCTCCCCGCCGCAGCGGCAACCCCCCGCTAAAAAGCCCCGCAATCAACATGCGGCCATTAGTGTATATACGTCTGTTTGTCCGTCCGTTTACCCTCTCCTCCCCCCGTGTGTGTCGCGAACAGAAATATATCACCGGGATCGGTGGGAGGATCGGACGTTATCTATTGCGGCCGCGTCGCGACGCTCGCCTGAGCGAGCCACGCGCATCCCCTATTTCGTACCGAGGCCGGCGGAGCGTCACGGCGCTTGATTTTCGGGCCGACAAAGCGGATTAATGCCACGTCGCCGATGAACCGTCACACAAAAAAAAATGTATCCCGAGGGCGAGCAACAGTCTCGTACAAGTGGCCGATCGACACAAATTTATTAAATTTCTACTAAATCAGATAAATCGGTTCATACATACCACTTTCATTATACTTTAGTTAATCTGTTTTTCTAAAGATTAGATACGAAATAATAACTATAAACAAATTAGATATAAATACTAGATAGTTCAGATAAGTAAGAGTACGAAAACAAATTAGATAAAGTATTTCATATAAACCACATTAATATTCTTTAATTAAACGGGTTTTCCAAATATTATATAAATATTATATTCTAGATGTCCTAGATATATATACAGTTCTAGAGAGCCCAGACTAGATATTTCAGAATATGAAATCTAAACTTAACAGACTAGATTAGTTTGTTAATTGGTAATGCAGTTTTCAATGGGAATGTGTGAATAGTGTAAATGGGTTAAACGAAACAGGGAATAAAAATAGAGTCGGTTTAATTTTTGAGATTTCCTGTCGGGGCCGAATCAATCGTTTAAAACCCGATTCAATATTTGCATAACGAAATTGGAAAACGAGAGAATTCTACGGCAATTGTTACCCCGCATAATATTTTTGCCAATTTAAAAACAGAGAGAACAGCGAAAACTTTACAGCCGCCAATTATCCCCACAAAAGGCAATTAGGTACACTCAAACGATCAGAATTATTGGAATTTATATTGAACTTATGCTATTTGAATATGTTTAGTATTGTTTATTTGTTTGTTTTTTCTGGATTTGCCTTGTTCCGTGTGGTTTTGCATTGTTCCATCTGGTTTCATGTGGCATTGTCTGTTCTAGTCTGGTCTTGTCAGATCACGGAAAATTGATCGCATGAAATTGATCGTGCGGATAATTAAAATCAAATTTTGCTCAAAAAAATCAAATTAAAAATCAAAATCCTCTTTATATGTTACTTCTACACGCTTGATTAATTCTTTCCAATCATTCGCAATTTTGTATTTATTATAATAATTTACCTGGTTATTTCTGTTGTATGTCTGGTCCTGTGATGACCTTGTCTGGTTTCGTTCGGTTGTCTGCTCTTATATGCTCTTGTCTGGCCTTGTCTGGTCTTGTCTGCTTTTGTCCCGACTTGTCTGATCTTGTCTGGCCTTGTCTGGCTTGTCTGGTCTTATGTGATCTTGTCTGATACAGTCTGGATTGTCTGGTCTTGTGAGGTGTTGCCTGGTCTAGTCAGGTCTTGTCTGGTCTTGTCTAGCCTTGTCAGGTCTTGCCTGGTCTTGTCTCGTCCTGCCGGGCCTTCTCTGGTCCAGTTTGGTCTTATCTGGTCTTGTCTGCTCTTGTCTGGTCTAGTCAGGTCTTGTATGGTCTTGTTTAGCCATGTCAGGTGCTGCCTCGTCATGACTTGACTGTTCTTTTGTTATTCTGATCTTGACTGTTCTTGTCTAGTCACGCCAGGTCTTGCCTGATCTTGCATGATCTTGCTTGGTCTTGTCTGGTCTTGTCTTGTCTTGTCTGATCTTTCTGATCTTGTCTCGTCTTCTTTGGCCTCCTCTGGCCTTGTCTCGACTTGACTGGTCTGGTCCAGTCTGGTCTTGTCAGGCCTTGCCTGGTTTTGGCTGCTCTTGTCTGGTTTTCTCTGGTCTTGTCTGGTCTTGTCGGGTTTTGTCTGGTCCTGTCTGGTCTCGTCTGAACTTGTCTGGTTTAGTTTGATCTTGTTTGCTCTTGTCTGGTCTTGTCTGGTCTTGTTTGATTTGTCTGGTGTTGTCTGGTATTATATATTGTCTGTCTGCTCTTGCCTGGTCGTGTCTGGCCTTGATTGGCCTTGTTTGATCTTGTCTGGTCTTGTCTGGTTTGTATAGTCTTATCTGTTCTTGTGTGGTATTGTATGGTTTTGTCTGGTCTCCTTAGGTCTTATCTAGTCTTGTTTGGTCTTGCCTAGCCATGCCTGGTGTTGTTTTGTCTAGTCTTGTATGGTCTTGTCTTGTTTTATTTGGTCTTGTCTGCTCTTGTCTGGTCCTGCCTCCTCTTGTATTATCTGCCTGGTATTGGTCCAGTCTGGTCTTGTGTGTTCGTGTGTTCGTGTCTGGTCTTGCATGGTGTTGCCTGGCCTTTCCTGGACTTGTCTGGTCTTGTTTTGTCTGGTCTAGTCTTATGTGGTCTTGTATGGTCTTGTTTGGACATGTCTGGTCTTGTCTGGTCGTGTCTGGTCTTGTCTGCTCTTCTCTGGTCTTACCTGGTCTTGTCCGGTCGTGTGTGAACTTGTTTGGTCTTCTCAGGTCTTGTATTGTTTTGTCTGGTGTTGTGGGGTCCTGTCTAGTCTTGTCTGGTATTGTCTGGTCTTCTCTGGTCTTGTCTGGTCTTGTCTGGTCTTGTCTGGTCTTGTCTGGTCTTGTCTGGTCTTGTCTGGTCTTGTCTGGTCTTGTCTGGTCTTGTCTGGTCTTGTCTGGTCTAATCTGGTCCTCCCTGCTTTTGTATGATCTTGTTTTACCTTGTCTGCTCTTATCTGGTCTAATCTGGTCTTGTCTGGCCTTGTCTGGTCTTATCTTGTCTTGTCTGATCCTGTTTGATCGTGCTTAGTCTTGGCTGATCTTGTCTGTTTTTGTCTAGCCTTGTCTGGTCTCGTCCGGTCTTGTCTAAACTTGTCTGTTCTTGTATGGTTTTGTAATCTTATCTGGTCTGGCCTAATCTTGTGTGGTTTTGTCTATCCTTGTTTGGTCTTGTCTAACATTGGTTCTATCTGATATTAACTGGTGTTATTATGATTTTTCTGCCTCATAGAAGAATCCTAAAAGCTAAAAGATTTCTTGGTCTAGTTAGAACGTTTCGGTTTTTATTAGACAATAAATTTTCTGTCTCATTTAAACTTGAATAGTTTTCGGTCGGTTGGATAGAGATGATTTGTGCAATATTACATAAATCCGAGTAAAAGTTAAATTGTGCGTCAGTTATGTTCAGCGCCGGGGCGGCGCGCGTCGCCCGCCCGAAATTGAAACCAAACACGACGCATTACGTAATACGTGTATTATGTAATTGGCGGGGTCGCTTAATCCATTGCAAACAGTGCGCGGCGCGGATGCGACGGGACGAATGCGAATGCGAGACGTGTGTTTGTTTGAGCAGCATTACGGCGCCCTGTTTGCCGCCCGAATTAACCGAAACGCCAGAAGACATAAATACGTTCGACGGAGTCTATTGACTGTCTAATCACGCCGAATCTAAAACCGCAATTTCGCATCCTCTATTAGTTCGCCGACTCAATACACCCGCTCTTGTACATTTCCAAATATTTGTTCAAAACTTATCTCAAATACAAACACTCAGACAACAAACACTCAACAACAAATAAACTACATTCTTATTAAAAAAAAAATAGATTATCATTCTTTTAGCCAGAAGAAACGGGAGTAGATAGCATCAAACAAGATTATTCAACACCAGACCCAAACTTCTCGATGGGTCAAAATCAATTAATCTTGACAAGGATTTTTTTTTGAAAATCTGATGTATTTCGGTTATTCTCTCGTTTATTTTATGGCTGAAGTGTCGTGATCCCATGCTGGAATTTTATTATCTCATAGCGGAGTTAGCGATCTTCCTCCATTAGCCCCTGTCTGCCGCCGTTTTCATGTTTTCTTTTAGTGGTATCCCGGTGATCTCTTGCACGTGGCCGATTCAGCGAGCGTACCGAGGTCGCGTACCTTCAATTTTCCCTTGGATGACCAGTTTTTCGAGATTGCCAGCCGTTCCACGATTGACGTGTCCAAAATATTTCAATATTCGTCGATTGATAACAGTTGATAGTCTTATGTGAATGTCGAGTTCTTTTAGTATAGATACATTAGTTTTATGCGCTGTCCAAGGGATCCTTAGTAGCCTTCTACACGTTGGATGCGTTTATTTTCTGCCAATCTACTGCTTTCAGAGTCCATGCCTCGACTCCGTATACTGCAATTGTAACACCAGTGTGTTGACAAGTCTTCGTTTTGTTTCTTTCGTGGTGTGGTCATCTTTTCATACTTTGGCTAGTTTCGTCATGGCTGTGGCAAGAGTTATGCGTCTTCTAATTTCTGTGGACGTCACTGTTTATGCCGGACCTCAGATAAATTATGTTGTCGACTTATGTTGTTATGTTGGATTGTTGCCACGATCTACTATCATCATATTTGTTTTTTGGCGATTTAGCTTAAGTCCGAATTTTGTGCTTTCTCTCTCGACTCTTCCCAGAAGTTCGGTCATTTTTTCCTCCTTTTGTGCGATGGTTGTGGTATCGTCGGCAAACCGTAGATAGAACCAATGACTGTTCCTATGACTAGTATAAACTCACCGCAAATGTTGAATACTAAACTCTTAATAGTAAACTCTTACTATAGTAAGAGTTTACTATTCAACATTTGCGGTGAGTTTATACTAGGATAAGTTTAAAACTCGGGTGAACTGGAAATTCGGAACAGTAGATAGGACGCATCCTTGCCGAAATCCTCGTTCTATCCTACAGGGTCTTGAGATTCTTCCCTCGATCTTGATGATTCCTTTGCTGTTGTCATATAAAGTTTTTAGCAGAACGACAAGGTGGGGAGGAGTTTCCAATTGGTGCCAGTTTACACAGTCAAACGCTTTGCTGTAGTCGAGGAAGAATAGATATCTGGGCTTTGCAAATTCTCTGGGTTTTTCAATAATTTGCCGTAAAATCATGATCTGCTCTTGAGTGGCTTTACCAGCCACGAATCCAGCTTGTTCCTGTGGAATTTGTCGATCTAAGAAGCTTCTGAGTCGTACAAGAATTCTTAGCATGACCTTGCCTGGGTGGGAGATTAATACGGTAGTTCTGTAATTACTGCAGTTTCTGGCTTGATCCTGTTTTGTGCAGTGGAATGAAGATAGATGTATTCCAAATAGTTGGCCATTGCCCTGAGTGCCATACCTTGTTGCGGCTTGCCCACAAGAGGTGGATGCTTTTTGGGGACAGCATTCTTCCACTGATATCATTTTCACCTGTACTTTTGTTGTGCTTGAGCATGTTGATGGCTTGCGCAACTTCAACTTTTAAGATGTCAGGTTCCTGTTTTACTTGTGTGATGCGTGGGAAACGAACTGTTATCTGACGATGACCTTCACCTGCGTAAAGGTCTTTACAGTACTGTCGCCATGCCTCTACTATGTCGTCAATGTTGGTTATGACTTTCTCATCCTTGTTTTCTATTTTCCACGTTCTTGGTTTGAACTCTCTCGTGATTTCTTTGATACTTTGGAATAGATCGCGTGTTTCGTTCGTGTTTGCCAATCTTTCAATCTCTTTGTATGTTTTCCGGAGGTGTTTGTGTCTCGTCGACATAGTCTTTGTATTTCGCGGCTTAATGTTAGATATTCTGTCTTCTGTTTTTTCGTTATTACACCTGTATGCCTGATGATTTTTCTTCTTTTCACTACAATCCAGGTTTCGTTTTCGCCTGTTTTTCCCTCCCTAGCACTCTCTTGCTCTTTGGTTGTCAACATGCTTGTTTTTATTCCATACCCTAGTTCTTCAATCTGCATTTGACTTGTGTTATCTAGGAGCACTTTAAAGTTGTCTTCTACTTTTCGCTTGAATTGGTCAATGTTGTCAGACCGTAAGCGCTGGGTTTTCTTCTCCACTTTCTTTGTTTTGATGTGCATTCTGAATTGGGTCTTAAGTAGTTCATGGTCGCTGCCGCAGTCGAGTCCTGGAAGAGTTTTACTTGACATACAAGAATATAGTCTATATTATTTATAATGATAATATATTTTATTTCTGTAGCGCCCGCCTGGAGAAATCCACGCATATCGGCGCCTTTGGTGCTACAGAAACTTGCTGTTCGTAATGGTCAGGTTGTTTTCGATACAGAATTACGATACAGAAGTTTTTGTACCGCCTCGTTCCTCTTTCCTAGTTCATGTCGTCCAATTATATGTTTTTGTTGTTCATCTTCTTCGGTTTGTCCGATTTTTGCGTTGAAGTCGCCTTGGATGATTGCATTTCCCTGGTCGGTATGTCCTGCAGAGTTCTCTCAAGTTGTTGGCAGAACACTGTTATTTTGCCTTCGATTCTCGCTGTTGTAGGAGCATAGACTTAAATACTGTTTAAGATACGCAGTTTCCAATTAATCCTAATGGTTATTATTTTGGAACTGATGGGATCGTAAGCTAGAATACTTGTTTGCATTTCTTTTGGAATCAGTATCGCCACCCCGTGCATTGAGTCGATTGGATGACCGGAAAAGTGTACAGTGTAACCGTTCCTTGAGATGAAATGATCGCTGCCTTTCCAATGCGTTTCGCATATACCGATAATGTTGATATTTCTGACTACCAGTTCAATGATGTCTAGTTTGCCATGTACTGTATTTCGGTACAGTAAAAATTAATTTAAATACAGAAATTGCCGACTAGCACAAAAAATAGCATCCAACAGCATACAAGACCAGGACAACACAGATGAAGCCTGGGAAAAGCTGAAATCTAACATTACAAACAGCACTCTAGAGGCTATCGGCTGCAGATCAGTCAGTAATACTCCACGACATAATTATAAACCGTGGTAGAACCCAGACCTAAAAGAAATAGCCCGACAAAAATCAGAAGCCTACAGAAAATAAAGGAACACGAGAACTCAGGAAGCTTACGACCAATACAAACTGGCGAGGAACAGGTGCAAGACAGAAGTGCGACACCTAAAAGATCAATACTTCTGCATTGAATTGCAACACGACTTATATGGCGATCAAAACAAAATCTGAAAGCTCTTCAGGAAGTTTAAGCAACCAGTTGACGAACAATATCAAACCGAATGTATAATACCTGAAGAATGGGTCAAGTACTTTAAGAAATTGTATAAAACAGAAAGCAACAACATCAAGGAAGGAACCACTACCGTAACGCACGAACAGAAAATAGAGGACTTGGCTTATTAACCAAGAAGAAATAAATCGGGAAATCAGGAACCTAAAAACAAGAAAGACACCAGGCGAAGATATGATTCCGAACGAACTCCTAAAATGCGGCGGCGACAAACTCGAAACAAGTGCCGGTAAGATGGAAAAACACAATCACCATCCCGGTCTTCAAGAAAGGAAAAAAATCAGACCCCTCAAATTACCGAGGTATCACATTGATAAACACCACAGCAAAACTTTTCACAAAAATACTGGCCCAAAAAATAAACGAACGAATAACGGTAAATGACGAACAACAAGGATTCCGACAAAATCGATCAACTACAGACGCAATATTTACTGTAAGACAGATCACCGAGAAAGCAATAGAGTTTGCCAAACCCGCCTATTTGTGCTTCGTCGACCTGAGCAAAGCATTCGACAAAATCCGAATCGCTGATGTGATTTCAGAACTCAAAAAACGAGGAGCGGGGGGAACAACACCAACAACTACACAATCATAAAAACAAAAACATCAGAGAGGGTGCGCGTAAGCGATGGTGCAAGACAAGGTGACAGCATGAGCCCGACCCTATTTAACATCATAATGGACAACATAATAACCACAGTAAAGAACCTCAAAGCGGGATACAGAATGGGCAACCAATCCTTCAAAATCCTATGCTATGCAGATGATGCAACACTAATGGCAGACAACAAAGACGATCTGCAACGATTACTAAAAACATTCTCGGAAACAGCAAAGAAATACAACCTCGACATTTCCCACCAAAAAACCAAATGCATGGTAGCCAGCCGATACCCAACAAGATACAAACTAGAACTCGACGGTAAGGTAATAGAACAAGTGATGAGCTTCACATACCTCGGCATAGAAATATCAAGCTACAGAAACCTTAAAATGGAAACCAGAGCAGCCACCAATAAAACCCGAAAAATATCCGGTGCAATAAACAATATAATGTGGAGAAATAAGCACATATCTAAAGAAGGTAAAATCCGAAAATACAAAACCGCAATAAGACCAATTCTCACATCCGCAGCCGAAACAAGAGCCGACACAGCAGTTACCAAACAAGCCTTAAGCACGACAGAGATGCGAACCCTACGAGCGATAAAGAGGGTCACGCTAAGTGACCAAATCAGGAGCTCCACAATCAGAGAGGATCTACAAATACAGGATGTCGTACGCTGGATAAGACCGTCGGAGGCACTGGCGGGACAATATGAAACGCATGATCCCGCAACGGATCGTTAACTGCGCCATGACACAAAGACCCAACAATTCAAGACCACCTGGAAGGCCACCAAAGAGATGGGCAGACTCCTGGATATCCATATCACAGGGGATTAGAGACTAAGGAGGAACTTAAAGAAACAGGCACACGTGCCTATACAATAGTCTAAGAAGAAGAAATTGTCTGGTGAAATCACCCACTAATTTTTAATAACAATTTTTAGGAAATACTTGCGGACTACGAGGCTTTTGGACCAATCGATGGACAATAGACCAGATAAACACTACAAAAGTTTAATGAACACAACATAAATTTATATCGCCTATTCATAGATTTTTTTATTCATTAACCTTTATTGGCATAAAAAATATACAAGGACTATACAAACCTATATGTACTAACCTATACACATATACACAACTTAAAAAATTATCCTAAATACTCAATGGCTTTACAAACTAAAAAAAGAAAACTCTAAATTTACCCGCCCGCCTGGATTTTCCATCTTTTCACTCTACTTAAAAACGACAGTCCCTTGCCGCTTTCGTCCATGCATTCACTCCACTCCTTCCTGAGTGCTCTGTATTGGTCACTTCACTCAGCCATCGAGCACCCCCCAAACAATGTTTCCATTCATACCGCATACATTACACCTTATACTTTCCTCATTCTTCCAAGGCGTCCTTCCACGCTCTACCACACTACCACACCAGAATCATGCCAAAATTGACCCCAGTTTTTGTGGCGTGCAGAGCGGGCCTATAAATGTATAAAGGACTGTCAAATACGAAATATGCAAAATTCTTTCATTAACGATAAAATCAAAATAAGATAGCGTGTGTAGTATTTTTTAATGCGGCCCTCCAAACCGCGTTTTTTTTAAAGCGGCCCTTGGGGCATTTTCAGTTGCACAACCCTGATATAGATGCAACGCTCGTGGTATATAAATATATATATATATATATATATATATATATATATATATATATATATATATATATATATATTTATATACCACGAGCGTTGCATCTATATCAGGGTTGTGCAACTGAAAATGCCCCAAGGGCCGCTTTAAAAAAAACGCGGTTTGGAGGGCCGCATTAAAAAATACTACACACGCTATCTTATTTTGATTTTATCGTTAATGAAAGAATTTTGCATATTTCGTATTTGACAGTCCTTTATACATTTATAGGCCCGCTCTGCACGCCACAAAAACTGGGGTCAATTTTGGCATGATTCTGGTGTGGTAGTGTGGTAGAGCGTGGAAGGACGCCTTGGAAGAATGAGGAAAGTATAAGGTGTAATGTATGCGGTATGAATGGAAACATTGTTTGGGGGGTGCTCGATGGCTGAGTGAAGTGACCAATACAGAGCACTCAGGAAGGAGTGGAGTGAATGCATGGACGAAAGCGGCAAGGGACTGTCGTTTTTAAGTAGAGTGAAAAGATGGAAAATCCAGGCGGGCGGGTAAATTTAGAGTTTTCTTTTTTTAGTTTGTAAAGCCATTGAGTATTTAGGATAATTTTTTAAGTTATGTATATGTGTATAGGTTAGTACATATAGGTTTGTATAGTCCTTGTATATTTTTTATGCCAATAAAGGTTAATGAATAAAAAAATCTATGAATAGGCGATATAAATTTATGTTGTGTTCATTAAACTTTTGTAGTGTTTATCTGGTCTATTGTCCATCGATTGGTCCAAAAGCCTCGTAGTCCGCAAGTATTTCCTAAAAATTGTTATTAAAAATTAGTGGGTGATTTCACCAGACAATTTCTTCTTCTTAGACTATTGTATAGGCACGTGTGCCTGTTTCTTTAAGTTCCTCCTTAGTCTCTAATCCCCTGTGATATGGATATCCAGGAGTCTGCCCATCTCTTTGGTGGCCTTCCAGGTGGTCTTGAATTGTTGGGTCTTTGTGTCATGGCGCAGTTAACGATCCGTTGCGGGATCATGCGTTTCACATTGTCCCGCCAGTGCCTCCGACGGTCTTATCCAGCGTACGACATCCTGTATTTGTAGATCCTCTCTGATTGTGGAGCTCCTGATTTGGTCACTTAGCGTGACCCTCTTTATCGCTCGTAGGGTTCGCATCTCTGTCGTGCTTAAGGCTTGTTTGGTAACTGCTGTGTCGGCTCTTGTTTCGGCTGCGGATGTGAGAATTGGTCTTATTGCGGTTTTGTATTTTCGGATTTTACCTTCTTTAGATATGTGCTTATTTCTCCACATTATATTGTTTATTGCACCGGATATTTTTCGGGTTTTATTGGTGGCTGCTCTGGTTTCCATTTTAAGGTTTCTGTAGCTTGATATTTCTATGCCGAGGTATGTGAAGCTCATCACTTGTTCTATTACCTTACCGTCGAGTTCTAGTTTGTATCTTGTTGGGTATCGGCTGGCTACCATGCATTTGGTTTTTTGGTGGGAAATGTCGAGGTTGTATTTCTTTGCTGTTTCCGAGAATGTTTTTAGTAATCGTTGCAGATCGTCTTTGTTGTCTGCCATTAGTGTTGCATCATCTGCATAGCATAGGATTTTGAAGGATTGGTTGCCCATTCTGTATCCCGCTTTGAGGTTCTTTACTGTGGTTATTATGTTGTCCATTATGATGTTAAATAGGGTCGGGCTCATGCTGTCACCTTGTCTTGCACCATCGCTTACGCGCACCCTCTCTGATGTTTTTGTTTTTATGATTGTGTAGTTGTTGGTGTTGTTCCCCCCGCTCCTCGTTTTTTGAGTTCTGAAATCACATCAGCGATTCGGATTTTGTCGAATGCTTTGCTCAGGTCGACGAAGCACAAATAGGCGGGTTTGGCAAACTCTATTGCTTTCTCGGTAATCTGTCTTACAGTAAATATTGCGTCTGTAGTTGATCGATTTTGTCGGAATCCTTGTTGTTCGTCATTTACCGTTATTCGTTCGTTTATTTTTTGGGCCAGTATTTTTGTGAAAAGTTTTGCTGTGGTGTTTATCAATGTGATACCTCGGTAATTTGAGGGGTCTGATTTTTTTCCTTTCTTGAAGACCGGGATGGTGATTGTGTTTTTCCATCTTACCGGCACTTGTTTCGAGTTTGTCGCCGCCGCATTTTAGGAGTTCGTTCGGAATCATATCTTCGCCTGGTGTCTTTCTTGTTTTTAGGTTCCTGATTTCCCGATTTATTTCTTCTTGGTTAATAAGCCAAGTCCTCTATTTTCTGTTCGTGCGTTACGGTAGTGGTTCCTTCCTTGATGTTGTTGCTTTCTGTTTTATACAATTTCTTAAAGTACTTGACCCATTCTTCAGGTATTATACATTCGGTTTGATATTGTTCGTCAACTGGTTGCTTAAACTTCCTGAAGAGCTTTCAGATTTTGTTTTGATCGCCATATAAGTCGTGTTGCAATTCAATGCAGAAGTATTGATCTTTTAGGTGTCGCACTTCTGTCTTGCACCTGTTCCTCGCCAGTTTGTATTGGTCGTAAGCTTCCTGAGTTCTCGTGTTCCTTTATTTTCTGTAGGCTTCTGATTTTTGTCGGGCTATTTCTTTTAGGTCTGGGTTCTACCACGGTTTATAATTATGTCGTGGAGTATTACTGACTGATCTGCAGCCGATAGCCTCTAGAGTGCTGTTTGTAATGTTAGATTTCAGCTTTTCCCAGGCTTCATCTGTGTTGTCCTGGTCTTGTATGCTGTTGGATGCTATTTTTTGTGCTAGTCGGCAATTTCTGTATTTAAATTAATTTTTACTGTACCGAAATACAGTACATGGCAAACTAGACATCATTGAACTGGTAGTCAGAAATATCAACATTATCGGTATATGCGAAACGCATTGGAAAGGCAGCGATCATTTCATCTCAAGGAACGGTTACACTGTACACTTTTCCGGTCATCCAATCGACTCAATGCACGGGGTGGCGATACTGATTCCAAAAGAAATGCAAACAAGTATTCTAGCTTACGATCCCATCAGTTCCAAAATAATAACCATTAGGATTAATTGGAAACTGCGTATCTTAAACAGTATTTAAGTCTATGCTCCTACAACAGCGAGAATCGAAGGCAAAATAACAGTGTTCTGCCAACAACTTGAGAGAACTCTGCAGGACATACCGACCAGGGAAATGCAATCATCCAAGGCGACTTCAACGCAAAAATCGGACAAACCGAAGAAGATGAACAACAAAAACATATAATTGGACGACATGAACTAGGAAAGAGGAACGAGGCGGTACAAAAACTTCTGTATCGTAATTCTGTATCGAAAACAACCTGACCATTACGAACAGCAAGTTTCTGTAGCACCAAAGGCGCCGATATGCGTGGATTTCTCCAGGCGGGCGCTACAGAAATAAAATATATTATCATTATAAATAATATAGACTATATTCTTGTATGTCAAGTAAAACTCTTCCAGGACTCGACTGCGGCAGCGACCATGAACTACTTAAGACCCAATTCAGAATGCACATCAAAACAAAGAAAGTGGAGAAGAAAACCCAGCGCTTACGGTCTGACAACATTGACCAATTCAAGCGAAAAGTAGAAGACAACTTTAAAGTGCTCCTAGATAACACAAGTCAAATGCAGATTGAAGAACTAGGGTATGGAATAAAAACAAGCATGTTGACAACCAAAGAGCAAGAGAGTGCTAGGGAGGGAAAAACAGGCGAAAACGAAACCTGGATTGTAGTGAAAAGAAGAAAAATCATCAGGCATACAGGTGTAATAACCAAAAAACAGAAGACAGAATATCTAACATTAAGCCGCGAAATACAAAGACTATGTCGACGAGACACAAACACCTCCGGAAAACATACAAAGAGATTGAAAGATTGGCAAACACGAACGAAACACGCGATCTATTCCAAAGTATCAAAGAAATCACGAGAGAGTTCAAACCAAGAACGTGGAAAATAGAAAACAAGGATGAGAAAGTCATAACCAACATTGACGACATAGTAGAGGCATGGCGACAGTACTGTAAAGACCTTTACGCAGGTGAAGGTCATCGTCAGATAACAGTTCGTTTCCCACGCATCACACAAGTAAAACAGGAACCTGACATCTTAAAAGTTGAAGTTGCGCAAGCCATCAACATGCTCAAGCACAACAAAAGTACAGGTGAAAATGATATCAGTGGAAGAATGCTGTCCCCAAAAAGCATCCACCTCTTGTGGGCAAGCCGCAACAAGGTATGGCACTCAGGGCAATGGCCAACTATTTGGAATACATCTATCTTCATTCCACTGCACAAAACAGGATCAAGCCAGAAACTGCAGTAATTACAGAACTACCGTATTAATCTCCCACCCAGGCAAGGTCATGCTAAGAATTCTTGTACGACTCAGAAGCTTCTTAGATCGACAAATTCCACAGGAACAAGCTGGATTCGTGGCTGGTAAAGCCACTCAAGAGCAGATCATGATTTTACGGCAAATTATTGAAAAACCCAGAGAATTTGCAAAGCCCAGATATCTATTCTTCCTCGACTACAGCAAAGCGTTTGACTGTGTAAACTGGCACCAATTGGAAACTCCTCCCCACCTTGTCGTTCTGCTAAAAACTTTATATGACAACAGCAAAGGAATCATCAAGATCGAGGGAAGAATCTCAAGACCCTGTAGGATAGAACGAGGATTTCGGCAAGGATGCGTCCTATCTACTGTTCCGAATTTCCAGTTCACCCGAGTTTTAAACTTATCCTAGTATAAACTCACCGCAAATGTTGAATAGTAAACTCTTACTATAGTAAGAGTTTACTATTAAGAGTTTAGTATTCAACATTTGCGGTGAGTTTATACTAGCCATAGGAACAGTCATTGGTTCTATCTACGGTTTGCCGACGATACCACAACCATCGCACAAAAGGAGGAAAAAATGACCGAACTTCTGGAAAGAGTCGAGAGAGAAAGCACAAAATTCGGACTTAAGCTAAATCGCCAAAAAACAAATACCACGCTCGTGGTATATAAATATATATATATATATATATATATATATATATATATATATATATATATACATATATAAATATATATATATATATATATATATATATATATATATATATATATATATATATATACATATATATATATATACATATAAAACTGAATAGAAAATTATGTAATGCGGCCGCGGTGAAATTTTCTTATACATTGTTGCCCGACAGGGAAAAGATTTGCCCACCCCTGCTCTTGCCATTCCCAAAAACATACCCTAAATACTTAAACTTTCGCAGTTCCTCTATTTCTTCACCCTACCATTCAAATCTTTATTTCCTATACTGACCACCCCTTTTAAACCGCTACCACTTAGTTTTTTTCTATATTCACTGCCCTATTAGTAATTTTAATTTGCCCCTTTCAAAATACTTAATTAGCCTTTCAATCATCTCTTTCATCTCGCTCGCAGACTTTGCACACAAAAGTATATCATCCGCATAAGCCAAACTCCACTCCTTCTTTTTCCCGATCACCACTCCTCCGACTTGGCCAGGCTCTAGAGATCTTTTTCCATATCCACCAATACAGGTTGTAGACTGTGGGCCTCAGCGGGCAACCATGTCTCAATCCCATCTTCAACTCAAGATAATTCAGATTCCCTACCTTCACTCTAACCTTGCACACTGTTTCTTCATACAAAACCATAACATTCCGTCTCATACTCTCTGAAATACCTAGTTTGTACAAACACTCATCCAATCTCTCCCTATCCACTGAATCATATGCAGCTTCCAAATCAATTACTCTTGAGGGTAACCAAGTGCTCCACCGTGCTCCTTCCCTCTCCGAACCCTTCTTGAATTTCCGGCACTAGCTTCCTATCCTTGATTTCCTGTTTCAGGCGACCATCCAGGATTTTGGAAAAGATTTTGTATGATGAGTTCATTAGATTTATATCTCTATAATTTGCTAGAGCGTCCTTAGCTCCAATCTTATAAACCGGCTATTTTTGCAGTTCCACTTTCGCATCTAGCACTTGCTCTTTACGTCCTTCGCCCTTTCTCCATTGTCTCATAGCTTCTCGTAGCATTTGCTTCTCCTCCCGTACTTAACTATGGTACCACGTTATACGATTAACATAACGGTTAACAAAAACACAAAGCTAAGTATGCGCGTATGCGAACGACATCATCATTATTACTACACGCACAATGAATACACTAATTGAGATTGCCGCGCAGGTGGAGCTTAGCTGCAAAAAAACTGGTCTCTCAATATACAGTAAAAAGATAAAATACGTAAGTCTGGTCTTGTTTTATCTTGTCTGGTCTTGTCTGGTCTTGTCTGATCTTGTCTGGTCTTGTCTGATCTTGTCTGGTCTTGTCTGGTCTTGTCTAGTCTTGTCTGATCTTGTCCGGTCTTGTCTGGTCCTGTCTGGTCTTGTCTGGCCTTGCCAGGTCTTGTCTGGTCTTGTTTGGTCTTGTCTGGTCTTGTCTGGTCTTGTCTGGTATTTTTTGGTCTCTTCTGGATCAGACAAGACAAGGTCTTGTTTGGTTTTGTCTGGTGCAGTCTGGTCTTGTCTGGTCTTGTCTGGTCTTGTCTGGTGTTGTTTGGTCTTTTCTAGTTTTGTCTGGTCTCTTCTGAATCAAACAAGACAAGGTCTTGTCTGGTTTTGACTGGTGCAGTCTGGTCTTGTCTAGCGTTGTCTGGTCTTGTCTAGTTTTGTCTGGTCTTGTCTGGTCTTGTCTGGTGAAGATATCAGTGCTAGAATTATTGCAGGAAAGAGAGCTTACTATGCAAATAAAAAACTATTAAGATCGAATCTACTCTCCAGAAGATCAAAATTCATAATATATCACCCGCTGATTGGGAAAAAAAATAACGTATACCGTTGAAACATGGACGTCGAGCAAGAATGATTAAGCGTAACTGGGAGTAGCTGAGCGAGGGGCATCCTGAGGAAAATATTCTTACCAGAGGAAGAGAGGAATATTAATGAACCATAAAGTTAGACATGCTAATTGAAAGAACCGATACAGGTAGATAAGGTAGATAGAGCCTCAACGTTTTCGATGCCTGGGGCATCTGAAGCGTATATCCCTTGAAACAGGAACGCGAATAATAACGGACTGGAAGCCAGCAGAAAGTAGAATGGATGATGTCCTGATCGACCGTGAAAAAATGGAAGTGATAGATTGGATACAACGGATATTAGGCAGAGGAAACTGGTAAGGTGTTATGAAGCTGACCTAGGCTTACCCTTAGGGCCGTAGCGCTATCAATGAAGAAGTATGTAACATATTTTGCGTAGTTTTAACCCACAGGATGATACCGGACATCAAGAAATGGGTAGAGAGGAAGCTTGGCTCGGTAAATGTCCACATTACACAGTGCCTTACAGGACACGGAGTCTTCTGCTCCTACACGGAGAGAATTGGAAAGAGGTGGAGTGCACAATGGCGATACTGTACAAAACAAGTAGATGATACTCCAGAACACACAATATTCAATTGTGGGAATTGGGATAACGGAAGGGACAATATAAGCCATGCGGCAGCCATGTCCCCGGAAAGTATAATAGAGGAAATGATCGCGCACAAGGACAGCTGGGAAACTGTGAAGAATTTTGTAGATGAAGTGATGTGGAAAGAGGCAAAAGATGAACTAGAAGAACGGAGCAAAGAAAGAGGCGACATCTGAGAAAAGAATATTAAGACCAAACCTGTAGGATGTAAGGCTGAAAGGCGGGAACACTAGAGGAGAGAAATAAAGAGGAGATGGTTTTAGTGGGTATGACTGCCTTAGAGGGCTGGTGAGTTCCAAACTCCCCAAAATTGAAACCATAGTTGGGGGTGCGTAAAAGCATTTCCTCTCCTCCGTGAAAAAAGAAAAAGGTAACTGTACATATTTGCCGTTGTATGTACACATTTATTTTTACCAGCCTGGTTGGGAGGTGTGAGTTCAACATACATTTTTCATTTCCTGCGTTTAATTTACACATCTTATTAGTTTTTGATTTCTTGCATTTTTAAAAAAAAATCTATCAAATTTATTGAAGTTATATCGTTACACGTTCCTGATTTTCCCAGAAATTTTAACAAAGTTTCCTCAATTTCCGGCAAATTTTTCAAAATTTTCCTTCAACTTTATTTTTTTATTGAAGTTTAACAAACTTTCCTTAAATGTAGTCAATAAATTAATGCAAAACCTCTCTCAATAAAGCAAAAATATCAACTACAATTTTACCTAGGTACTTATAAAGCGTTCAGCACGACTTTCGCAAAAACTTTTAGCACAATTTTCACTGAATTTCCGTAATTTTTGAGGAAGAAAGCTCATTCACAGCCAATAACAGCACGACCAGACTCGTGTTCAAACTCACCTTATTTGCACTGATTACCCTCGCTTCGATCCGATTTGTTTACATTTTGTGTACCCCGAAGGCCAAGACACCAACGAAACGCTATAAATCGCTGCCATTTACCCACTGTTTACCAAACAGAATTGCTGCTCAAATTAGTAGAGCAAGGGCATATTCGATATTCCACCCTGAAACTTCTTAATCTTGTATATCCACCAAGTTCAATTTACATTGCTTTCAGTGTTGTTCATATTTGGACGTTGGATTATCTTAAAGTTTTGATCTAAATCTAAATTCTATTTAAAGATGGTATAGATCTATATATTTCTTAATCGTTAATATTTTTTGCATAGTGAAGTCCTTTGTATACAAAAAATTGCAAGTTTTGGAAACTTAATTTGCACTACTAATTTTTAGTAAAAAGTAAAAATTATAAATAAATATAAACGTTAATGAATGAACAGATCAATGTATTATAAACCATGTGTCCATTTACCGATTTTGTACTTTTACCGTAACATAGACTAAATCAATTAAATAGCTTGAGAGACATGCGATATATTCACTATATCCCATACTTTTGCGAAAGCCTGTATATAATCCAGACAATAAGTAATTAAAAAACGATATCCAATTTGAATCACTCCATTATCGATGACTTGGCATTTCCACCCCGAGCGTAATATTTCAACTAATTTCACGGCAATATTACCCCGAACAGTATCATCCCTTAAAGATATATTAAAAACTTTCCCCCTCGTCCCGCCCGCGCGAAACTTGTTTTTCTTTTCGGTGCGATGTTATCGCGGAGACGCCCGGAACTTTCCCCCGGGCCGTTAAGATAAGATCGTCCTTCAGCTGCGAATTTTATCAGCGTCGCGATGCCGGCCGCGCCTCGAATTAAAACGACGCCGCGTTAAGACATAAAAAAAATAAAGTATAAAGGGATTGGACGGGGATCGGCCCGCATTACAGGTGTCGGCATTTCTCCACTTCGCGAGGGCGTCGGGACGCTTAACGACGACACACTTTCTTTTGTCTTCCTCCTCAACAAACAGATTATATTCATTTCTGACAGGTATTTTGAGATTAATTTCTAAATGCGACTAAATAACAAACAAGATTAGATTGTCGTACAAAACTAACCTAGATATGTAAGACTAGATTAGAAAAGCAAGATTTCTACAGAAAAACTAGAAAACAAGACTGGACAGACAACACTGGTCAGAAAAGACTGGACACACAAGACTTGATAGACAAGACTAGATAGAAAAGACTAGACAGACAAGATAAGATACACAAGACTAAATAGACAAGACTAGATAGAACAGACAAGCAAGACTTTACATGCAGGAGACAGACTACACAATCATGAACAATACATTCGTGAATGATAATTAGCAGAAGTATCTTTTGATGCGGAGAGCGAGGGAAGTAGGGCGTCGCGGCGCCGCAGGGACGTTTGTTTTGGACACGCATTTGTTTGTGTCGGACGTCGGTCCTAGAACATATTTATTGGGTTTATCTTGTGTAATCTCACCCGACCACGAAACTATGTTTAACCCTCTTAAACCACCCTTGACAAAAACGAAAACTAAACTTTTAGATTTAATACGGAAAATTCTGTCTTGTCGGTCTAGTCTTATCTATCTAGTCTCCTCTATCTAGCCCCATTGGTATAATCTTATCTGTCTAGGTATGTTTTTCTACCGATATCTATCCAGTCTAGATTAGATAGTCCTGTTTGCCTAATCCTTTCTCTCTAGTCTTATCTGTTTCTAACGTCTTAGTCTTATAATAATAATAATAATAATGTTGTAGTAATTACAACATAATAATATTGTCTGCTTGAATTGAACCTGGCTTGTCACTTCTGACTAGTCTTATCTGCCTAGTCCTCTCTGTTTAGTTCAGACAGTTTTGTCTAGGCTGTCTAGTCTTGTCGGAGTAGTCTTGTCAGTCTAGTATTGTGTGTAAATTATGTCCAGACTATTACTGCCTATAATATTTATGCGTTTTAATATTGTGAGAGTTTCTAATGAAATCGTAAAACATTAAGGGTAGTAAAATCTGTTCTGTATAATATGCAAACGCATATTTGCGGAGGCGGTCATTGTGTCTGGATTGTAATAAAAAAAAAAAAAAAACGGGTTAGGTAAAAGTGGATTAAAGATCGGTCGCACCCTGTACATCCTGCATGCATCCCGTCGGAATATTAAATTCAGCCATAACGTCCCCGAATGCCGCCCCACACGGACACACACACAATATTTTTTTAATCCCAATAAATTTGCATGCAGAACGAAGTGCGCGAGAGGCGGCTCGCGCTTTTATTATTAGAAGGGGGGCGCGCGCACCCCCGCACATAAAATACAGAGAGAAAGCAATAAACTTTACATCTTTGAATTAAATCGAGTTCCAATTTTACGACGACGTCGCGCCGCTTTATTTTTACAAACTATATTTCATCAAATGGAATTGTTTTTCCTCTTTGCTTTTTTGATTCGTTTTGTTTGTTGGTTTAGTTTTTCCTATTTTCGACTCTGTTGCTTCAACATTTTGCAAATATTGAATGGAAGCTAAAGTAAATATAATCTCATTTAGTATTTACATTAAAATTCAATTCAATTATTAACAACCAAGAATAACATTTTACAGAACACACTAGACAGAAAAGACTAGACAGACAATACTTGACAGACGAGACTAGACAGACAAGACTAGACAGACAAGACTAGACAGACAAGACTAGACAGACAAGACTAGACAGACAAGACTAGACAGACAAGACTAGACAGACAAGACTAGACAGACTAGAACCGGCAGAACATTAAACAGACTAGGCAGACAAGACTAGACGCACAAGACTAGATAAACAAGACTAGGCAGACAAGACTAGACAGGCAAGACTAGACAGATAAGGCTAGACAGTCAAGACTACACAAACTAGACTACAAGACAAGACTTAACAGGCAAGTTTAGGCAGACAAAAGTAGATAAATACTAGAGAAATAAGACTTGACAGGAAATTCCTTAATAGGCAAAACTCGACAAGCAACTCTAGACAGGCAAGATTAGACAAACAAGTCAAAACAAATAAGACTAAACAGACAAGACGAAACAAACATGACTAGCGGAGTAAATTAAGCCAGCAGACTAAATTAAATACCATTCACGGTCAAATAAAATCAGCACTAAGACAAATAAGAGATCCTCTTATATCCACCAATGATCCATCGATGATCCTCCAATAAAAGCAATCGGGCGTCCCCTGGAAACGTTGAGCATGACTGTCTCAACGGCCAATCCTTCCAACACCGGATCAGCGAAAAAGAAAAATGATTACCAATGACTCTCATCAGAGCCACACCTTGTAACGATCTCGATTTACCTCGAGGGAATTACAAGCCAAAAGGAGACTTTGCTTAGTGTGCAGAGAGATGAAGTGCGACATACTATTGGTGCAGGAAACACATTGCGGAATAGCAAGGCGGCGCCCAAATGTATAGGGCATGCAATTGATACTGGAGAGGCCACACGATCGCTACGATAGCGCAATTTTTGAATTGTCGGTAAATAGTGACATCAAAGTACTGACAATTGGAACTCCCAGATTCTCTAACATCTGTGTACAAACCACCCAACGCAGACTTCGTATTCGAAGAGCCACGCAACTTTAAAGACCAGCAAACAAGAGTGGTGATAGGTGATTTTAACTGTCATAGCACCCGCTGGGGCTATAGTGCGACTGACAAAAACGGCGAAGCTCTAGAAAAATGGGCAGAAACTAACCATCTGACGCTAATCCACGACCCAAAGCAAACTGCCTCATTTGACAGCGAGCCCAATAACATATTGGTACCCAAGAATATTGAAGCCCAATGCAGGAAATTTGTCAGCCAACCCATACCGAAGTCACAACAACTACCAATTATATGCCTTACCGAAGCTTTTGTCAAACCCCGCGCTGTACCTTTCAAAAGACGTTTTAATTAAAAAAAAAAAACGAAATGGGACCCATACAAGGCATAACTGGACTGGGCTCTCGCACAAATTACACCCACACCGGAGTACTACAAGGATTTTGTAGACACAGTAAAGCAAATATCAAGAAGGTTCATACCGATGGGATGTAAGACTGAATTTGTACCAGGGATGAGGACATCGGACAGAGAGTTGCTGAATATGTATAGGCAACATTACCAAGACGATCTCTTCTCGGAGGAAACCATCTCAGCCGGAGAAATGCTAATAGCTACAATTTCCGAAGGTAGAAGAGAAAAATGAACTACGCTGATGGAGGAGCTTGACATTAAGCAAAATAGCAGGCGAGCCTGGCGTACCCTGAAAAACCTCAATGATGACCCCACTAGTACCCCTATGAACTTCAGCATGGTCACCGCCGACCAGGTGGCCACCCGGCTGATCCTTAACGGCAAACCACCGAGCAAGAATAACAAAGTCAGAATAATTCGAAACATTGCAGACGAAGTCGACTCTTTTCGAACCCCATTTAGCATCGAAGAAATTAACTAAAGCAATTGCCGCGATGAAACCAAACAAAGCAGCGGGTCTAGATGATATCAGAGCAGAACAGATTAACAGCTTTGGCCCAGAAACACTTCAGTGGCTGCTCAAAATGTTCAACACGTGTATCAATACATTTAAGATACTAACATTATGGAGACAAGCCAGGGTCGTTGCTCTCCTAAAGCCTGGGAAAGAGCCAAATGAGCCTAAAAACTTCCGACCAGTCTCCCTCCTATGCCAGACGTTAAAGCTAATGGAGCGAATGACTCTGAACAGAATCTCAGCGACTATCAATGAGAAGAGAAGCTAAAACCGGAACAGGCTGGCTTTAGACCATGGAAATCTTGTGGCGAACAGGTACTAAACCTTGTTCAATACATCGAGGATGGCTTCGAAGAGAAGACGATCATAGGGGCTGCCTTAATTGGCCTATCTGCCGCATACGATACGGCCAACCATGGAAAATTGCTATGCAAACTGTATGAAATGACAAATGATTTCCACAAAACGTCGATTATCGGAGCATTCCTCCAAAACCGCCGTTTCTTTGTCAGCCTGTTAGGGAAAAATAGTAGATGGCGCCTGCAGAGGAACGGATTTTCGCAGGGCAGTGTAGTGGCCCCATTACTGTACAATATCTATACCAACGACCAACCCATACGGCGGGGGATAAGGCACTTCATATATGCTGACGATACAGCGCTAGCAGCCCAAGGAAATAGTTTGGTTGGTAAGGAGAGGTCATTCCATTGTTTTGAATTTCCAGCTCTTAGGATTATCTCCATACTGCTTTATCTGGACAGGAGAATATTTCGTGTGCCGCGTCGTTGTTTTTCTTCACTCGCAGAGGAGAGATTATTTTTCCCCAAATCTGTGGAGATACGCCTTGAAGCTACCATGGCCTGTTATAATTTAAATTGCATAGTAGGATAGACTGACATTGAAGCTCCATCAAGCCTTTATTGACTGTATAAACAACTTAGTCCACAAGCCTCTTGGAAGCTGCAATCCATCTACGCTGCTATAGTTTTTCGAAATGTCTCTTGGAACCTGATTTCAGTGCTTGTTTAGGCAATTTGTTATATTCAATTGGCAGATGACCATTGCTGCTGCGAGATTCTATCGCACCTCGATATTCGATTCCTTCCTTGCAGCGATACCTAATTTTATACTCAATTTTTTCACTTTTGTAGTGATACCTAGCTACCGGAGATACTGTTGGCAACTAATTTTCCTAGACTGAAAACGGGACTCCTTTGACTTGAGGATCTACTGAAAAAAGGGCTGCTGTCTTTTGGGCATTGAAACTGAGCCTAATGTCTGCTGCCCTCTGTCGAGGATTTTCTAGAGCAAGGTCAGTGGTCTCTTTCAGACCAACAATAGTTCTGCTTTTAGAAAGCAGAAAAGTATCATCGGCATAAGCTATGATTACACACTCTTCAGGCAGATTTCTTCAAAGATGGTACCATACAAAATATTCCAAAAAGTTGGAGCTGATTTAGAATTGTGGACATCCTTTGCTAATTCTCCTCTCGACGTACAAACCTGGTTCGCTGATAATGGGCTTGCGTTCTGAAAAGTAGCTCCTGGCTAATTTGATTAGATTGTTGGGACAACCTTTCTCTATTAGCCTGCAGATAATAACAGGCGTTGTCGAATGCCCCACTAATATCTTAGGCTATGGCAGAACAATAATACTTAGATCTTACCGACTCACTTATGAACCTGACCGCCCCAGATGAATAACCTGAACTGTTCCAGCCCCTTTTCTAAAGCCAAATTGATTTTGGTTTTTTAGCTTATGCCGATAGAAGTGATGTTCGAATCTCGAGATGAGTAAAGAATCTAGCACCTTTCCATCCAGCAGGTAGTAAACTTATGGGTCTGAAGTCCTTCGTGGATAGTGCGGGTTTGTTGGTTTTGGGGATGATCTTGATGAGTTGCTCTTTAAAACAAGATGGTAATATAGCCTTTTTTAGACACTCACTGTACAGAGTAATGAATGTGTTTGGTTCCGAATAAAAGGCAGCCAACACTATGTCCGATGAAATTCCGTCCAGACCAGACGTCTTTTTTGGGCTGATTTCGCTTATGACGCGTTCTATTTCAGAAAAGGTGAACTGCGTGTCAACAGCTTTTTCGACTTCCGCCTGTGCTCTGCCCGAGGGTATAATTCAGAGTCGCCTTCATCGTTCTCTAGAAAAAATGTCGCTAGGAGTTGTCGAGAGGTATCAAACATGTTTAACGATCTACCCCCAACCTAGAGGCTACTCAGATAGATTGTGGAGGTTTTTCTCCCCCTTAGTAGATTGAAAACGGGACCGCATGGATATCCAATTGCAGACTGTGTACAGAAATCTCTCCACTTTATTTTCTTGAATTGCAAAATTGTATCCTTATACTCTCTCGCCTTAGCGTTGTAGACTAATTTATTGGATAACCTAAGTTCACCTCTACTTTTTTGGTATTTCCTCCGTAACCTGTTTGTCTCCTTGCCCAGGGCAGTAAGCTCTGGTGTCCACCAGGGGAAAGAATTTCTGAAACATTTCCTTGCTTGAAAAGTGGCACGTGCAGCACTCACCATAGCCTAGTTCATTCACGCAGCAAATGATGAAATACGCTCGGTAGTGAAACATTTCTGCAGCTGTGGAGTAATGTCTTGTAGATAGAACAGGAATTTATTGCTAAAATCTGCCCAATCCCCCTTTCTGGTACAGAAACCACGTTGGACTTCCGGAAGCTCGGTTTCATTTCCAACAGACCAACTGATATACCGATCATCTGACAAACTACTCTCATCGGGAAGGTGCCAATCAAAAATAATCCTGCTCAAGATGGAGGTGGCAAGGGTAAATGTCAATTGTGTCCGATGAAAGTAGGTTCCGATCCAATGCTCAGTATGGTCAGGTTATTGTCCGAAAATAACTATTCAAGATATCTGCCACTTCTGTCCTCCAAGGCGCTACCCCACGAAAAATATTTTGCATTGAAATCACCCGCTAGTAATACCTTATACTTGGAACTAACCTCAAAAATTACTTTATTCAGGGCGTCTAAATTATTTTCGAATCTATTCTGTTCCATTGGCCTCATTTGCGGAGGTAGATAGACAGAGATAAAGTGTAGATTTAACAGGCATGTGGATTTAACTTGAGCAACTAGACAGTAAAGACCAGGCAGACCAGACTAAACAGACAAGACTAGTTAGACGAGACTAGACAGACAAGACCAGACAGACAAGACTAGCCAGAGAAAACTAGACAGACAAGAGTAGACAGGCAAGACTGGACAGAAAAGACTAGACAGACAAGACTAGACAGAAAAGACTAGACAGACAAGACTAGACAGAAAAGACTAGACTGATGATACTAGAGTACTAGACAGAAATTGTAATGGCAATTTTTGCTGTGTGTAGACGAAGACAAAACGGTGTTCAGTGAACTAAATAAACAGATGACAATTATGCACACGTAGTCGGGCAGTCATAAATTCCCTTTGGATAAAATTTATCTTCGCAGTTAACTTTTTTCCGTCTCCTTTTTGTCGTTTTTGGTTTGGAAAATGGAATTATGTGCATGTATGTATGTTGGGGGCGGATGGATGTTAATCCGAGTGAGTTTCAGCAACCGGTCCGTTCCCATCGGTGGAAAAGGAACACTCAGCGTTTTGCTCGGCGTCGGCGAGATGAATGATTTAGAGGACTGCGACGGCAGAGCGGGACCGAGATGGAAGCCGAGAGAAAATTAAAAGTGTCCGCGTCAGCGCCCGACACACGGACGCAACACCGTGAAATCGCAACCGGGATCGTTTTTTTTTTATTCTTGTTGATATTCGCAAACGTTTTCAGAAAGTTCCTTTTTTTCTGTTTGACTTGTTTTAATTTCATAATCTGGTTGGTTTCTTTATACCATCTATTTTTATTCGGTTAAATTAGTCTCAACAGTTTCGCTGTGTATTGTCGCTACCTATATAAATTTCATATTATTGCATCAATTTTGTTGGATCAGTCCTGATTAGTTTCTTGTTCTTACACAATTTAGTTAATTGTTTAAAAAAATGTTCACATTTTGTGACTGGTTACAAGGAGCACTTGTATGCGTATATAATTGCAGATATAAAATCAGTGTTTTACATGTACATTGCAAACACTACACATTGCAAACACAATTTCAGTTTGATTGCATATACTTATATTAAGAGTATATGATATATATATATATATATATATATATATATATATATATATATATATATATATATATATATATATATATATATATACATATATATATATATATATATATAATATATATATATATATATATATATATATATTGATATCGATAGTTTCTTTTGGATATATCGATATTTTCTCGCGATACTTTATTAGCGATATATCGGTAATATGGAATAAAAACATTTTAAATCTTATTAATTTATTAAATCGAAATATAGCCTGAATATATAAATATATTCAACATGTGCCTCTTTAATATTAAGTCTTTCTAAGAGTACAAAACCAATCTGATGTTACAACTACTCCCCTTGCTAATACCTCGCAGGATATTGAATAATCAGAGCTTAATCAGATTATAAAATAATAAACAGAGCTTTGTATGTTATTACTAGGTCCCAGTCCACTAAACGAGTACTAGATAAATAACATTGTTTTTAAAATCATATCTTCCTATTTAACTTAAGTGAATAGCCATCTGCAGACGCGTTGAGATTTATCTCTCATTAGTGCAGCTTTGCTGTTTTGCTGTTTTGAATTATAGTGTGGACTGGGGACTAGAGCGATAATAACTGTCGCATTGGTGTAAAAAGCGGACTAACCACCACACAATAAAATATACTAATTTGACAATTTATGCACATTTGCATATAGACAATATTCAACAACTCCTTTCATACTGCCATCTAATTTTGATTATGGAGGGTTGGACCAAAAATTATTTTTTGTGTTTTTTTTATGAATCAATATATTTATGAAGAGCCATAAACTTACACCAAAAGAGCCTCATGTGGCTTCGCGAGCCACACTTTGCTGACCCATGCTTCACACCACAAATTTTATATTAGTAAACCTACCTAAGTAATATTATTAGTTCTAATATATTAAGAATTATATTAGCATATAATGATGTCAATTTCTTAACTGTTTATAATATACATATATTTATATTTATATATATATATATATATATATATATATATATATATATATATATAATTATATATATAAATGTATGTATATTATAAACAGTTAAGAAATTGACATCATATGACATCATATGTATACGCGTATATATATATATATATATATATATATATATATATATATATATATATATATAGTATTATCGAAATAGTATTATCCAAACCGTAGAGTTGAATCCATTTGCGGCGGTGTGTTCGCGAAACGAATCAACGCTGCTCCCCTTTCAGCCCTAAATCAAATGCAGAGAATTGAACGGCAACCCTCCGCGTACGGACACAATCGGAAAAACACCCGTTTCGATTTCCCCAATTCCGCGCTCCCACAATGCGCGATCGTAATTTAGACCGTTCCGAACATCAACGCCCTTATATACACACTCTCGATGATTTATTATAGCGAAAACTCATTTCAACCACTAATAACTCACATCATAAATACACAAGATTATTTTTTATTACCTACCGATTTTTTTTTCATCAATTTCCTATCGCAAGAAATCTCACAAATTGTTCAAACTGAAGAATATATACGTAACCTCGTCGTATGTCGAGGAAAACACACACAAAACGTAACGAAGGATTGACGCAGAACACTTGGAAAACTAAACTAGGTAATAATAAAAACTTTAGATTCACGTTTGCCACAAAATTATACATGCAAACCATAATGTGCATGTAATGGTTGAGTAGAATACTCCTTTAGTTAGTAAAGTATTTATTGTAAGTTTAAATTGTTGTTGTGGCTTATATTTAATGATATCAATTAGATGGTTAAAAAATTTAGAGCAAAGACAAAAATAAGATTTTTCGAATCTATACATACAACAGTAAGAAAGTAGGTAGTTCGACTGTTGCTCCACTAAATGTTTTAAACCATTCCAGAAATAATTCCAGCTAGAATTACTACAAACTCCCCAAGCTCCAGGTGTAGCATCTAGCATTAGTTGCGGATTCATCCTCTTTCTGGGAAATACCATCAATGGCGGCATATATTGGCCACTTGCACTGAAACATGTTATAACTGTGATGGTCGTACCTCTTTTTGCGCAAGTTATGGCCCCAACTTACTTTCGATCTCTTTTCGTTAATATTTTTGACTTTGCCTTGGGCACAACAGAAATTCCTGTTTCGTCGCAAATGTAAATGCGGTCAGGTGTTAATTGATGTTCATCATAAACATTTCCTAAGAAACTGACAACCTGGTCAAGCGTCTGTTTGTTTGCTTTCAGGTTGTCTTATAGACAATTCTGCGTGCCTCCTGTGAATCCTGTGCCCAGACTTTCCCAGCTTCTTATTTTAAATCATTAAATGGATGTGACTAATAATTTTTAACAGCTAGCCTGTAGGCTAAGCCTCTAAGATCTTTAGTCGTTAGCGCGTTAAGCCTACTCTCCATATCTAATATATTATTGCATAACTCTTTCTCTTTATCATAACCTAACCTAGCCTAACTGAAGTTGTTGTATCTTCCCATTGCTACTCTATGGCCCTGAGACCTGAACATGCAGCCAATCAATGGAGAGCCTCATTGACGCCTTTGAGATGTACTTGTATCGCCGTATACTGCGTATATCCTGGGTAGACAGGATAACCAACGAGCGACAAAAATAGATACCGGACACCCACTGCAGCGAGTAGCCGATCATCTGATTGTATTCTGTAATGTAGAAGCCAAAAGGCGAACAAGGTGGAGCAGTAGGATCTTAAACCGAATACCTGAATTAACGGAACTGCAGGGAGTAGCCGATCATCTGATTGTATTCTGTGATGTAGAAGCCAAAAGGCGAAGAAGGTGGAGCAGTGCGATTTTAAACCGATTGCCTGAATTAACGGAAGGAGAAGAAATAGCATGCGAAGGCGGAAAATACACATGCATCGAACAAGAGACCACGTTCAGAGACAAAGAAGGAGCTCATTTGAAGAAAAAGACCATCACTGCAGCCTATTTCGACCCAACCAGACAGAACGGGCGTAGTAAGGGAGACCTGTACAATATGATACAGGCAACAAGAGACCTGATCCAACAAAACGGAGGAGGAAAAGAAGTGGCCATGTCGCTCCCTCAGGGAATAAAGGCGGAAGGCATGAGAAAGATGATCGAAGCCATCTACTCGAAGCTGCATCATAGGATCACAATAAAAACACAAAAAAACGAAGGAATAAAAGTCGAAAAAACAAAAAAATTTAGAAAGGGTGAAGCAATTATTGTAGAAGGGTCAAACACGTCAAATGTGGTAACAATGGTAAAAAAATAAAAGGTAGTATAACAGACTTCAACACTGTACAGAACATACGTAAAGTGCGAAAAAAACGAGAGGAGACTCAATGATTGCGTTGAATGGCGAGGCAAAAACAATAAAAGAAAACATACGAGGGCTCCTACAGGGACAACATGTTAGGACAGTGGAAGAAAAATTACAAACACTACAAGTAAGAGACATAGATGATCTATCGTTAGAGAAAGATATAAAGGAGGCGATCCTAGGGTTTATACAAGCAGAGGAAAAATTGGTGGTTAAGCATTTAAGACCAGGATATAGGGCCAATACACAAACAGCCACTGTCTTAGCTCTAAAAGAATACTCTCAAAAACTCATTGCGGAAGGGAAAGTAATAATAGGGCTCAGCCAATGCAGGATACATGAACGAATCGCGGTAGAACGCTGCTACAAATGCTGGGGACAAACTGCTTTGGAAAACGACCTAAATACGGGAGAATAGAGCGGGCCTGTGTCTAATATGGTCGGGCGAAAGCCAAAGAGCCCTACTATGTAAATAGGAACCCTACTGCCCGCTGTGCAATGAAAAAGGACACGGGTCGGGAAACACGAATTGCAAGACCTTCCAAAAAGCGCCAGCAGATGCTAGAAAGAAGTCGCAAGGTTATAAAATATCAACATCCTCCAACTAAATGCCAATAGGAGCATCAACGCCCACGACATGGCTTACACAACCGCAGCTAAAGAAAAATGCGTGTCGAACATTGCAAAATGCAAAAACGGTGGCAACCGCACCTACAGCAACCAAAACCACCTAGCTTCCGTCATAAACGTTTCCAAAAACATGTCTGTGACATCGTACCGTACCGGCTCTTGTTTTGTGTGTAAACGTGAAAGAGTATACATTCTACAGTGAACAAAACCTAACCTAACTGCCCACATGCAATATTTGAACAAAGTCTGGTAGATCTGCAACAAGACCTGCTAAAAGCCAAAAGGCAAAACAAGCCTGTGATACGCAAGGGGGATTTCAATGCAAAGAATACTTATTGGGGGGTACAAAAACGGACAGACGAGAGGAAGAACTGCTGGAATGGGCTGAGACCATGCGTCTCACCATTCTAAACGACGTGAGAACACCAACCTTAGTCCAACATAACGGAGCATCATACATTGGTCTTACCCTGGTCAATGACGATGTCGTTCCAAAAATCCCGCGGAGGTCGGTCCTGAGAAACGAACTGTCGATGAGCGATCACCATTTCATCCTAACTAGAATACCTGCCACAAGCAAGAGGACGAGAGCAAGGTAGAGATAGGTATTACAGACATCGTAACACTAAATAGGACTTTCACAAGGAAATTAACACCGAGAGCTGTGAAGAGCTTCTGGGTAAAGCATATAGGAAAAGCACACCACTCCTAAGGTGCGGAGAACTACGAGACTACAAGTTGCTCTGCTGGTGGTCAGAAGACATACAAAACCAAATTTTAGAAATAAAGCTTAAAAGGAGGCGGTTCTAAAGGAGCATAGAAGTAAGCGATAGAGGGAAAAGAAGGTCTGAATACAAACAAGCAAAGCGAATATCAGAGGCAAATAAAAAAGCCTCGTCCATATTATGTGACAGCCTAGAAACTGACATCTTCGAAGAAGGATATAAAATCGTCAGAGCCCAATTAAATGCATTAAACCCGAAGATTACACTACTGCTGCAGAAACGTGAAGAAGTTTTCGACCAACTTTTGATCACTAGCGGAGAAGATTACCATCGATGGGATAGACCTCTCACCACTTCCACAAACGTCAACAACCTCAATGAAGACGAGGTGATAAGGGCATGTAAAAAAATAAAGGCTCCAGACCCGGAAGTATTACCGCTTGAAGCAGTAAATGCAGTTATAGGCAATAACACGGAATAACACGACATGGAGTCGAATCGGTTTCCCGGTACATGGAAACTCTCAAAATTGATCTTAGTTGAACAATCTAGGAAAACAGTGGAGGAGGCAGTTAAATATAGACCAATATGCCTGATCAATGTGCTGGCTAAGGTGTACGAAAACTTTGTAAACCAGAGAATTCAGGAGGAAATTGAGACAAACGGGGATCTCTATAGAAATCAGTACGGATTTCGTATAGGGAAAACCATAATTTGTGCGGTAGAGCACGTCATCCGCAATGCAGAGAAGTAAATGCAACAAGGCCAATGGAGTGCCCTTGTCCTTATGGACGTTCAAAACGCCTTCAATTCTGCCCCGTGGCACATAATCCTAACCAAACTTGAAAAAAAGCGGAGTTAGCTTGTACCTAATCAACACTGTACAATCATACTTCAGAAATCGCGTCATCCAGATAACATCCAAGATGAAAAAGAAAATCCTGGGTAGTGTACCGCAAGGTTCGGTCCTCGGGCCAACTCTATGGAACGTGTTTTATGACGATGTCATGTCTGTGGATACGGAGGAGGGAGTCGAACTTGTGTGCCACGCGGATGACCGTATTGGCCTCTGCAAAAAATCCCGATGAACTGATACTCAAAGTGAATGTAACGGTAAGAACTATAGACAGGTGGATGAAACGGAACGAATTGAAAGTGGCCGTGAATAAAACCGCGGCAATAGTTTTAATTAGAAACAAACTACCTCCTATAAAGTTTACAATGGCAGGAGATGATATCTATCCCGTGCGACAGATAAAATATCTGGGCATGGTAATAGATAGGGGGCCATCGTTCGAGGAACATATCCACTATGCGTGCGAGACGCACGATGTAGGCCCTAGGCTGCATACTGCCAGCTATAAGGTGCTAGCGATGGCAATGGAGTCGATGGTGATTTACAGGGCTACGCTATCGATCGGGTCAACAAGACGTCAAATCTATAGGGAAAAACAAGTCCACCCAAAGATTAGTGACCTTGAGAGTATGCAGTATATAGCGCACAACATCTGCAGATGCCGCGCTCGTATTGGCAGGCCTCGTACCATTACACCTTCTTGTCGAAGAGAGAAAGCGTGTAGAAAGACCTACACATGATAATATAACAATACTATAATAACAATAAGAGACCGGAAGGAACAGAGGATGACTTATCAGAAGTGACAGACAGAATGGGACTTCGCTAAAGTCGGAAGGTGGACCCACAGGATGATACCGGACATCAAGAAATGGGTAGAGAGGAAACACGGCTCAGTAAATTTCCACATTACACAGTGTACACAGTCTTCTGCTCTTATACGGAGAGAATTGGAAAAAGGGAGAGGCCACAATGCCAATACTGTACAGAACAAGTAGATGATACTCTAGAACACTGCTTCCCAAATGTTGATGTCGCGGCTTGCAGGAGAGCTAACTCATATCGATAAACCACGGCCCCCTAAATTTTAGAATTGGGTTAAGTAAAATTGGGTTGTAGTTTGACGTTTTAAATTTCTAGCTCAAAGAACTCAATTGATTTACTTTTTAATTCACTATGCATGATATTTAAATGTCTAAAAAGTTTTCCTGTTCTCATAGCATCATTTGCCAATGTTTTTAAGCAAATTATACACATCGGTTTTTCTTCATTTTCGCCCGAGTACACAAAACCAAATTTTAAATACACAGTATATTATATTTAGTGGTTTATTATTTAGTGGAAAAATTTGCGTTTCCCGCCAACTGCAACGGTTTAAAATGCTTCCTCAAGTTTCTCAATTATAATCATTTTAAAATTTCAATATTTTAACGGAGTTTATAATTTTGATTGAACTATGTGTATATTTGACAGAGAAACTTATTTAACGAAGATATATTTATTTATTATATTCGCTGCTCCCTTGCGAGTAGGCCCCGGCCCCTTAGGGGGCCGCGGCCCACTTGGGAAGCACTGCTCTAGAACACACAATATTCCATTGTGGGAATTGGGATAACGAAAGGGGCCATATAAAAAGAAATCTACCTGCGTCCCCGGCCATGTTCCCGGAAAGCATAATAGAGGAAATGATTGCGCACTAGAAGAAGTGGTGCGGAAGTACAGAGCAGAGAAAGAGGCGTCACCTGAGAAAAGGATATTAAGACCAAACTTGTAGGACGTAAGGCTGAAAGGCGGGAATACTAGAGGAGATAAATAAAGAGGAGATGGATTTAGTGGGTATGACTGCCTTAGAGGACTGGTGAGCCCCACACTCCCCAAATTAAAACCATAGATGGGGTGCGTACCAACGAGGAAGTACTGAGGAGAAGAGGTAAAGAGCTGATGACAACCGTCAAGGAACAAAAGGTCCAATACATCGGGCACGTTGTGAGGGGAGAGCGTTACGAGATCATTCGACTCGTTATCGAGGAAATATCGAGGGTAAACAATCTGTGAGCAGACGGTGGAACTCGTGGCCAAAGGATCTACGTCGATGGTTTGGACGGGCATCTATATAGATTTTCAGAGGTGCGGTTTTAGGTACCATTATAGCTAGTTGAATCGCCAACCTAAGAAGAAGAAGTTTTAATTATAAATTTAAGGTTGAAATTATTGAAAAACAACATCAACGAGTACATACAATAAAAGAGAGTTCTTTCAAGATTTGTTATAACACTAATAGACTTTAACGTGGGATCGATTTGTTTAAACGATATTCCACTTCTCGCCACGTATTCACCAACACATCAGGTGTTACTGTCCCAACCGCCGCGACGAATCTTTCTGACCCCCTAAATTCTGCAGTTGTGCCGATTTAATGTTTCACTAACATGAAATGGAGGCTCATTAGAAAAGAAAACATTTTTAAACAAATTGTCATCATCATCAATTCTGTTTAGAAAGTCAACAGCAAACCCTAACCTTTTTATTTTATCAATAGGTTTTATTTCATGTAACAGTTTCAATTTGTAGGCACGTAACTGGAGTATTTTACGCATAACATCATACACGGTACATTTAGGCAATCCTAATTGGAGACTACAATCAATGACTTCTTTGGGCTCCGAACAAGCGGAACACAGATCTCTTTAACAACATCTTTAGAAGTTCTCGGCCTACCTGGAGATTTCCCTTTTAAAACACTACCGGTTTCCCTGAAATAAATGTAGGCATTGACGGATAGTTTTGCTGTAGGAGGTTCAACACCATACTGGTGTCTTAAATTACCTTGCACTGTTATAACAGATTCAGTTTGCATAAGCCAAATAACACACTGCGCTTTTTGTTGCAGAGTAGCCATTGAACTGCACTGCACGCTTGAACTGAATTAAGCGAACTTAGCCCTGGCGACGTGTCAAGGTCAAACAGGCGTGCAAGCTGCAGGAGAGCAAAACTTGGACAGTTGGTGAATCAAACACCACAAACTAGAATAGTCTGTATCACTTTGAACAGTTTCTAATTCACAATAAAACTAGGGAGTACTTTTAAAAACGCACTGTACTGTGATGCTGTGATATACTATGCTTGCCTAAAATTGATTTTACCTCCATTCAAAGAATATTATAGAATATAGTGCCTACAATTTATAATGTAATGCGGATGACTTTAAATTCAAACGAAATGCTAAAATTAAAAGTATTGTGAAGAAGAAATAGATTTTTGAATCAACCATAGATCAGATGCATCGATAAAGAATAGTAATTATTTATAATTCTATTATCTTTATTTTTAATCATAATGTCAGTTGTACGATTGTACTATCTATTTGTTTAAATGTTCTTTATTTGCGCATTAGATTCTTCTAACATTTCTATGTTTAATCCTCTATAATGAATGAGAACACGCAAAAACTTGTTTCTTGTGTCTTCAATTTCAACTGTATTTTTTATTACTCATGCGCAAAAAGTATTTCTTGAAGTAGATTATTTAATACGAAAAATGTCACATCTCGTTCTATTTCCACATAACCTGGGTAATGCACGCAAATATTCAATATCGCTAGGTTACATTAAAATAAACAAATAAATTAAAATAAAATGAACACAATCAAAACCTCGATATTAAAAAAGGGACGTGAAGTGTCAGATTTGTTTTTCATAACAAAATAATAATAAAAATTAAAGAATACGTTTTAAAGTGAGTGTAAATTCTATGGTGATACCGGAGACTGAGGAGAATTCTTATTTCGAATTTCCCTCACGAGCGAATGTGAAAAATTGACTTTTCTTTAACTTTTTATTATTAACTTTTCGCCCTAGTTACAAAATATTAGATTTTGTAAAAATAATGTAATCCATTTTGTTATAGATGAATGTATATAATACTATAATAAATTAGAAAGCTAAAGCGATTGGACTAAATAAATAAAATTTATATAAATTGTATCAAAATGAGACAATTTTATGATTTCTTTGCATTTGAAACGTCCTTAAATTTTATCCATCATCCCCGTAATCGTAATCTTTTATTTCGAAGGACCCGCATTAACGGCTTTCGATCTACTTATGCTAATCGCGCGAAGGGGTGGCTCCTCCGGGAGCTGCAGCAAACGAGAAAGAGAAGCGTCACGGATTTATGAGACGACCAGGATCAGTAACGTTCCCTCGGGACTCTCTATATAAGTATACATAGTTTTCCAAGGGAAGATTTTCCTTAAATTTATTTAATTTGATTACAATTTCGAATTAACCAGTTTAAATGAAGAGTCTTGACGAATTAATTTTCCCCAAACACGCCTTGCCTGTTTCATTTACGTAGTCTCATTCAATATCCTTTTTGCACAATCTGTTCTGTAGGTAGAATTTTGTTTGGGGTGGATTTTGGATGTGTTTTCAGGGGATCGTGTGATACGGGATAAATAAATAATGCGGGTCTGGTCGATGGCGTTCCTTCGGGAACTCGTTGTTAGTGCGGCCGCCGGCAACAAGTAATTGTTACACTTTGCGCACACGCTGAATATCACCCCCCTAATTTATTCCGAAGGCTTACATATACAATTATCTTCTTTTGTTTCTCAAAATCTGCAGAAAGATTCCGGAAGGAAGACGACTACTAAAACAGGAAAATATTATTATAAAAAATTAAAAATATTATTAAACTTGTTTAAGTTTGTATGTCTAGTCTAATGCATATAGACTTATCACAATAGTAAACAGTTATTTCTCGACCACGACCAAGTTACGTTTTCACATTTATAACTAATATCAAATTATTATTAAGTTAAGTTACATGAAACAACAACAATATAATAAGTCACATCTAGTTTTGCCTGTTGGGCATTATCTTCCTTGTCTTGCCTGTCAAGCCTTGTCTGTTCAGTCTTGTCTCTCTACTCTTATCTGTCTAGTCTTCTTTGTGTAATACTGTTTTTCCAGTATTATCTGTATGACCATGTCTAATCTAATTTTGTCTGTCTGACCATGTCTAATCTAGTTTTGTCTGTCTAGTCTTATCCGCCTTAGCTTGTCTTTCTAATTATATCTATCTAGTCTCGCCTATTTAGCATTGTCTATATAGTTATGTTCTTAAACATAACAAGTAAAATAGGAACAAAATAAAAATATTATTAAACCAGTTTAAGCTTGTATATAGCCTTATAAATTTAGACTTTTTGTAATAGTAAACAGCTATTCCTTGACTTGAGCTATTCCTTGACCTTGACGAAGAAGTTGCGTAGTCTTGTCTGTATAGTCTTCTCAGTCCAGTTATAGCATTAACTATTTCATCCAACTTTATCTATCTAACTCTGTTTCTTTCCGTTATAATTTTGGCAACATGCCTTAATCTCAGAAATTCTTCCACCCTTGTCTTAAGATTGGAATAAATTAAGAAATCCATTCATTCTTTCCATAAAACCTTTTATATCCCATTCAAACTTTTATTATCTAAATGAAGGCCCTTTCGGCGTCTTTGGCCCTTAATTCACCCCGGCCGAAATTCATTATTTACGTGTTTTTTCTTCGTAAACGTTTTCCTTATACCTCATCCCTCACCCCGCAGTGCGATTTTTTCAACTCGCTGAAGTTTTCCTAAATACATTTTTTAGCTTCTTCGGCTTCGCGCAGGCCGTCGTTAATCATCGGCGCCTTTGCGACCCCCGCGACGTTCATCCCTATTTATTAATTTCCTGCGAGCACTTCCGACTTTGAAAAATAAGGAGAAAATATATTAAAGGAGTGGTTTCCAACATTATCCCACAAAACTTAATTATATTTAATTACTACTTAATTACTTCATTAATTAAGACATGAACAAATAGATAATGTTACATAGACAAAACTAGACAGACATGAATAGGCAGGATAGACTGCACATACAGGAATGCAAACAGGTAAATAAGAGTAGACCGTCAACAGTAGGTAGACAAAACTAGACAGAGTAGACAGATAAAAACTAAACAGACAAGGCTAGACAAACAAGACTAGAGAGACCAGACTTGACAGACAAGACTAGATGGATAAGACTAGACAGACAAGACAAGAGAGACAAGGCTAGACAGACAAGAGAAGACGCACAAGACTAGAGAGACAAGTCTAGATAGACAAGATTAGGCAGACAACACTAGACAGACAAAACTGGACAGACAAGACGAGACAGACAAGACTAGGCAGTTGATGCTAGACAAGCAGGACTAGACAGACAAAACAATACAGACAAGGCTAGACAGACAAAAGTAGACACACAAGACTAGACAGGCAATACAATATGTACAAGACAAATAAGGCTATATAGGTAAGACTGTACATATAAAATAATAAAAGACAAAACTGGTCAAATGAGACAATAGAGATAAGTCTGGAGTGACAAAATTAGCTAGACTGCTTCGGGAAAAAGAGAATAATCATCAGAATGACTGTGAAAATGTAGAAAATAGAAGGTGTGTAGTCTATTAAGTTATACTTAATCAAGGTTAATAGTGAAAAAGATTTGGCTCACGTGATTTTTGTCTATGCCGCTTCCGTTCTTTAGTCGTTTTCGTTTCGGGGCGAAGCGATTCAGATAAATGGGGAAATATAAGTTTTTGAAACGCGGGGTGGCTTCCGGCGCCGGGCCCACGTCCGGTTCAAGTTCGACCGGAAACCGGAGCAAAATCGCGCAGTCGATTCCAGCATTATCGGCGTCAACCTGTCGGAAATCAAATATATACAGACCGAAAGTTATTTGACATCCAATAATCAACATTTTCTAAATGTTGAATTTACTCTCACTGGGAATGTCAGTCTAGTCTTGTCTGTATGGTCTTGTCTGTCGGATCTTCTCTGTCTGGTCCTTTATGAGCACTCTTGTCTGTCTAGCTATGTATGTCTCTTCTTGTTTGTCTGGTTTCGTCTGTCTTCTCTTGTCTGTCTGATCTTCTGAGTCTAGTCTTGTCTGATTAGAACTTATCTGTCCAAACTTGTCTGTCCTGTCTTGTCTGTTCGGTCTTGTATATACAGTCTTGTCTGTCCAGTCTAGTCTGTTCAGTCTTCTCTGTCAAGTCTTTTGTCTGTCTAGTCTTCTCTGTCTAGTCTTATTTTGTCTATCTAGTCTTCTCTGTTTAGTCCTTGACTGAGGGCGGGGACTCACTCAGGACAAAACAAGGACGCAAAAAAAACATGAAATGGCGGATAAGAAACAAAATCCCCGGGCGGGTACCCAGATAGAAAGAATCTCGTCATCTGACAAGTTTTTGTCAGGTGCTGCTCCACGGAATACGGGGGGAGCGCTTACCGCTAATATCGACGGAGGAGCTAATGACAACCCGGCAACGAACATAGATATGGAGATGGGTATGAGTGGACTGGGCGGAAAAGTAGGCTGAGGGTAATCAGACAAACCTGGTCGCCTACACCAGAGACACGGGCGAGGGCGCACTCTGCGGACGGCGTGAGTCGGGGCGGAAAATGGCAGAACCAATCAACCCCTTTGAGAGGAGAGACTCGATAAGCAGGACCCCGCCAGAACTACGAGAGAAAGCGAGAGTCGAATACGGCAGCTGTCAGCTAGTCGATAGCGGCGGCACCGGAGAGGACACAGATGACGAGCCGGAAGGAAGCGGAACTCTGGTTAAAACCCAGCAGCAGACGCCACAAACCCCAGAACAGCAGCGGAGAATAAAGAGGAAGATCGCTTTGGAAAGTCCGATTGCTGTACAAAGCAGCAGCGTCCCTGTGGAGATGATACAGCTCAAATCCAAAGTAGACGAGATAACAAAATTTGGAATGGAAAATAAAAACGGCCATAAGGAGGTCAAGCGACTCATTAGTGAGATACAAAAATACACGGGACGCATAATAGCAGCACAATAACAGCAGTAGAAGAAATCACAACTGAGAAAGTAAAAAATGCGATAACTAAATTTAGGATAATAGAGGATTTCAACGAAATCGAATCACTGCCCTGGAAGGAAAATGCTTTTGAAAATATCTACACTCTCATAGGAAATCCTTTAACGGTGACTAATCACAATACCCTGGCCAAATGTATCATTGTAGAACCAAACGACCCACATATGGAGAAAAGCATACAAAACATGTATCGATGCCGGTATCCAAAACTCACTGAAGCTGTAGGGAATTCGAGGTTTTTGAGAGAACTGTAAAGATGGGACGTGGAAACGAACAGATCCAGAAGACCACGAAGTTGGTCTAGATCAAAGCAGACGGTGCGGAAAGAAATATGTGGGAGCAACTAACAAGCCTAAGGAAGGAAGCCGAAGGTGACGAAATAACAAAGATTGCCCTACAGAAAATAAGGTGTATGGATGTGGATAAAATAAAAAAAATGGCATAAACCATATTTATGGGAAGCCACGTGACCCTGGACTTGTACACCCCTCCCCCGACGGTGAGCTCTAGAAAAGAAGAAACCACACCCGAAGCAAAAAAAAACAAGAAGGTTAAAGACACATACGCACTGACACTGGTAAGAAAAAATGGAGATTTTAAAACACTATTGAACGAGGTAAAGACGGTTCTGAAAGATAGCGACGAGTCCAACGTAACAAGATACGTTACAAGTACCAAGGACGGAGATCTGCTCATTGCAATGGAAAAGGACGAAAAGGGAATGCAAGATGTGAGTTGATTGTTAAAGGAAAAAATGAGAGATGTTAAAATAAGAAAGTTGCAAAACGAGTACAAGGAAGTGTTTCATATAAAAGGTTTAGACGCAACGGTAACGAAGGAAGAAATAGAAAACGCTTTAGCTGCAAAATTTGGAGAAAATAGTGGAGAAGCAAAGGGCAGATGGAAAATAGGCGAACTCCGTCCTAGCCACGGGGATACAGAAGCGGTCACCGTCACCATTGGAACAACAGACTCAAAGAAACTGACAGGAGAAAATGACACTTTAAGAATAGGGCTATGTATATGCAAAATTACTAAAAGGGTGGAGATCACTAGGTGTTTCAAGTGCTGGGAATTCGATCACAAGGCGAAAGATTGCCAAGGAAATATTGACAGGTCGAAAGCCTGCTATAAATGCGGCAAATATGGACATACTCTCAAGACTACCCAAATGAACCTGAATGTCCACTATGTGACACCAGTGGTCACCAAGCATGACAGGGCGGCTGCAGAAAGTTCAGAGAAGCCTTAGCCACCCAGAGAAAAAGAATGGTAGAGAAAGGAGAAAAGCTAAGACCAGAAAACCAACTTAAAACAGACGATGACGATGAAAATCCTACAAGTAAATCTAAATAGAAATCGTCAGGCCCAGGCGCTCTCTGAGCATACTGTTCTAGAGGAAACGTGGACATTATAATAACTGCAGAGCCGAACAAGATCGAAGCTAAAAAAGGAGACTAGGTGACTGATGAAGAAATAGACACGACAATTAAAGTATACAATAGAAAGAGTAGGATCACAGAAACGGGAAGGGGACAAGGCTATGTGTGGATAAAAGTGGATGAAGTGTTTATCTACTCCTGTTACTTTAGCACAAACAAGAGTATTGAAGAGTTTGACATGTTCCTAAACAATCTGGGTGAAGATATGCCTAGAAAAATAACTAAAATGATAATTATTGGGGGAGACTTCAACGCAAAGTCTATTAAATGGGGATCCCCTTCTGATGATTGAAGGGGTAAAATTATGACAGAGTGGATCGATGAGCACGAGATGCACATCCTAAATACAGGAGAAGCTACATTCGTTTGGAGAAACAGCTGTTCACATATAGACGTCACGCTCTGCACCGGAAATCTGTAGAGTGTAGGGTGTAGCGTGTAGAGTAGAGTGAAAGGATGGAAAGTTTCTAATGAAGAAAATCTAAGCGATCACCAAAATATAATAATAAACATAGTACCAGAACCAGGGAAGGAAGAGAAAGGAGATGAAAAGGTAAAAAGGAGATGGAACGTTAAAAAACTAAGTAAAGATCGCCTGATGGAAGCACTTCAGAAACGAATTCAAAACGAAGACGTAAATACAGTCGAAAAATTAATATCCTCCGTGACTGCGGCCTGCAATGCAGCCATGCCAAAAACCCGCGCGAATGGAAAATGCAAAGAGGCGTACTAGTGGACAGAAGACATAGCCGACATAAGAAAGGCCTGCCTGGCTGCAAAAAGGAAACTGACAAGAGCAAGAAGAAGAAGAAACGCGGACTCGGAGTGGAGCTACCTGGAATATCGAGGTCTTAGGAAGGAACTTAAAAGATCACTTACATCAATGCTTCAAAAAAAAACTGCTGGAAGGAGTTGTGCAACAAAATCGACGAAGACGTCTGGGGCGTAGGATATCGCATGTCGACGAGAAGGTTAAAAGCAAAAAGTCGAGTGGATGACATTGAAATGATAGCGGTGGCTCGGCACCTTTTTCCTGGGAGCGAAGAGGTGACGTGGCAAGAACCACTCATCGAGAGTGTCCAAACCTTTACCACAGAAGATTTGCGGAAGGGCGCACTGAAGATCAAAACGAGGCGGGCACCAAGCCCAGACCAAATACCACCGGAAGTAGTGAAAATAATAGCGCAAGAAATGCCAGAAATTCTCCTAGGAGTAAACAACACCCTGCTCCAAAATGGAAACTTCTCATGTGCGTGTAAAACTGCTAAGCTAGTTCTCCTCCCAAAACCTGGAAGAGAGAAAACGAACCTAAACTACTTTCGTCCCCTATGTATATTAGACACTCTTGGCAACCTTTTTGAATATCTAATTCTGGAAAGACTACAGACTGATTTGGAAAAAAGCTGTCGGACAGGCAGTACGGCTTTAGAAAAGGATGCTCCACCATCGATGCAATTCAAAAGGTGATGGACATTGCATCAGAGGCAAGAAAGGGGAAAACAAGACAGTCTAGGAAACTATGCGCTTTAATTCTACTAGACATTAAAAAGCGTTCAATAGTGCTTCGTGGCAAATGATAATGAACGCTTTAGAAAAAAGAAGGTAGACCCGCCACTGAAAAAAATAATCAGAAGCTATCTAAACGACAGGCAACCAGTCCTGGAAGCTCATAAAAAAAGACCTGAATTCCCATATATGCAGGAGTCCCACAAGGGTCGGTCCTCGTCGCCTACCCTTTGGAACGTCCTATATGACGATGTTCTCGGAATATGCCCGGAGGATGGTCTGGATTTGATCGCCTATGCAGATGATCTTGCCCTTATAGTGACGGACAAAAACGAGCAGATACTTAAAAACAAAACGGACTGAGCGCTAGAGAGAATCACCTGCTGGGTAGAAAAATACAAACTGGAAGTGGCATCACAAAAAAACGGACAGTATTGCTAACTGGCTTTAAAAAAGTTAAAAAAGTGGATTTCAACATCAGAGGAATAATTATTGAACCAAGGAACCAGGTCAAATATCTAAGAGTTACAATAGACAAAGAAATGACTTTCACAAAACATACAGAATCTGTCCTGTTGAAAGCTGCAAAAACTACCGCGGCAATCTCCAAACTGTTGCCGTCAATTGAAGGGCCGAAAACGAGCAAACGAAGGCTTCTTTTCTCTGTCGTGAAGTCAGTGATGCTCTATGCGGCACCGATATGGACAGACGTACTGAAATACAAAAAGTGGAGAAATAACCCAACTCGGGTACAGAGATCGATGGCGATACGTATAAGTGCATCATATAGAACAACTTCCACCGATGCTGTAATGGTAGCAGCCTCCGTCATTCCCATCGAACTTCTCATGGTGGAAAGAAGGGAAATGTATAAAAACCGACATAGGAACCGAGAGAGTCTCAGACAAGACACCCTAAAGAGCTGGCAAGCTGCTTGGGATAAAAGCGAGAAGGACAGATGGACCTACAGACTTATACCCGATGTTAAGACCTGGACGGAACGAGATCATGGGGAGCTAAACTATAACTTGTCTCAAATGTTAACTGGCCATGGATGCTTTAGATCCTATCTACATAGGCTCAAGCTATGAGAAAGCCCAATGTGTCTGTAATGTAAAAATGCAGTAGACGACGTACACCACACATTTTTTGTGTGCCCGAGATGGAGCATCGAACGTCAACATGTGGAAAAGATAATGAACTGTAAACTGGCCCCAGAAAGCGTGGTTGGAGAAATTTTAAAAAGTTCTGAAAACTGGAAGGCAATAAGTGATTTTGCCAGAGATATATTGCGAGAGAAAGGAAAAGAAGAAGAAACAGCTAAGAAAATACAAGATCCGTAAGGAAACATGGCAAAACCTCTTTCTGAAGTAATGCCAATAAGGTAGTTCCGGGAGGAAGGGTTCTTTCTAAAAATTGAAAGCAGAGGAGCGGTTTTTAGTGGGTATATGCATCTCGAACATCCAGATGGGGAGTCCCACACTCTCTGAGGTATTTTCCGCAGGGGTTGTACGTAATGTATTTTCCTCTCCTCAGAAAAAAAAAGTCTTGTCTGTCTAGTCTTGACTGTCTAGTCTTGTCTGTCTAGTGCGGTCTGTATAGTCTTTTCTGTCTAGTCTTGTCTGTCTGGTCTTGTCTATTTGTTCTTGTCTGCCTGGTCTTGTTTTGTCTGTCTAGTCTTCTCTATCTAGTCTGTCTAGACTTGACTGTCAAGACTTGACTGTCTAGTCTTTTCCGTCTAGTCTTGTCTGTCTACCCTTGCTGTCTAATCGTTTTTGTCTAGTCTTGTCTGTTTAGACTTGTCTGTCTAGTCTTATCTGTCTAGTCTTATCTGTCTAGTCTTGTCTGTCTAGTCTTGTCTGTCTAGTTTTGTCTGTCTAGTCTTATCTTATATGTTGTATTATCTGTCAAATTTATTTTCTGGTCTATTCAAACTTGTAAGATTCTTGAATTCCAAGCCAGATAACAAACGCAAAGATAAATCGATAATAAATCAGAGGGTGAAACGAAATCGGACGCGGATTTCTGGGGTCGGTTTTCGTTTTTCTCCTCGTCGGTGGCGCGCACGACAACCACCCGGCACCTCTGCACCGCCGATCGGAACGCCGCTCACGTCGCCGAATTTACATTGTCGGCAAACGACGAGAGTAAATTACAACCAGCCAGGGCTCAGTCAACGTGAGAGATTTTCCTCCCCCTAGAGAGATGACAGTTTATTGGGATAAGCACTTAATAGAACCCAAAGGATATATATATATATATATATATATATATATATATATATATATATATATATATATATATATATAATATTGAGGGTTGAATTGTTCGGTGCGTCGTTGTAATGTAAGGGTAACATCCGCAACTTAGTTACGAAAGCTTTTGTTTCTTCATTGTCTCAGACTTTCTCTTGAACGGTATTGGCGTTGAAAGCTCTCTCGCTGCGCTCCATTGTTTTTTTTTTGTTTGGATTCTTTATTATTAGTATTAGGAGGCAGAGTGGGCGCTCTCAATTAGCCCGGAACGCATTATCTTTGCGAATCGGTTTTATAGATTTTATCTAGGTTTTTATGTTCATTGTGGGGTTTATGGAAATTTGTGAAATTGGCTATTTGTTAAAAAATCTGAAATAGGCAACTTTTTGTTTATACGTTCAATTGTTATAACTGTCAGCATGGTTGCTATTACACGAGCCAACATGAATTTTATGCCTGAGATTAGGGTATGCAATTACGATAGGTTTATCCACGTGCATCCGCAAACAAATTATATTTCATGAAAAAGTTTGCTTGAATTGTTTGCAATGTTTGAAGCAAGAAACATGTAATATAAGGTTTTGACTTTGCTTCGAGGTTAATTACTATCAACTTGACCGATAGAAAATCACAAGAAATCATGGTTTCTTATAGGGAATAGGGTGTATGTATGATTTTATTTTATATTTTTAATTCATTGTTTACGCTGTTATCACGTACGAAAAAATATAATTTACCAGTATTTATATTTTTTACTCAACAATACTGTAATTAAGTTTTAAAAAATATTTAAAATAGAGAATGATTTTGAGCTGTTTAAACGCCGCCATTTTCGCGCGTTCTGTTTATAATGTCAAATACTATATCCAGTCCATTGTGTACTGTAGGTGTTCTCGTTCTTATTAACTCGTAATTGTAACTTATTTCAACATGAAAAAAGCTCAAAAGCCAGTTTATAAATAATGAATTGTACTTGAATGCAAAAACACTATCATAAGTGCACCCAATAACGTTTTCCAATCCCGATAAGTGCAAAAATACGTAAGGAATGGTGTTAGGTTAGGTTGCCAGTTTGCACCACTTTAACCACTTTATCATCCATTTCCAGTGGCTTTCCAACCTTAATCTCTGTTTTTTATAGATGCTATCGGACCATACTTTTATTTTCAACGTTTTCCAGGTTTTGATTCGAGAAATACCATCTAGCGAAGACAGGGCTTCATTTCTTGCGTGCCATGGAGCTGTTTGTTTGCCTATCTCGCAGGTGGATGGGCCCATATTCACCTGCACATCCGCGTCGTATTTTGGGACTTCTACAGGGCAAAGCTCTTCCCATTTAGCCATTTCTTCGTGGAGTATCTGTTCAGGACCTCCAGTTGACTCCCAATCTTTATCTCTTTTTTAGTGTTCCTATTTAGTTCTATTTATTTTTCCAGGACGTTCATGTATTTGTTCATCATGTCCAGCGCTTCCTTTGCATTGAAAGCTATGTCGCACAGTCTATTTTGTTTGAGATTTGCACTTTGTGTTCAGTGGGTGACACCGAAACTTTCCTTTTTGCGTAGAGCTTCCTTTACGTTGAAAGCTATGTGGACTTCTATTTTGTTTGAGGTTTGCTCTTTGTGTTCAGTGGGCGACTCCGAACGTTTTCTTTTTCTAATTCAGTACAGAGGAACTAGTAGTGGCCAGCAATCGGCTCAAAAAGGCAGAGCATCGGGCCCGGATATGATCCCATTGGAAATCATCAAAACCGCATGCAGCACTGTACCCAACTACGTTCTAAATATTATGAGTAGAACGCTAAGGAAGGGTGTCTTTTCACAGAACTGGAAATAGGCTAGATTAATACTGAAAAGGGAATAGGCCTCTTAACGAAACAACGTCCTACAGGCCCCTCTGTCTGCTGAACACTGCAGGAAAATTATTGGAATAGCTGATGCTACTAAAGATAAAGGAAGAACTAAAAAATTTTGAAAATCTCTCAGATAACCAGTATGGTTTTAGAGAAGGGCGATCCACAATCCATGCGCTCAAAAAAGTTGTAGCCATCGCAGATGCCGCCAAGAAGGGTACTTGGTGAACCAGAAAGATATGCGCATTAATTACTCTCGATGTGCGCAATGCGTGTAATTCGGCTTGCTGACAGGACATTATGCACGAAATCACGCGACCTAACTTCCCACCGTACTTGCTATTTATGATAGATAGTTACCTATCTCATGGAGGACAATCCCATAGGACAGGTGATACAATTTAGATACCTAGCCATAGGGATATCAAGTACCCACGATCCAGTTAAAGACCTGAGAAGCCAGATTAACAAAGCATACGCTCTATCAAGATACCTACGAGATATAGTCTGGGCAAACCCGTACATGCCCAAATATAGGAAAATTAGAATCTACAAGACTTGTATCAGACCGATCATGACGTACGGTACAGAAGCACGCGAAGACACCAACAAGACAAAAAACATACTAAGGGTGGCCGAAATGAAAACACTGAGAATAATAGTGAGGAAAACAAGAAGAGACAGATTAAGAAACACATATATCAGAGAACAATGTAAAATACAAGTTTATGAGATGAGGAAGACAACGTAAGAGGCAGTGGTAATACCATTTAAGACGGATGGACGAGAACAGACTTCCGTAAATAGTCCTAGAAAACCACCTAAAGATGGAGAGAAAGTTCGCAATCTACCTCTCAGGAAGAGATGCAGAGGCGGCTCCAGAATTTACAGATCGACAGATCTCCAAGAAGTAGTAGAAGAAGAAGAGTTACCTATCCCAACGGGAAATTGTACTTGTTTCAAATGGCTGCTGCACTATTAGGAAAGAACATAGCGGTGTTCCCCAGGGCTCAGTTATGGGCCCAACGCCGTGGAAGATAGTTTACCATGGGGTACTAAAACTCGACATGCCAGAAGGAATAGAAATTATAGGCTTTTCATATGATCTCGCCCTGGTGGTATGTGGCAGAGCGGAGCAAGGATTGAAGCGGAGGGCAAATGCAGCTATGCAACAGATAGACAAGTGGATGGAGGAGAAGCAGCTGAAGCTGGGACCTGAAAAGACGGAGGCAGGTCTCTTAACAGGTTAGAGAAAGATTGGGAACGTTTTATTCAAGCTCAAAAAGTTCAATTAATTATCTAGGAGTACTGGTTGATAAGAATATTCCATTTAGAGAGCACGTTATAAAAGCTGCTGAAAAAGGCAAAAAATCCCTGTATGCGCTGGAACGGTTATGGCCAATGTAGGAGGGCCACGAAGCAGCAAGAGAAAACTGCTATGCTCGGTGGCCTACTCTGCAATGCTCTACGCGTCTCCCGTATCGGCTATGTGCGTAGATGTCATCAAACGCAAGCTTGGAGCGATCAAAAGAATGCTGTCAATCAGAACCAGCAGTGCCTATAGTCTCCATAGAACTGTCTCCAGGGAAGCAGTCCTAGTCATAGCTGGTATAGCACCAATAGAGCTGTTAGTATACGAGAGGTCAAACATATACACAGCCAGATGCAGTAAAACCCAGAACAGCAGAGATGTAATAAAGAAGACAGAAAGGTCGTAAATATTCCGGGCGTGGCAAAATGAGTGGGAAGCCTGTGAAAACGGTCATTGTACAAAGTTGATTATAAAGGACGTGGAAAATGGGTAGAGAGGAACTACGGAGATCTGAGTTATCAGCTAACTCAAATCCTCAGCAGACATGGCTGTTTCCGAGACTACCTCCACAAGATTGGTAGAGCTCACAACAGGTTGTGTGAAGATTGCGGGAAGTGGACAGTGTGGCGCACACCATTTATTACTGTTACAGGTGGGACGCAATGAGAAAGGATTTCCCAAACAACATAGAGCCACGAAACACAATAGAGTTCATGTTAAAATCAGAAAACAATTGGAACAGCATCAACAAAGCCATACAAGACATTATCAGCCGCAAAGAGAAGGACGAGAGATGTAAACAGAAAGTTGATAAACTACGCGAAACCCAAACATCAAGCAATAGATGGATGGCAGCAGTAGGTTGCGACAACCAAATTTTTGTCTTCTGAAATTAAGGAAAGGAGACGAAACTAAGGCGTAGCAGGAGGGAGGACCCACTTGAGGCATGTGATAAGCGATACCGGGTGGAGCCAGGCGGAGGGCTTTTAATGAGTATGCTGGTCACTAAGAACTCGGACAGAGAGCCCCACAGAACACAGAAACGTGCGTGCAATAATGCATTTCCCCTCTGAAAAAGGTTAGTTTAGACAATAAGACATCACGACTGGATCTACTCTCGGCAGATTATCCGATTGTGTTTACAAAACCACTTTCAGTCATTGTCTTAAATGATTTCTAATCTCACTAAGATGCTAAAATTACACTTAAACAATAAATGAATTCATTTTGGCGAATGGATTGAACCCAACTTATCAGAAAGAGCATCATTTTCCAAGAGAGTCAACAAGTTAGAACTAGCCTATCGACTGATTAATAACACTTACAACAAGAAATGCCTGTCACGCAACCTGAAACTTAAGCACTTCACATCAGTCTTACGACTAGAAGCCCTTTATGCTATGGAGTGTCTTTCCTCCGAAGAGGTCTGGTAGAGAAATTGGAAATCAGAGAGAGGAAAATCCTCAGGAAGATCCTAGGCCCGGTGAAGGAAGATGGGGAATTCCGAAGACGGCATAACTCTGAGCTCTACGAACATATTGAGATGCTCTCTGACTGTGCAAGGAAAAGAAGGGTTGATTCTTCGAAACCGAGAACAATATTATAGAACTGGGAATAACAGAACTCCAAAACAGTCAGTCCGTGAGACGCACCCTGAAGGAAGTCCGTGGACAGAAGAGAGAAAGGAGTTACACCGGCAGAAGATGCGACAATACTGGACAAAGATCAAAGCCCAACAGTTGAACAAGGGTAGTCCAAAAAGGACTATTCGAAAGAAGAAGAAGAAGAAATGAATTCATAACACTGACGTTATTACTATGTTTTTCAATCAAAATCCTGTAATGCCATACAAATATTAGCAAGACGAATTTGTTGACATAGTATTTGACGTCACGTTTCGTTTTAACCAATGGTGTTTCGTTTAACAAATTTGAATTTCTCTCGCTTAATTTTCGCTTTTATTTATTAATTTTGTGTAATTAAAAATAAATTAATAACTAAAATAATGGTTTAGTTCAAATACTCGCCCAATAAGGATCCGCATTGAAAACCATTAAATTTTCACCTACTTGCAGAGTTACATTTTGACTTGGAACAAGGTGAATCACACTACCTTTTTGGTTTTTTGTAGTAAAATTATTTCTCTAGAAGTTCATTTGAAACATTTTCCCCAATTTCGCTTAGTTTCCCTCGCTAAGTTTTGGGACAAGAAAAAAGTATAACAAAATTAATGTTTTAATATTATTCAAGCTTGAGTCTTACCAACATTTTAGACAAAAAATCAATAAACGCTAAGGTTTCTCCTAGATAATTTATTTTTTTTCAAGCTTTGTTTGAAACATTTTCTAAAATGTTGTTTAGTTTTCGAGTTGTTTTCCAATATTTTATGCAAGAAATATTTGTTTTTTCCGAAAGATTTTTGCACACCATTAAAGCTTGTTTCGCTTTACTTACCATTTCTTCAGCGAGTCTATTCCATTGGAGTTTGATATTTAGTATTAATTATAAATACAGTTTAATCTTGATAATCCGACACATATTATCAGAAAATTCCGGATTATTAAATAACAATAAAACAAACATTTTTTTTTACATATTCTATGTAAAATTGTATTTCAAAAAGAATAAAATATGTAGCTATATAGGTAAATGTGTAGAAGAAGCAAAGCTTTAGCAGGCAAGTTGTGAACTTTTGAAAAAACTTTTACGGCCGGAATAAAATCTGCTTGAACCATTATTTTTCTTTAAACACTTCTCTGGTATGCCATCTGGTGGCTTGATTTTTATATGTAACTAGTAAGTAACGTTTTTAAAAGCCTGCGGATGCTTAGCTTTTCCTACAACCAATATTTTTTTTTCTGTGCCCGAGGAATTTACATAGGACATGAATGTCAGTCCTATTTCTTTGGAACTTTCTTTGGAACAGTGTACTAAGGTCTTATGCGGAAGCTTCCTCTAACTTTCATCTACGTTGTAATCCTGTTCTGGTACTAAGAGACCTAATTTTTGGATTTTTAATTCCAATTTCCTCTGAAAATGATCAACGAAACATCACTTGATAATGTTTCTCCTATGACAGTTAAGAAACGAATCCCAAATCTATTTTTAAAATTATCAAGCCAGCCATCGCTAGCTTGAAAATCATCATTCTTGGTTATTTTTTCCTAAAATTGTTTTGCCTGTTCACAGAGAATATCTCCCGAAAATGGCGTATGATGGGCACGCTATTGCATAAACCAAGTAAATAAGTAAATTTTCCATTTTAGGAGAATCACCTGTTTTAACTGTCTTTCTTTCCTTCAAGTCCCCATCAGCAGTCCTGACGAATTGGAAGATTTTCTCGCGGTTGACTTTGAGCAAGAGCAAGATCTAGATCTAGAACAAGATCAGTGGTTCTCAAACTGGGTACCGCGAGCGTAGGCCTGGGATGCCGCAGCAATAATAAGAAATAAAAAAATGTTAGAAAATTACATGAGGAGGTAAACGAATTTGAGTTTCTACTTTAATTGCTGAATTATGGATAATTGGCTAAAATCTGGGTCTTTAAAATGGAAAGGTGATTAACTCACTGAAGCTTCTGAAGTGACTGATTTAATGATAACCAGCATCTTCGGAGGAAACGAAATATCCCAGCAGACACCTGCGAGTCTCAATCATTTAAGTTCGTCTGCCTCAGTTCACGAAAACGCAACTCACGACCAAATGATAATCCGAGCAAAATAAGGAAATATGATCCTAGATACTTCACATTGTTTGGCTTTGTTTCTGTTGGGAAGGAATTAGCACCGGAAAGGCAGTGCGTTATCTGTCATAAAATTGTTTCTAACAGCTGCTTGGTTCCATCCAAATTCAACGAAACTGAAGCTTCATTTATTGTCAGTTCACACATAGCAGAATTTGGAAAGCCCCATACTATTTCCGAGACACTGATTAAATCTTGCGCGAAGGATGTTGAAAGTTGAATTTTAGGTCCAGACATGGCCAAGAAGATTGAAACTGTGCAGCTGCCAAATAGCATATAAGCGAACGAATTTACACAATTTCAGAGTCTCTGGAGAACGGGCTTATAAGAAGGTTGAAAATATATTTGTATATTTTACAACTAAATTTGTAGATTTAGTTTATCTACAAAATTGTAGATAAACAATTTTTGTATTTTTTTAATTTACAGCTTGATGAAAATACCGACGTTGCAGGACTTTCTGCGACGTTGCTGTTTTTCTTGTGTTTGTAATGTAACCATTCGCAATGCAAATAGAAGAAGAACTTTTGATGAGTGAATTGCTTGAAACTTACACCACTGGCGAAATTTTCAAAGTTATGGACAAATATATACAGAAAAATGATTTGAAATGGAACAAGTGTGTTGATATTTTCAGCGATGGATCGGCTGCAATGGTTCGAAAAGTAAAGGGAGCCGTTTCTATAATGAAGCAGGTGGCAGACAATGCCACCAGCAGCCACTGTGTCATCCATCGACATTCTCTGGCAACTAGAAGGATGTCGCAAGATTTAAAAGTCGTATTAGATGGTGCTGTGAAAATAATTAATCATGTTATGAGCCGCCAGCTTCAAGCACGTCTTTTAAAACTTACTGCCAAAGATCTGGGTGTGGATCACTTCCTCCGCTTTTTTTAGCCAGACTATTTGAACTAAAAGATGCACTAGTACTAACATTTGTACTAACATTTAGAGAAGAGTCTTTTATTCAATAATTCACTGATGTCGATTGGCTGCTTAAATTAGCATTCCTTTCCGACATCTTTGAAAAACTAAATGAAACCGCCACTTCTCTCAATGTTGCATTCTCAACATACGTTTACATTAAAAACAGGTACAGGAGCGAACTCTCTGTTTCAAGTGATTTGAGGGGGAAATTAACCAAACTTTAGATAAACTTAAAGAATCTTCCAAACAATTTCATTCATTCCATAAAAGACAATTGAGCATTAAATTTGTATTGTTTTTTTTATTTTCCTAAGTTTTCCAACCGATTTTAGGGTAGCTGTGCCGCGAAATTTTTATAGCCTGACTTGGGTGCCGCAAGATTTTTTTAGCTCGATAAGGGTGCCGCGGCAAAAAAGTTTGAGAACCACTGCTCTAGATCGTGGATCTTCCAACGCCATAAGTGCGTGCGAGGTTTGCCACGGTTTCTCTTTTATCAACATTATTGATGATCTCCTGTTTTTGATACAAACTTAAAGTGACGTGTTTCCGTTTAGTTGACATTGTATACCAAATAACTACATACACTAAATACGCTAGATAAACGAAAAACCAATAACAAAACAAGATGTAATTAAGCGGCTAACAGACTGAGTAGATAGAGAAAGAGTGGTGGAAGGAGCACAAATGGGCATTTTAACTTATATGTATTCGGTGTGGCGTTGATTGTGTGGCGCAGACCGCTGATTGCCCGCCGCGAAGCAGACAGATATATCAAGACAACATACGCGCGGCAGCGCGAACTCTTGATCCAATATATAGCGGTGGTGGCGTTAATACGTAAGTACCGAAGAAACATACTTGGAGCTTCTTCGAGGCTAATGAATGAGTTAAGGGCTAAGGGCCCTTGCTCTTTGTTCAATATATTAAGAATGTCCGTTCAAAATTTTGAAGAGCTGTTACAATTACAAACATCTATAACATGGGATGGTTCCACCAATCTCTATTTTATCAGCTCCTACAATTAGTTTCGCCTTTAATAAGCAAACAGGATACCAACATGAGGCAAGCTATTTCAAGCAGAAGAAAACTAGAAATACTTTGAGATACCTAGCTACTCCGGCAGCATCCCACAAACAATTATATTTGTGATATATTCCAAAGAAAATTATTATTTGATTTAAATTCCACTTCACATCAATATCTTTACTTTTTTGTTCCATTTTATTTTAATTACACTACTATTAGTAAAGTAATATTTAAAAATTCAAATTAATAAAATCAAATGTAAACAAAACAGAAACAAAATAATCAACAACAACTCAAGTGATGAAGTGATCTTTTATCAGAGGCTGCAGCGCTGTCGACTGTTCAGTGGGGTACACGCAAGGCTTGTGACAGCGGGAACGTCACATGACATTGGCCAGCAGCGCTATTAAAGTTTAACCGTCTCAACTTCACCAGCCGCTACTGAAATCGCTCCGCTGCTGCTGGCACCAGCGGACATAACAGTTCACACGGTGCTGCTTAACCGGCTGTTAGCAGCAAGCAGCGACCAGCGGCTGGTAAACCTGCCTCATGTGACCGCAGCTTAATACTCGAGTTATTATTGATTGTACAGAATTTAAAATAGAATTTATATCCACTGTTGATAATCGCATTTATTGTTATTCCCACTATTAAAAGGCTTTACTGCAAACGTACTTATTCGAATTGCTCCTGGAGGTTCCATTTGTTTAATGGCTCCTCTACACTATGGCTCATTGTGGACCATCATGATGGTCACCATTATCATGGCCCATTATGATGGCCTGAATGGACGCATCCACAAAGTGGTCCATCTATATGGACCATTCTAGATGTGCATGAATGGGCCATAGTGGCTATACATTGTTGATAAAAATTAATTTCAAATTTTGAATTGAAATTATAAAGTTAATATTCAAATTTAATATTATAACTAATATTTAATAACTAATTTAATTTTGATATAACTAATATTTAATAACTAATTTTTAATATATATTATTATATTTAATATTAATATTAATATTTAATTAATTTAAATAACTAATATTTCAATAATATATAATTCAATAATAATAATTACTAAAATCAGTGCTATCATAACAGCAAGCAACAGGCACTGATAAATGTGCGATAAAGGAAATAATGATGGCCCATGGTGTGGACATGCCACTTTAGCCACTGCGCAGCTTACTTGTGCATGCTTTCCTCCTTTGATGTGTGTAGTCGGACCGCTCCCAACGCCGTCCATGGCCATCGCCATCTTCATCATCCACTACTTAGGCCACTACAGGTCATCTAAACAATGGTGATGGTTCACAGTGGCTCAAGATTGGCCATAGTGTAGAGGAGCCATAAAATCTATGGTAGCTGATGGTGCTGAAGAAAAACAGATTAACAACTAACCATTGAAACAGGATTATTGGATAAATTGGAAGAAGGTGATATAGCTAAAACTGACAAAGGATTCTTAGAAATAAAAGCAACAATTGATCAAAGAGGAATAGTTATTTTCATTAGAGTGCAGAAACCTTGATTTTACAATGCAACAGCTCGTTTGGGGAACGGACTGAAGGGCGAGTTCCCCATTTGCTGGAGTATTGTAAAATCATTTCCGCACGAAATTTGTATATGATTTTATCATTCTAATGCCACCATTTTTGGGGAAAAATAAAGGGAAAAATAAAAATAGCCAGAGTAATGGCAAGTTTACGATGAACTTAACGTAATGCGAAGCGACCTGATGTGAAGAGATCTCTACGTTAAGCTATGTTTGTGAAATTACGATCGCCATAACGTGCCGCAAAACAGCGTGTATGAAAAGTGATATTTGACAGCTATTGTTTCGGCCACAATCTTTTGACAAGACTTTTAGTCAAGAATTGTTGACAAGACTTTTGACAAGACACAAGATTTTTATTGCCGTATTCTTAAAACCTGTTCAAATCTCCTTTGTTCTATATTTCGGGATGCGCCTGCACACACTCAACCAATAAAATATCGTTTATCAACATTTTCTTTTATTTGCGTTTATAAACTTTAAACTTTTCAAACTGTAAACACAATGAATTTAACAACACAATCGCCACTCTTGATTTCGAGTGCTTGCGCGCAAGAATCGAGAGCGTTGATTCAGCAGCCTGGCTTGAGGCAACGCAACATGAAAGTTAGGACATTGGTAGCTTTCAAATTACGTTAAGTTAGGATACTTTATAGTATGTCGATCGTAATCAGCCGCATATAAAACAATGCGTTTTAGGTTTAAATCACATCTCGTCGCGTTACGGTAAGTTTATCGTAAGCCCGGCATAAGGATCCACGTTGAGACAATTATGTAATGGTTACGTATCCTTTCAATTTTGTATAAAATTCCGAAGTATTTATTTCATTGCCTCGTTAACATTTTACACATATGTTGCGTGTTGGTCAACTTACAGCCTCCTATAATTTCAACTCAAGAAGAAATAGATGACTTTTTCATTCGTGCAATGAAAGCGAGCCCTTGCAGTTTTTAATATGGATGGCGAGCCACTATTCGAGAAGGTTTTCGAGGCAGATTTTTACTGTGATGACTTTGTCGGACCCATGCACAGGAAGAACGGTGGCTTATTTTTCCATTTTTGCGTTCCCGGATTCGAATCGGAGACCTATTACATGGTAGTCTGACTATATATCTTTGTGGTCCGATAATATTAGATAGCTTCAGTCTTAAATGATCAAACTGGTTAGTTTGAGCACCTTAATACCAATCATCATTATTGCTCTGAAGTTTAACACTTATGTCAATACCCAGTCACTACTACGTTGTTCAATACCCGTGTACCCGCATGGGTTTTCATTCAATAAAATAATTTTAATACCCGGAGACTTTCACATTACAACTCGGGATTACCCATAGAGTATTCCACTACCCGAAAAACCCTATTTCTATAAATAAAACCGCCGGGTGGGCAAAGTATGGGATCAAAATATGGTGGATAAGCGTCGCCAAAAAATCATATCCATTAAAAGGTGTACGAAAATAACAACTGGCCGTGAAATAAATCAAGGCGAGAGAGTGAAACAGAATAAAAGATTTAGCTGCAAAATATAAAGGATCCGGAAGAAATATTACAATGGATAATTTTTTTACTACTTTACCTTTAGCAAAGCATTTATGGTATGGAACCAAACAATTGTAGGAACATTGAATGTTCCTAAAAAAAGTTCCAATATAAAAGTTGTTATACTTCTATCTACGATGCACTCAGATTTGCAGCGAAGACCAAAAAAGAAACCAGAAATTGTTCAGTATTATAATAAACCAAAAATTGGTGTGGATATAATGGATAAGATGTTGGGCCGTTACACAATCCACAGACGGACATTTTTTAAATATTTTGGATATCGCCAGTCTTGCCAGCTATATCATTTATCATCTAAATAACGTATTTTTACGAAAATTAAGTGAATAATTATATATGACAGCTATTCAAGAACGATCTCAAAATATGCAAATTATGAGAAATTTCACCACTAGGATTGCCATAGAAAGCATATATGGAAAACCAATAGATCCTACAAGCAGGGCAACATCAAGTGAGCCAGGCGGGTCTACTGAACAGACAGATTCCACTGGACGAAAAATTGTTGTAGGATCACGTCATATTTGTTATCAGGATGTCAATAAAAAACGGAGAAAAAACGCGAAAATCGTGTAAAGAATGTAACAAACCAGTTTGCGATGAACATTCAAAAGCAATTGTAAAATGTGACGCTTGTTGCCAATAATAAATTGAATATAAAAATATTTTATGTAGTATTATAATAAGTTTTATAATAAAATTAATTAAAAGTTAAATAAATACGTTTATTTATATACTAAGAAATATTTTTTATCCCTAGAAATAAGTTTAATTATATATTTATATATGGGTACCCGGGTACCCCGGGTATTGAACAACGGGGTATTTGACTTTTAGTCCAAAAAGTTTATATATTTTTTGGCACATTTTATTATTTATGTATATGAATCGATGTCAATAGACTCAAATAACGAGGATTTGATGATTTTTCGTTAAATAAAAAAGATATGTAAGTAAGAACATGCAAAAAGGTACCCGGGTAGCCGGGTATTGACATAAGTGTTAATTTGTGTCCCAGTTTTTTAATTTGCAATTTTTTCTTCTTTGATTTTAAAATGTGCTGATGATAAAATGTTCATAGCTCACCACGAGATATTCCTAATATTATCTTATGGGAACTAAGCGAGACTATATTAATAGGATGGTTACGACTCTTACTACGTTCATACTTACATTGAATCGAAGAATTCGCAATCGAAGAATGTTTTAACCACACTTATAAGTATATTGTGAATTTTTCAATACAATGTAAGCGGGACTAGATAAGAAATAATAAATATAAAATACAAATCGAGTTTGATTTATGACGGGGATTTGTGTTTTGGTAGAACTCCAAATATTTCCTTTCTCTGTCTGTCGGTTTAATATAATCTGGGAAATCTTATAATGTCGTCGGTGGGAAAAACTGTGCAGCATTTCCTAGATTGCCGAGTATGCGTTTATTGGACTGGAAAAATCGAGTCGCGCGATTATATATAGTCTTGATTGGCAGTTGTTTGCCCGGCGCAAATACAAGATGACGCTCCAACAAAAAAAAAGAGAAAAACTCGGTCTTAACTTTCCAGTTTGGTATTTCACTTCTTCTTTATTTAATTATACAGGGTGTTTACACTCTTGCGATTTTATTTTCAGCTTAAAAGAAGGACATTAATCTAGAAATGTCTTAAGAAAAGTTACATAATAAGAGAGATGTTAGTAAATATTTTGTTGTTTTTTTTTAAATAGCGATTAAGCATATTAAATAAAACATTTTTTTTTTCATGGAATCGACTTTACACTAGTTGTTCAAAGTTGTTGTACGCAAAGTATCTCTCAACTTATTGAATTGACATAATTTTCTAGGCCTTGTCCTTGCTGTTGAATTGTCACCACAGCTGCCTCAACTCGATTACGACGATCATCTAAATCAATTATTTCGTTGGTGTGTACCATTTTTGTGTAAAAAACAAACATTTTTCTACTGAAGAAATTTATTTACTTACCAGAGTAAGGATCCATGTTGAGACAATTATGCAAAGGTTACGTATCCATTAGATTTTGTATAAAATTCCGAAGAATTTGTTTCATTGCCACAATGACATTTTAGACATATGTTGCGTATTGGTCAACTTACAGCCAATACCATGGTCTTCATACTGCGCCATAAAAAGAAATCATGGGGTTAAGGTCGGGTGACCGAAAAGGCCATGAAATACACATTATCTAAATGTTGGCGAACTAAATGATAAATATGCGACTGTGCGCCATCTTGAAGAAGCTATATTTGTCGACGTACATTCAAAGGAACTTCCTCCAATAGTTATATCAACTGATATTGCAAAAATAGGAGATAATCGTTTCTAGTCAATCGATTTGGCAAAACATGGGGGCCAATAAGGTGTCAATTGACCAGTCCGGCCCAAATATTTATTGAAACCCTGAGCTGGAAATGATTAAGACGAACAGCATGTGGATTTTCAACAGCCCAAATATGACTGTTATTTATGCCGTGGAATTTCAGCATGTTTTTGTAGAATACCATCGGCAAAATTGTAAACGTAAAGGATAATCTCAAGTTGCTGCCTGTACTTTTTGTACATGGAAAGGATATATTTGTTTCTAGCGCAGTGTTCGCCATACAACTCAATTAGAGACATCTACTTGGAGAGATATTTGTCGAGTACTACTAGAAGGATCTACAATGTAGATGTCTATCTACGATGTAGAGTCCATGTAGATTCTACATGGACTAGATTTAAGAATTCTTCTTGGGCATGCAAAGTACGTTGGTGTTGGCCAGGTCCACCATCTCGGCCTCAAGGTGTTTGCAGTACAAAACTTTCTCGTGCACGGATTAATTAGTCCGGTCATTTTAGACATAAAAATAGTGATCAAATAAAAAAAATTCCGACAGAGCCAAATCTTCGTAGAGACCTTAGGTTTACCACAAGGAATAAAGTGTCAAAAGTCCCCATCAGTCCCATGTGAGCTTAGGGGCCCTTGGTCAAAATTTTAGGTTTTTTGGATTTTTCTCGAAAACGGTAAGTTTTATCGAAAAAGTACTTCTGAGCAAAGTTGTAGATCTTAAAATTCTCTATAAAAATGGTCCCTATGATTTTTTCTCTAAGACCCACTATTTCCCAGATATTGCGCTTGTAAGAATCACGTTCTACATAATATGCACACATTTCCACACCACCTGTGAGGTAGTGTACTCGGCGCGTTTTTTTTAACGTGGTATCCCCGGTAGGCCTATTCCACGAACCTTTATGACGTTATTTTCAGGAACAATAATTATTTAATAGTATAAAGATTATTGATATGGGTTACTGAGTTTAACTGTCGTTCTAACTTTTTTTTATTACTTTAATCTGACTCATACTCTTCATATTCAACTTCAACAATCATGGTTTTCTTCAATTTCTTCTGGTTCTTCTTCTTCTCCTTCCTGTTGATGAACGCTTGGAAATTGTTCAAATGAAGATGAATCAGTTGTCTCTTCATCAAAATCACATGAATCTTCCTCTCTTGTATTTAATTGAACATTTGAGCAAGAGACACCTTGGCAATTGGTACACGCTGGAGAACACTGCAACCCTACTTTTTTACAGCCACATTTGGCACTACAACCTTTCTTGCAATTGCAAAAAATAGTGTTAAGAAGTTTTTCTGGAGCAGGGGGCAGTAAAGTTCGAATCGGTTCCAAAGTATTATTTATCAATTTCCAACCCCAGTCTTCAGGGTTCAGTTCATTGCATTGCCATGTCTGAACTTGATAGTATACTCGAAACAAATGTTGACTAGCAGATGCCGATGTTGGAGGAAGACAAGATAGCTGTACTTGCTTTTTGTTTCGTGTATTTTTTACAAATGTTAAATATCTGTACGTATCTATGCAATCAATTTTTTTTGGAGCTCCATAAACCGCAAGAAGAAACCGACTTCCTTTAGTAATTAGTATTTGAGGTGAAGAATTAATTTCTGTAAATACTTTTGCGCAGTCAATCAAATCATTTTTTTCAAATAATTTTAATACTGATTTTTTGCCCCTTCTAAACATTGCTGACGTAGTATCGCATCCGGTTATCGCATGTAAAAATAAAATAAAGTTTTGGCATTTTGGATAAGCTGATAAACTTTTAAAAGAATATATTTCGGTCCGTTGCTGCGCCTTCCCAGGTTTTAAAAAGTAAATAATTTTATCAGATGGAGTCCTTGCAGTGAGTAGTACTAATAAATCAACATCTTCACCCACTACAATAGTTGTATTTCTTGCATTAAATTGTTCTATTGCTGTTTCAATTATGAGGACATCGGCGTCATTCGGAGCTTGTTTCGCGGCAATATTTTCAGCTGTTAATTTGTTACTCAACATAGAAATAAAACGAGATTTATTATTAATGTTTGCAAAAAAAATGTTGTTGATTAACTGGAACTGTCAAAAATTCGTCAAACATTATGTCGGTACCTGAGGATGTTTTTGTAGCACGACCACGTTGTTGTGCAGCTTTTATGTTCTTTGTTGTGTCACTATAGCCATCAAATACTACCGTAACTGTATGACCATAATGTCTACGTAAAAACATATTTTTCAAAAATTACGTTAAAGGTTTCTTCTCGATCCCACACAACGTGATGTAGTAGATATCCATCAATAACGTAATCAGCGTTTGTACAATCAACCTCAGGATTGACTGATTGAAAGCAATCGTAAAGAGCCGACTTCATTGTTTTACGCATTCCAGCTGCATCGAAGAGTGACAACGGGTAAGGAGCTAAATCATATGCGAAAAATGTTTCAATTTCATCCTCAAAAGTCTTAGTGACACTCATACGTTGAAATAATAATACTGGGTCTATTGGTACTTCTTCGTCGTGAACTTTCACAGTGCTACTCACAGCTAAAAGAGGAAGTACTTTATCTGTGCTTTTAAATTTTATATGATTGAAAGTTTGACCAGTCATTTTAGACATCGAGGCAATCCCAACTTCACGAGCTTTATGACAATTAATATTATCGTCACCAACGACTCCTGAAGCAATAGATAAGATTTTGTTAATTTCGGGAAAAGGATCATGTGATGAAAACCAGTCAAGAAGTATTTTAATATCTTTAGCATCTTTCTTAACTCTCGAATCACTCGCATCTACATGTTGATCTGTCGTGTCCATTCGAACATTAGCAAGAACTTCCAACTCGTCACACACTGTGTTCATTGCATGCATTCCGTAAACCCATTTGCTTATTACACTTTCTTTTGTACTTCGTCCTCGAGAAATACCACCATCTGTTTTCATGGATTTCATCATTGATTGTTCGATAATCATATCTGTTGAAGTTCCACAACTGAGTTTATCAGAACGTCGAACAGTGAAAAATCCATCAGTAAACCTTCGATAAACACTAGGATCAATTACCTCCTCTAATTGAAGCATATCCTGCAAGTATAAGTGCGCAGACTTAGCGTAAGGTAAATGCCCCGATGCATGGAAATAAGGAAGCATTTCTTTAACGCAGTTCAAATGAGCTTGCCAATCTCCCATACGTTCAGCTCTTATAAATTCTTTTGCAATGGACACCATCCGAAAATACTGTACCCATAATTGTGCAGTTGGTCCTCGTTTCTGATATTCCATTAACTTTTTATTAAATAAATCAAGTAAAAGTACAGATATTTCCTTATCATTTTCAATGTCATAATATAAAAGAGTTTTATCGAGGATATTTTCACTGTAATTATAAGATCTGCATCCATACCATCATCAATAGCTAGTTCTTTTAATATTGTTAATGCTAAAGTGAGCTGAAGTAACGTGTGAGCTCGAACTGCCCTCGCGTAAGCATGGCCATTTAGCATTTTCTCTAAAGACTTAAGAGCATAAATCTCAGAAAGCACTTCTTTGAAACCACTTCCTTGCATAATATAACCTATTGCGCCGAAAAATGACATTAACAAATGGAATCCTCCCAGTCTCACTATAATCTTTGATAATTCCGATCCTTCAGGTGCAGCAGATACAATTTCGCGAGCTTTCGCAAATAGAGGTTGATCAAAAGTAATTATGCAAACTGTATGGTTGTGACGTTTAGCATCTTCTAAAGCACAAAGTAAAGTTGTGTATATCGTATTGTAATTACTTGCAGGCTGTTGAACAAATGGCAGAAATGAAATTTTTGATTTTGAAAAGTCTACACTATTGCTAGTCACGTGTTCAATATAACCATTCCAACCAGGTAAAGGAAAAGCTTTACATTTTCCATAGAACCATATCACATCAACTTTTTTTACAAAATTTCCACAGAATAAGCAGTGGTTTTTTAAACAAAAGCTGGATTCACTTATTCGCGCTCTAGTATGAGGTGGACTTACTTTTGAAGTACTGGCCTGTTTTTTCTCACGTTGTCTTTTTGATGCAGAGATTGTAGTTTTCCGGGTGTATGATTTTCTGCAATCCACGTGAATTGTAACGGACTTTAGGCTTCTTAAATAATCAGCAAACTCATCACTTCTCGCGACACTTGCATCGATTAAAGTTGGCATTCCACGACTGACCACAACAGTTTCATCTTCAGTCAAAAGTTTATTACAAATAAAGCAAAATTGTGACATTTTTTTTTAAATATTAATCAGCACTAACTTCAATAATAGACGCTTGTAATAAATACGTATAGTCACTCGAACTGCTCGTTCAACACTAAAAGAAGCAGGTATACGTGAACGACACCACATGGACAAAAGAATAGGCAGATGTTTTTCAAGGCCAGATGTTATTCAAGTAGAGGGGATTCGGTAAGGGACCGGCGGTCATTTTAGAGTAAATTTTCTTAGAATAGTACAACGTATACATAAAAGAGACACGAGTAGGCATTTTTGCTTGCTTGAGTACCTAAATATGTATATACGTGGCATATGTGTGCATACTATGTAGAACATGATTCTTACAAGTGCAATATCTGGGAAATAGTGGGTCTTAGAGAAAAAAATCATAGGAACCATTTTTATAGAGAATTTTAAGATCTACAACAACTTGCTCTGAAGTACTTTTTCGATAAAACTTACCGTTTTCGAGAAAAATCCAAAAAACCTAAAATTTTGACCTTGGGCCCCGAATAAGTCCCTAAGCTCACATGGGACTGATGGGGACTTTTGACACTTTATTCCTTGTGGTAAACCTAAGGTCTCTACGAAGATTTGGCTCTGTCGGAATTTTCTTTATTTCAATTGTCTAAAATGTATTGGTGTAAAAGGTATTGGCCTGTTAGGAAACCGTTCAGCGTACAATGTGCTTGCAACAGCAGAATTCTAGAGTACTTTCCCATAAATTAACAACATGCCAACGTATTCACTGTAGGTACGATGGACCATTTTAACTTTCCTCATTAGGATTTATTCGGAAGAATTTATTTCAAATCACAGTGCATTAATAACTGATGAAACTGCTTAACAGATGGGAAAAGTTACCATCTTACGCCTGCTTATAAACAAATAACTGATGATTTATCGATTGAATTAAATTTGTTTAATTTTTATCAGTAGTATCTTACTTATTATGCACCATTTGTTAAGATTATTTTAAGGTTAGTGACCTTCATTTAAGATGTTTCATCACCTTTTAAAAATAAAATCACAAGACCGTAAGCACCATGTATATAAGCATGAAAAGATTTATTATTATTATAAATATTATTAATAATGACTAATCCTATTTATCTACTTTAATCAATCAATGCTTGCGCCTTTACTTTATTTTATTCAGTAATACGTGGTTGTATAAAATCATTGAATATATTGAATATCTTGTAGGTATATCTTTGAATAACTTGTTTACCGTAAACATAGATTACAGTTGGTCATGTAGTTTAAGATCAATATTTCTAATAAAAAGCAAATATCTAATAATACGGGAAAATATAAGTTGGTAAGAATGTGACGTGTCTCGCATTACGGTGTTTCCGCTCCAGTGGTCGCAAACAAGTCAATCGGAGGACAAGGGAAAAAACGACGCAATATTTCCCGGCGGCTGCACAGCACATTTGATACGAAACAAAACGGCCGTCCTCACAGCTAACCGACCAATAACCGCAACAGGAGCCTGTTGCTATGGGAACGGAACACATAAAATAAATAAGCTCTAAACTCGTTTGGTTTACTAATTTCAGTCTGGGTGGTTTCCTTCGTCTGATTTGATTTATGTAATCTTGTCTTGAGGTTGTAAGTCAAATATGTCTAGTTTTGTCTGTTCAGTGTTGTTGCAGTTTGCAGTGTCTGTTCATTGTCTATACACCATTTACAGAATGATTTCACGCTTTTGCAATTTGATTTAACATTAAGCAGAACTGATTTCTCCCAAACGAATACATAATTCACGTTAATAAAACCTTGCCTGTAACTAAACCGGAAAAGCCTCAAACTTCTGACAGGAGTCCTGGGATTAGTCCTTAGAATTCCGTCAGGAGTACGAAGTACTGCAGACTTAGGAAACTCCTCAAGACCAAAACAGTATTTTATTAAAATTATTTTTATTTTTTATTTAGATTCTTTGGACAGGGATCACATAAAGCAATTTATGACCTGTTGCTGTTACTTTTCTGGTTTTTCCAGAATTGTTTCATCATCTCGCTATGTTTAGTTCGACGTTCATATGTCCATTTTTTTCTTGTTATTTTTAGTTTTTCATCTGATATAATTTCCCAGCTGAAGACCTTATGTCTGAAGATTTTTCTACTTTCGTTGTCTTTCGGTGAGATGTTGGCGTTTTTTAGATCAATTTGGACCTGTTTTACCCAGACTGTTGACGTTTTATTTTCCGTAGGTACTTCAAAACTCTCCCCGTTAGTCGGTTGTCACCTAGTCTCATAACTTGCCCGTAGAATTTCAGTGGTCGTTTGCGGAAATCGGTTTCGATGTTGGAGTATTTTTCCGTGACAGTATGTGATTGTAGACGATATCCTTTGTCTGCTACTTTTGGGCCAAGAATTTTCCGGATAATTTTTCTTTCAGCCTTCTTGATATTTTCTGTCTTCTTTGTAATTAGGTTTAATATCTCGCTGACGTAGAGTGTTTCAGGTTTGATAACAGTCGTGTGGTGTCGGACTTTTCTGTTAATATTTAAGCATTTTTTATTATAGATGCTTGCAACTTTCCCATATGCTTTCCGCATTCTTGTGCTTTTTGTGCTAATCTTTCTGTTCCTGTAGGTTCAATAATTTAAGTATTTTAAGTGACTAAGCTTGTATATTGTGCCGTATTTTGTAATTACATTTTCTGTTTTGATGTGTTATTATTATAATTATTTAAGCCAATTATTTTTCCTGTGGATCCTTTCAAAACACGTCCAGACAATTTACCCAGACCCTTGTACTATTTTATCAACTTCTCTACTGTGACAAAACTTGCTTTGCTTAGAAAACTTTTCTTTTGAATCTTTCGTGATCGTAAGTGCAAAACACAATAAATACCACGAAATTAAGTAGGTTAATTAAAATATCGAATCAAGTTTCAAAATCAATTGCAGTACACATACATTCAAAAACTCATTAAAAGTTCATCGTGGTTAATGTTCAATGGGAAAATGGCACGTTTTATTTTAAACAACTTGCTTGAAATTTGGAGATTATTATTTTAAGCTTATTCTCAATAAGCCGTTAAGATGGACATTTGTGAGTTTAGGTCTCTACCGGTTTTTAATGAAAATATTTTTTTTTAAATCCTCCTTCACACACATAAGTGGTAAGTTTATGGTACAAAATTTAATCTAACTACTAGTTTCACACTCCCGTACTCTTCTGGGCATGGATTCCACCAGGTTGTCGATTTTTTCTTGAGGTATTGCATACCAGTCAATCTGTAGTTCATGCCGGAGAGCTTCTAGTGTCTGAGGAGGATGGGTTAATTGCTTGAGTCTTCTACCCATCATGTCCCACACATGTTCGATGGGCGAAAGGTCGGGAGATCTGGTTGGCTACGGCAAGATATTGACGTTAGCCTCTTCGAAACGCTCATTATACAGTTGGACGGTCATTAAATTTGGATCCTCCAGCTCCTGGAGGAATTTAAGGATATGGGGTTACCCATATTGCCACTTATCACTTTATCAACATATCGATGGGCATTCATAGTGCCTCGTATGAATACCAACGGAGACCTGCTTCCATAAACAATAGCACCCAATACCATAACCTCCACTGTGTGGTTCGCATGACGCTCAACAGAAAACAGCTATTGGAGCCAGGTTAAGTAGGTTACCAAGTTACACTCTTGCGATTTTATTTTCAGCTTAAAAGAAGGACATTAATCTAAAAATGTCTTAAGAAAAGTTACATAATGAGAGAGATGTTAGTAAATATCTTGTTTTTTTTTTAAATGGAGATTAAGCACATTAAATAAAACATTATTTAATTTTTTGACATGGAATCCACTTTAGTAAACTTGAGTAAACCCACTGCATAGCGATTTTTTTGTTAGAAAGTTAGTAAGTATTTCTTGAAATTCATATTTAAGTTTTTCAAAAAATCTTCGAATTAGCGTATGTCAATATACACTCTTAAGGTGTGGAAGTGTAAACGTTCTCCACTAGTATTTTCAAGAAAGAGACAATCTTTCTTAAAAGACTCTTTACTTCTAAGAGAAGTTCGCTGACAAGTTCACCTTTGCCTTGAAGTTTGAGTTTTAAAAGATTCAGGTGCCTAAAAATATAAATCATAAGTGATATGGTTGCTACGTTTACTACCCAAGCTCACGGGCTGCTATATAATTAGTTGAAAGATACTTAATGCTCTCTAATGTTGCAAAAATCTTTCAGTAGCAAACCTTTACTTATGCATCTCACATGTTTGTGGAGAAACAAGTTGCCAAACTGAGCATCATTTTCATCAGTCACGAAATGATTTAAATTGGCGGTACTTTGCTCGTATCAATTTAATTATCTATAGCCCCGTTTAAGTTATTCTGAAACTGAGATCCAGGCAGCATCTCAATACAATTTGGTGAATAATACAGTGGTAGGATATCAAATTTTCATTGCATTTAGGATAACTGCTGAGTCGCTGACTCCATTGCATCTTGTCGTGGAGGTCCGCCAGATCGGCGATTGTAAGGTTCAGGAAGGAAGGAATAGGCAGAGGAAAAATAATCGGGAGCAGAGACCGGAACTGACTCTCTGCCAAGATACCCTGGCTAGAAGTACCAAAAATCCTATCAAGTGGTATACAGACGGTACGAAAACAAAGGAGGGTACTGGTGCAGGAGTGTTTGGCTCTCGTACCAAATACTTTGAATCCTTGTGAATTTACCCAAGTGTCTTATAAGCAGAGGTACACACAATCGAAAGATGCGCATATGTTAATCTCGTCAGGAACTATCACAAAAACTAATTGAAATCCTGTCAGATAGCCAAGCAACCATCAAGGCTATTAGCTTGTACACCATCAGATCCAAACTGCTATGGGACTGTGTGGGAAAGCTAAACAAGCTCGACAGAGAAAAAAATATTACCCATACTGGGTATCAGAACACACTGGTATAGATGGAAACGAAGACGCCGATCATGTAGCAATTTAGTAATTCCTTTATAGGTCCAGAATACTTTTGTAGTATGAGTGTGAACCCAATCAGATAAAAAGCTGCAACCCTACAACCATGAGCTGTACCCCCTTTACGAACACATGGATGTAGTTCGTACTATAAAAATTGCTAGATTAAGATGGATAGGACAAATCGAGCGAATGAAGGATTCAGATCCAGCAAAACTTATTACACGACAAAGACCAGTACGGAAAAGGGCACGGGACAGGCCAAAAACAAGATATCTGGACCAAGTGCAGGAGAATCTATTAGCAATGATGGTGACCGGATGGAAAGCTAAGGCCCGGAATAGATTTGAATGGAAAAAAAATCTAGAGGAGGCCCATAAGGGGTCGTGGAGCCAAAGCTGATGATGGATAAAAACCTGAAAAGAACTTCCATGGCTAAGAAAATCCAAAGTAATGCATATGTATAATAATATGTATAATATGTATAATATGTATAATAATAATTTAATAGGAATATGCTTAGAGTCCTGATAGGAGTTCGGACGGGACACTGCAGACTTAGAAAACACTTCAAGACCCTAGGCCCAGAGGAAGATGACAGTTGCAGATTCTGCGGCTCAGCAGAGGGAATCCCTATATATCTGCTCCAAAACTGAGGAGCATTGCTCCACAAAAGAAAAAAGTACGTTGGTACCAACTGCTTGAACGAAGAGAGCAACCAACAAGCAATCCTTGAATACTAGTCAGATCTTGAAATTCCCAGAGGAATCAAAACTGGAGGAGGCGCTCTAAATGGTTAAGTATACCAATGATTAGAGGAAGTGGGTGGGCTACAATAGATCTATAAAGGTCGCAGTACATGCCACCACCGAAATCTACAATCTGAGTCTTTGAATCAAGCTTTTCCTACATCCAAGCATTGCCGGTGTCCCGATGTAACTTTTTTCATGGTCAAACCAGATTGGCTGATTTATTTTTTTACAGCCTTGTATAAATCCTCTCTTGTAGCAGTTGCTGATATGAAAAATAGTCGTAAGTTTTTTTTCAATAAACTGTTCACGCGTGCTGTGGAAGTAGTGAACAAAAATAATCAGCTGAGCTGTATCTGTAATGTAGCAAAATTCGTTCAAAGCCAAAGCATAGCAATCAGCGGCAGTTGATGTTGCAGTTGATGATCATGATTGAAAGTTCCTCTGCCAAAACTTGCACTTTCCTTATGCATAAGATGTAAATAATGGAATACGTTGAATAGTGTCAAAGATGGATAGCATCCAGCATACACTATTTTACAATATCTGGATCTGTTTATTACTTTATTTGTTGGGATAGAGCTCAAAAAATACGTAAAAAGGTCGAACAGTTTTCTTGTTTAGTCATAGCTCGGTTCGTGATTTGTACCAATGTTACTACTGTGCTCTCATCGTGTTGTCACCTCTCTGGTGTCTGATGTCTAATTACTTTCTGAGAATGAATAATTATTTTCTGATAATACACGATTTCTTTCAAAACTTGCTTGCAGTCAGGATACGGACTGGGGTCCGTCATTTTGTCAACCTTGAGCATGATGACAAATGCAGTTTCTGCAGCTCAGCGAAGGAGATATCTTCTCAAGGACTGCGGAGCACTGATCAACAAGAGAGGGAGAGAGAGATTGATTGATTGATTTAGTTTATTTATGCCAAGGCGTATGGCCAAATGGCAATTTAAGAATACAATATAAATACAATATAATATAGGTATCATTTTTAACATATGTTAGTCTTACATGTCTCCCAAAGATAACAAAATATGATATAACAAAATAACAATAACAAAAAATGATAATATGATAAATAAATGGTAATTCATAAATGATTACATAAATACTAATTTATGATTAAATTAATTACTAATGATTACTTAAATACATACCATAATATTGTACATAAACACAGATATATTTTTAATGAGATTTAACCAAATTTAGGGTATCAAAAACTGTCCACGTTACTTTTGCTCTATGCAGTTTTTCTCTAAGATTGAATACAGAGTCAAAAGTCCAGATTCAATAGATAGTCAAATATTTTGTTTTTAAATACTTCCAGACTACTAGAGTTTACCATATCACTGGGCAATTCTTCCCACAACCGTATAGCAGTTACTACGAACAAACGCTCAAGGTAGGTGGTATCAAAATGAGGTACTCTGAAGTAAGAATGCTTTTCTGATGCTAATCTATCCGATCGTCTAACTTCAGTCTCCTCCACAAATAATTCACGTAAATAACTTGGTTTACCTATTTTCAATAATTTATAAAAGTAACAAGCATGTAGTAACGTCGACGATGTTTGATTGATAGCCACCCTAGCTCTCGTCGATAAGGGGTTATGTGCTCATCTCGTTTCAGACTGAAGATAAATCTTATAGAAGAATTGACTGCGCGCTGCAATTTCAAATTATTTTCTGATGTAGAATCAATAAGTACAATTGTGCAGTAATCTATGAGTGGTAAGATAGTTGCTGAAACTAATAACTTCCTGATTGCCGTTGTAAAGATGTTTTTGCGAATTTTAAGGCAATGTAAGGTCGAATTTACTTTACTAATTGTTTGCGAGACATGATAATTCCAGGACAAGTTTTGACTTATATGTAATCCTAAGCACTTTGCTGAATTTACATAAGGTAGTGCAAGACCATCTATTATAATAGGAGGTATCTCCCTTTATTGTAGTTGCTTTAATTTACTATTCGAGCCCAATATCATTACTTTGGTTTTTCCTAGATTCAACTCCAAGCCATGTTCCCTAGCCCAATTTGCTATTAATTGTGCATCATGAGTGACTTTACTAACGGCTTCCTCCAATTGGAATATTAAAAAATGCAAATATATATACTTGTCATCGGCAAATAACCCATGCTTGCAATAGACAATCCACCCAACAACTGAATTCATCACTATCAGAAACAATATCGGTCCCAGAACAGAGCCTTGAGGAACTGCAGAAAAGGTTCTCAAGAGCTGAATTGGAATCCCAAAATCATTTAAAATTGATTGAGATCGTTTTGATAAGTAGGAGAAAACCCAAACTATCGTTTCCAGTGAAAAACCAAGTCTGAATAATGCGGTTAGTATAGTTTTGTGGTCAACGTAGTCAAAAGCTTAGCTTAAATCAAACAAAACTAATAATGTCAAATGATTTTTATCCATAGCATGCCTGATATCATCAGTAAGCCGTAAAAGTGCTGACTGGGTACTGTGGTGTTTGCGGAAACCAGATTGAAAAGAATCTAATAATTCATTATCTTCCAAATAATTTACCACTTGATTTGCAATAATTCTTTTAAAAACTTTAGCTAAATGAGACAAATTTGCAATCGGTCGAGTATCGGAGGGCGACTTAGGCGGTGTGCTTTTATTTAAAGGTATGATATAGATGAGCTTCCATACGTCAGGAAATACACCAGTGTCAAGAGATCTATTGAATAAAGCTGTGAGAGTGGTAGAAATTTGAAGAAAATGATCTCTTAGCCATCTCAGATCAATTCCATCAGGACTTTTACCTTTCGATTTTTGCAGAGTAAGATGTAAAGCTTTAGTAACATCAACAATGTCTATTTTTGACCACTTAAATGAGCATTCAACTTCTGTACTGTATTTTAAAGGCAAAGTGTCTATAAAGTCAATACTGCAAGGAGGATGTTTTCGAACTATATTGGCATAATACTCATTTAGTTTAAGCGCATCAAAGTGATTTAGCGGAGAGGAAGGATTTGATTTTATGAGCCCCAGATGTTTCAATTTACTCCAAACAGTTGAACCAAGTGGCAATTTTGACAAAGCATTCTTTAGATATTCTTCACGCACACGATTCAACTGGTTTTTCAATTCTTTTCTTTTTAATTTATAGAGAGTAAGAAGATTTTGGTCTCGTGTTCGCTTAGCCTGTTTGTAAATTTTATCCCGCTCACAACACTTTGCCTTTAACTCTTTAGTAAACCAAGGATTACTACTTCGAGTGATCTTTCGGGTAAGCATCGGAGCAAACGAGTTTAAGACAGACAGTGTTAAATGGGGAAGTATACAGACGACCGAGAAAGAGAGTGGGGTAGAATAGATCTGTAAAGGTCTCAGCACAAGAACTCACCATCAACATCTAATATTAATATTAAAACTAACCTATTGAAAGAGATGTTGCAACAAGCCCCCTATTATGCTAGATGAAATAATTTCATCTGGCCGTGTCTGCATGGTACCTATTGTGTAAGTCATATATATCATATGTTTGGAAATAAAAAAAAAGTCTAGATAAGGAAGTACTGACCAATGGCCAAAGGATGACCAATAGTTAGTTGCTAGTGTTGAAAAGTGGGATGAATCCGGATGAAAGTCCCATGATTGTGATAATAACAATATTCGAGTGCCGTTGTATTTTGCATAGCTCAAACCGTTTAATCTGCCAAACCTTGAATACGAAGTCTACGCACTCGACCAGCTTTAATATTGTACATCCTACATGCGTCTACAATGGTCTGCTTTAACATTAGTCATCATATTACTCACAAGATAATTTATATTTGGTAAACTTAGCTGACCTGAATTTATTTTACAGATATAAACTATATCTATTCACTCCACTGATGAGAGATAAATCTCCAAACGCGTGTGCAGAAGGCTCAAATTCACTTAATTTAAATAGAAAGAAATGATTTTATAAACAATGTTATTTGTCTAGTTCTGTTGATTAGTGACATAAAAATGGACTGGGACTAGTAATAACATGCAAATGTCTGTTATATAATTCAATATCTTGTGTGATATTAGCTAGGAAGTAGTTGTTTCAACATGAGATTTGTTCATAGTGTCAATAAGACTTAATATTATAGAGCTCGAGAGAACGAACAGGTTGAATACATTTATATATTCAAGCTATATTTTGTCTTTAATAAGTTTGTATATCTAATCACGTTGGATTGGGAAAGAAAAAATGTGAGTATTACTCATAATGCAAGTTTACATTCATACTTTGTTGTTTCTAGCGTCTGTAGTTTTCAAGATACTTTATTGGGTATATTCGCACTCCTTTTGCACATCTAATAGTTAAATCATCTCAATAAATAGCACATTGATACAAAACGGAGATGACTTCGAAACAAGTTAAGTTTGCAATGAATAATTGCTTAGAACGTTTAAACAATCCCTACTTATATTCGCAGGGTTTGGACAAAAAATCTAACTAACAACATCCTCGCCAGCGAAGCCGCCGTCTATAGCAGAACTGAATAATTATAATGTACGAGCTATTCAATTGAAAGTGAAAAGAAGCAACAATAAAAGGAATCTTTCCACGCTGCCATCTCCATATGTCTAGCGATTGTAATCGGTCCGATTCCGGCAACAAAGGCCGAGGCAATCCGAACGGGCATTAGAATGAATTATCAGTGAACGGCTGGGAAATAATTTGTCGCTTTGCGACGCCCGTCTTCTCCTGCTTGGCGCGCCGTGTGCGTGCGATGAAAGAGATCCCGCAGGAGAAGCGGGAACACGCGCGGGTCTCGTGGCCCACACATCATCCGACTCCTCCTGGCCGACGAGGACAAAAACCCATTGACAAAACGTCACTAGCAAAATACCGCAGGCAAATGCGGACGGGGATAAATCAGAGGCGATAACGATCGGGCGGCATTTATAGACAAATTTATAAATATTAATGATAGCGATGAAAATATATTAGGAATGGGCTAGTTTTTATAGAGAAAATATAATAATTAAAATTAATAATAAATAGCTAAAATTATGTAAAAGTAGATTGGATCAGAAATTAGATTCGAACAAACAAATCTAGAAAAGGCTTGCCTGATGTAAGGTAATACAAAGTAGACTAGAGTAAACAAAAATAAAGTAGACAAGATATGATCATAGGATTTTCTATAAACTATCCAATGCTATATCCAACACCTGTATGGTTTCCTTTCTCTAGTCTTTGATAGCTCAGTCTTTGACCATCGCTTGGTCTTTGATTTTCCTTGGACTTCCCTGACAAAACAAGATGGTATCAAAAAATCCTCACTCAATAGAATCTCACTGTAATATCTAGTCTACAGAGTTGTTGATCCACGAGAGGAGAACTGACAGAGTGACTCAAGTCAAACTTCGCACACAAAAACTAAAACTGTTCTAGACAAATTTTGAGAATTTGAACTAAATCTATGAATTAATTCGGTATTTTCCAGGACTAGATGAGATGAGATAAGAGCAGACAAGGCAAGAAAAGACCAGACAAGACCAGACAAGAGCAGAACAGACCAGACCAGACAAGACCAGACCCGACCAGACAAGAACAGGCAAGACAAGGCAAGATCAGACAAGACCAGACAAAACCAGACCAGACCAGACAAGGCCAGATAAGAATCTACAAGACCAAAGAAAACTAGACAAGACCAGGAAAGACCAGACAAGGACAGACAAGTCCAAACAATACCAGACAAAACCAGACAAGATCAGACAAGACCGGACAGGACCATACAAGACCAAACAAGACCAAACAAAACCAGACAAGATCAGAAATACCAGAAAAGACCAGGCAGGACCAGACAAGCCTAGACAAGACCAAACAAGACCAGACAAGACCATACAAGGCCAGGCAAAACCAGACAAGATCAGGTTAGACCAGACAAAAACAGACAAGACCAAACAAGACCAGACAGGACCACACAAGACCATACAATGTCAGACAACGCCAGACAAGACCAGACAAGCAGGACCAGGGAAAGTTGAAGAATGCAGATGCGACATTTATTCAAATAAACCTCAATCGCAGTCAGACGACCCACGATTGCCTTTATCAGCTGTCCTATGCAGAGAACGCCGATATTCTGCTAGTGAGCGAACCAAATAGGAAACACATAAGCAAAGGGGGGTGGTATGTGGATGAACATCAGGATGCAGCAAATTTGGTGAGAACCAAGGCACTCAGATTGATAGAGTCGGGGGAAAGGATCCGGTGGGTCTGGATCCGGACAAACTTCTGCTCCATATATAGCCGCTATATATCACTGAATGTCGCTATAGAAGAATTTTCTGCATATCTTGGGAAACTCGAAGCATGGCTGAAGGAGAGAGAGGGTCCTTTTGTGGTAGGCGGGGATTTCAATGCCAAGGCCTACCTGTGGGCTTCCCATATAGAAGATCGAAGAAGCAATCTGCTGGCCGATCTGGCAGCAGCACTAAACATGGTGACTGCTAATGACGGAATCAACCCCACATTTGTTCGTGGAAACAGCCAATCTATAATATATCTCACATTTTGTTCAAGCACACTAGGAACACGCCTTAATCGATGGAGAGTCTTGGACTCTGAATGTAGCAGCGACCATCGACCATGGCCTTCATGTTGAAAAAATCTGGGCACCTGCCAGAGCCCTCTCGGGTAAATGTAGGATGGAAGTGGGACGAACGCAAGAAAGAAAAATTGGCTGCGAGCATCTACAGCAAGCTGGCTTGGTGCACTCGTTGCACGGCAGAGAAACTTATGGAGGCGATAACTCAGTCATGCGAAGAGACCCTAACCAATAAGAATGTTCACTATGGCTCCAAAAGACCTGTGTACTGGTGGACGCCCGAAGTTGCCGCTCGTAGAGCTACCTGCGAGGAGGCAAGGAAGAAGCTGGCGAGAGCAAACCGCAGCAGAGCCCAAAAACAACAATACCAGGTAATTCAAGACCTCAGGGAAGAATACCAATCCGCTAGGAGACTATTGAAGCGACAGGTGAAGCAGGCAAAGGCTTTGACATGGAAAAAAATAGTCGACGATGTGAGCAAGGACCCCTGGGGGAAAGCATATAAAATAGTCATGAGAAAGTTAAGGACACGCTCTGTATGGACAAAAAAAGATACTCTCCAAGCGGTAGCAAAGTTGTTTCTTGAACGACCGGAGGCTCGCTGGGTACCCGCGCAGGTAGGAAGTCGAAATCCTTTTACTCTTGAGGAATTGAATGCGGCTGCAATAAAATTGCGGATGGGAAAGGCAGCTGGCCCAGATGGTCTCCCGGCCGAAGTGATCCGTCTGGTGGTAGCAGTGGTTCCTGAAACGGTGCTCTCGGTGGTGAACGACCTCTTTGCAGTCAGTGTGTTTCCGGAAAAAATGGAAGGTTGCCAGATTAGTATTGATACCGAAGCAAGGCACGAACGAAGACGGAACACCCAAAGTAAGGCCAATATGCCTGCTATGCACTATGGGGAAATTATACGAACACCTCGTCAGAGCAAGGCTACATGAGGAAATTGAGGAAAGAGGCGGACTTTCAGAAAGGCAGTACGGTTTCAGGCAGGGACGCTCAGCCATTGGCGCTATGTAGGAGGTAATTAATTTTGCAAAGTTAACAAATAGCGATTCACGGAGAAGCAGGGATCTGTGTGCTCTCACGACTATTGACGTAGAGAATGCTTTTAACGCGGCTTCGTGGAGCAAAATAGTGGAAGCTCTTAAGAAGAAAGAGATCTCACCAGAAATTGATGCCATAACTATGAGCTATCTAAGCGACAGGTGGTTAATAGTCGAAAACGATAGAGCAGTCAAGGTGACCTGTGGGGTCCCGCAGAGCTCGGTTTTGGGGCCCGCCTTATGTAACGCACTCTATGACGCGGTCCTGGAACTGGAGTTGCCTGTTGGCGCCCGGAAAGTGGCCTTTGCTGAAGACTAATGCAATGGACGTTTGACATGAAACTAACCATAGCAATGCACAAGACGGAATCTGTGCTCCTGGTAGGTGGCAGGAGGCCGGAGTCAGTGCAGTTTCAGCTGGGTGGGTCAATAATTAAACCAGAGAAGAGTATTAAATACTTGGGGGTAGTTATGGAAGCGCGGCAGCGCACCATGGCGAGTTGGCAAAATGCCTGGCAAGGGGCAAAAAACGGCGCATGGACGCGAGAATTGATTTCGGATGTGCAAATCTGGGCTGAACGTAAACACGGAAACGTCGATTACCATGTCACCCAGGCGATAACGGGACATGGGTGCTTTAATGTCTTTCTACACAGAATAGGCAAAAGGCGAAGCGATCGCTGCTGGTACTGCGGCGAAAGAGATGACGCGTGTCATACGATATTTTTTTGAGAAAGATGGGACAAGCTAGGATTAGGGATGGCAAGGAAAACTGGTGTATGGTCGGACAAGGAGAATATGACCGAAACGATGCTAGAAAGTAAAGATAATTGCAACGCAATCGCGGAGATGGTAAGAAGCATAATGAAGGCCAAGGAAGTAGATGAGAGAAGACTGGAAGCAGGCCAACAAATTAAAAAGTAACCAAAGAGCGCAAACCCAGACAAGATCAAACAAAATCAGACATGTCCAGATAAGACCAGACAAGACCCAAACAATATCAGACAAGACCAGAGAGGTTCGGACAAGTGGAGATAAGATCAGACAAGACCCGACAAGAGCAGACAAGGGCCGACAAAACCAGACAAGACCAGGTAGGACAAGATCAGACAGTTACCACCAAAGTATACAGATAAGAATATACAAGACCAGAGAAGACCGGACAGGATCGAAACATACCAGACAAGAACACATAAGACTAGACAAGACCATACAACACCAGACAATATCAGACAAAACCAGAAAAAGCCAGACAGACAATAGAATACCAGACAAATCCAGAGAAGACGTGGTCAGACGAAAACCGGACAAGACCAGACACGACCAGACAAAACCTGACAAGTTCAGGCAATAGCATAGAAGACCAGACAGTGGCACACAAGACTAGACAAGACCAAACCTTCAAGACCAGGCAAGACCAGCTAGAAGAACACAAGATCCTACAAGATCAGACAAGACCCGACAAAACCAGACAATACCAGATAAGACCAGACTATACCAAACAATACCAGACAAAATCAGACAAGATCAGACAATTCCGAACAAGATCAGGCAAGATCAAGCAAGACCAGACAAGAACAGGCAAGAGCATACAAGGTCAGGCAAGACCAGACAGGACCGGACAAGACTGGACAAAACCATACAATTCTAGACAATACCAGACAAGACCTGTTAGGACCAGACAAGGCTAGACTTGACTTCGCATTGTCACCTTGTTGCCCTGTCGCATAGCCTTTTTAGTCATGCTTGTCTAGACTTGTCTGTCTTGTCTTGTCTATCTAGTCTTGTGTGTCTAGTCTTGTCTGTCTAGTTTCGTCTTACTAGTCTTGTATGTCTAGTCTTGTCTGTCTATTCTTGTCTGTCTAGTCGCGTCTCTCTAGTTTTGTCTATTTAGTCTTGTCTCTCTAGACTTTCCTGTGTAGTTTTGATTGTCTAGTCTTGTCCGTCTAATCTTTCTAGTCCTGTCTGTCTAGTCTTGTATGTTTAGTCTTATATATCTATTCTTGTCTATGAAGTCTTGTCTGTCTAGTCTTTTCTGTCCTATCTTGTCTATTTAGTCTGTCTAGTATATGTAGTTTGTCTAGTCTTGTTCGTATATTCTTGTCTGCGTGTCTGTCTCGTATTACCTGTCTAGCTCTGTCTGACTCTTAGTCGTGTTTGTCTAACCTAGTCTTGTCTTTCTAATCTTGCGTTTCTGGTTTTGCCTGTATAGTCTTATCTCTTATATTCCTAGCCTTGTTTGTTGTTTAAAGAAAACAAATTAAAAATTTCAAATCGTTTGATCTATGAGAACTAGTGCTATAATATATAAAATAATGATTTAGACTAGTAAAATGATAATCTATCGAGCAATTTGGTTATTGTTTGGCGGCGAATTCGAGGGGGCGAAGGTGTCACCGAGGCTCGTAATATGATAATAGCCGTGTGATTAATCGCGGGGGTCCCGCGGCCTCCGCCATCGCCGAACTTCGACTATTTGTTAGCGCCGCTGTCAGTGAGCCGCCTCGCGACCCATACCAAAAGCACCCCCGACTTTGTGTCTCTCTTGACTTGCCCTTATTATCCGCTCCCTCATAAGAGAATGTGTGATGAAAGTATTCTTCTCGGATGAGTGAAACCAACGGAATCAATAAGGGATGATTTGTAAGCAGAATATATTTAGGAGTATTAGATATAGGTTTTTGCTTAATAAGGTTAGTTTAATCCACATTAGGTTACATCTCATAATTTGATCTACATTTTCTAGACCCGACCTAACTTAATATGCTTAATCAAACTTAATCTGACTAATCTAATATTTAAGCTAATCTTAAAACTAGCCACCAAAACATTCCTTGACTTAACAGCAGTACAGAAATAGTCTTGTTTCAATTAAAATTTCTGTTGTCACTTTTTTAAATTCCCACGAGAAATCGCACAACATAAACAAACAGAAGTCCTCCGACGGGTGGCGGTAGGGAGTCCACCCCGACATCCATTTTAAGGAGTGAAAAATATTTGATTTAATCTGTTGTGTAGACAAAGTAATCTGTGCAGCGATAAAAGTACACAAGAAGTCTCGCCTCGCCGTTGAATGAGCCAATATGTCATCCCCGCTTGCTCACATCTCACTCTCGAGCCTGGGGGCTGCGCGGGGCGGGCGCTGCCCCGATAGCGCGCGGACTAAACTAGTAAAGAAAATAAAATGTTTGACAAATAGCGAGCTCGTAAGCAAACATTCACTCTGTTTACCCTGCAGATGACAAGTGGCTGCCTTATAAGGGTAACAGCTACGGAGGGTGCAAAATATAACGATGATGCATTAGCATACTACGAGCATTTATCGATCATGTATTATAGCTACATCGAAATTATACTACTCCACCAGATTAAACTCGTTTATTCCAAACTACACATGAATAAAACTAGATAAGATTAGGCGGAGAGCCTTCTCTAGTTTTATCGAGTATTGTTTTGTCTTGTCTAGTCTTGTCTAGTCTTATCTGGTCTTGTCTGGTACTGTCTGGCACTGCCTGGTCTTGTAGGATCTTGTTTGCTCTTTACTAGTCCTGACTGTATGGTCGTGCATGGTCTTGTCTGGTCTATTTTCGCCATGTCCGGCCTTGTTCGGACTTCTCTGGTCTTGTCTGGCCCTGTCTAGTCCTGTCTGAATTTTTCTGGTCATGTCTGATCTCTCCAGTCTTGTTTGGTATTGTCCGGTCCTGCTTGGTTTTGTCTGGTCCTGTCTGGCCTTGTTTGGTATTATCTTGATTTTTCTTGTCTTGTCTGGTCTTGCTTGGTCTTGTCTAGTCTAGTTTGATTTTGTCTGGTCTTCTCTAGGTTTGTCTGGAATTTTCTGTTCTTGTCTGCTCTTGCTTGCTTTTGTCTTGTCTTATCTAAACTTGTCTGACATTGGCTGGTCTTATCAGGTCTCGCCTGGTCTTGACTGGTCCTGTCTGTTCCAGTGTGGTCCTGTCCGCTCCTGTTTGGTCCTTGTCTGGTCTTATCTGGTCTTGTCTAGTCTTGTCTGGTTATGTCTGTTGCTCTCTGGTCCTGCATGGTCCTTATAGTTTCGTCTGATCTTGTCTGGACTAGTATGGTCCGCTCTGGTCTTGCCTGACACAGTCTTGTCTTGTCTGCTCTTATATGATACTGTCTGTTCCTTTCTGTTCTTTTCTTTCTGGCTGTTATCTGGTCTTGTCCAGTCTTCTCTGGCCCTCTCTGGTCTTGCGTGATCTTACTTGTTCCTTGTCTGGTCTTCTCTGGTCTTGTCTGGTCTTGTCGGGTCTTGACTCGTCTTGTCGGGTCTTGTCAGGACTTGTAAGCCATGTCTGGTCTTATCTGGTCTTGTTAGGTCTTGTCCGCTCTTGTCTGCTGTTCTATGGTCTTGTCTGGACTTGTCCGATTCCGTCTGGACACGGCATATGGACACTAGGACATAGTCTTTTGTCTAGCCTGGCTTGTCTGATCTTGCCTGGTCTTTTCTGGTCTCGTCTGCCCTTGCCTGGTCCTGTCTGATCTTGTCTGGTCTTGTCTGGTCTTGTTTAGTCTTGTCTGGTCTTGTTTGGTCTTGTCTGGTTTTGTCTGGTCTTGTATGGTCTTATCTGTTCTTGTGTGGTCTTGTCTGCTCTTGTCTTGCCTAGCTGGTCTGGTTTAGTCTTGTATGGTCTTTGTCCGGTCTTGTCTGGTCTTATATGGTCTTTTCTGGTCTTGTTTGGTCTTGTATGTTCTTGTATGGTCTTTTCTAGTCTTGCCTAGTTTTGTCTGATCTTGTCTGGGCTTGTGTGGTCTTGTCTGGTCTTGTTTGTTTTGTTTGGTCTTGTCTGGTCTTATCTAGTCTTACCTGGTCTACTCTGAACCCGTCTGTTTTATTCTGATTTTGTAATATCTTGTCTTGTTTTGTCTGTCTCCTACGTTCTCGTCTATTTTAGTCTGGTCTTGCTCGGTCTTGTTTTCTCTTTGTATAATTTGCTGTCATGTTGTCCATTATCGTCCGGTTTAATCAGTTTATATAAACGCAAATCAACTATAAACTGTTTCAACTGGACATGTAGGACCAAGTATAAACAGTAATAGGAATCAAGGATAATCGTATCAATTATGAGCGATAACGGTGAACGATAAACTGGAAACCCGCAGCGGGGTTAGAATGATAATCAAGTGAATCATTGCGCTGGGGATGATTTCGCGATTGGCGGCGCCCCCCGCCAGCGCCGGTTCGAAAATTATTCGCTCGAAGCGGAAGTCGGGTCTGGAAAGGAGCGTAATTAACGGACTCGGTGTGCGTATGGAATCGAACGCGGAACCCTTGCCGATATTTTATTATAATTAGCGAGTTTGTGCAGGGCGGGCGGAAGTAAGGACGGGTGGATGGCGCGATGTGCGTGCGATAGACAGAGAGGGTGGTAGTTTGAGGAATTATAATCATGTAAATGGACCGTAAATCTCGGGCGCGAATTGAATGGGACGTTATGGATGGGCTCGGTTCAATTTCTTGCGGGATTTATTGGCGGTTTCCAAGACGTTTTTTATACTTTTTTGTGCATATTTTTTGAATAATGTGCCCGCCGGAAGTGCCGACCTATAAGCCACAGGATTATTTTTTTTTATTGCTGCTATCTAAAAAATATTTAAGGGACGATTTCGAGGCAGTTAATGGACAATATTTAAAATTGGGACGTTTTATTGACGGATAAGATGTGAACAACAGGACCAGATAGATCATATATTCTCAACTTTTAAATTGTTATTGTTATATACAGTGCAATCCCGTATAACGCGCTCCCGTAACCTGCGAATACGTATAACGCGACAACAAAAATAATACTTATGTATGTAGCGCGGAAACAGTCCCGTATAACGCGTAAGATAAATTTAATATTTTCACATAGTTTCTAATTTTGTGTTTAAAAAAGCAAATGCACACACTTACTGACTGTTTGGGTTCAAAGGGCCCCACTAAACAACAGACGGCCCAAATTCCAACCTCACCTGCACGGTGAACATTGGCGGTATAACCATACAAGGACACACATGCATTAAGGAAATGTAATTCAACATGGGAGTAAACCCGGATCAAATCCTGGAAGAAAGTAACAGGAAATTGCTTCCAGTATCTTCCCAAGAGAATCTCACGGATCGGCGGTTGGAGTAAGCCCAGTCGAATCCTAGAGGAAGCATTGGGAACTACCTCCAGTATCTAGAAAAAAAAGGGGGGTGGTGTGTTATGCTATGAGACGTACTATGAGACGACCTAACAATGACAAGACTCCACAATATACAACAATCATACATCTCAACAATATACAACATCTCAAGGAACGGTAACACTGTATACTTTTCCGGGAATTCAAAATTCATTGGCAATACTGATTCCAAAAGAAATGCAAACAAGTATTCTAGGTTACAATCCCTTCAATTCCAGAATAATGACCATTCGGATTAATGCGAAACCGTGTATCTTAAACATTATTCAAGTCTATGCTCCTACAACAGCGAGAGGCGAAAGCAAAATAACAGAGTTCTATGAACAAGTTGAGAGAACTCTGCAGGACATACCAAGCAAGGAAATGACAATCATCTAAAGCGACTTCAACGCAAAAATCGGAAAAACCAAAGAAGATGAACATGTTAAACATATGATTGGACGACATGAATTAGGTAACAGGAACGAGGCGGAACGAAAACATTCCGAATTCTGTATCGAAAACAACTTGACCATTACGAATAGCATGTTTCTGCAGCACCAAAGGCGCTGACAAATAAGGTGTCTCAAAAGAAAGTTTATATGTGAAAAAGCGATTAAAAAAAAAAAAATAATAATACACTCTTTGGCAATTTATTTTTTAATTAACGCCACCTCTCCTGGAGATTAATTTGTCTGGAAAAATTTCAGGAACTCGTGGTAGGATGACACATTGGATGTGTGTGAAGTTGCTCCATTCTGTTGGAACCATGTTCTTTGGTTATAGCCCGGAAAATTCTGCAGTTCAAGCAATAAAAACATTCTCACATGCCTGGCTTACGAATTCTGACCTCTGAATGGCATCTTGGGGTTTCAATTCTTGCACCAATTGAATTTTATAGGGTGATAATTTGAATTTTCTATTTTTCTTCTTCCCCAAATATCGGACGAACAGAGTGGATTTGTCCCAGGAAAAGGCACCATCGAACAAATACTGAATATTCGCCAGATCATCGAAAAATTACGCGAATATAACGTCACAATACTTTGTCGACTACTCCAAAGCGTTCGACTCCATCAAGTGGGATGCCCTCTGGCAGATCTTAGAGGAAATGGGCACACCAGGCCACCTAATACAACTGATACGGAACCTCTATGAACACAGCACAGCAAGGGTCAGAATAGATCAAACTTACTCAAACAAATTTGACGTTAGAGCAGGGGTTAGACAAGGGTGTATCCTGCCACCAATCCTATTTAACATATATAGTGAGGACGTCATGCGCAAAGTACCTGCTCGATGAATGGTATGGGGGGATTCCAGTGGGAGGAAGGCGCATAAGTAATCTGGGATATGCCGATGATACTCTTATGTACGCTCCACACTCTCGCGGAGTAACTTCGGCTAGGATCCTCGCGGCGAGGAACGATGTTCGCGGCGAGGAACTAGACGGAGGAGGCATCTACACTCTCGCCTTACTTCGCGAGGACCTCAGTGCCATGACTGACACCGAATAGGTGTTAGCTGCTGCTGCAACTATTTGTGTGTATAATATATAGGAAACGACGAGTAAACATGAGAGTGTGGACGTGATACTCTCCCTTCTTCGTACTCGCGCCTCGTGTCCCTTTGACTCGGATACGAAAAACTGCTTCATGAAGCGAAGTTAACCAAGGCGAGGCGAGGAAGCACAAGGCGGACCGAGTAACCTGACAACACTCTCGTTCCTCGCTCAACTCCGTGCTACTTCGCGAGAGTGTGGAACGGGCATTATACTGGCGGCAGATCGGCTCGAGCTGGAAATGATCATGACAAGTCTGGGAAATATAAGCAAAGAGGACGGATTAAAACTAAACATCAGTAAAACCAAAGTGATGATAGTTGACCAGAAAACGAACAGCTCTCCGCATATCCGACAGGCAGCCGGTTTCGAAGTAGTGGATAAAATTTCGAAACCGGCTGCCTGTTGCATCACACGCGGCTGAAACCTGGTCGATCAGACAAGCGGACAAAAAGAAAATAAAAGATGCATTTGAAATGTGGGTTTACCGACGAATGATCCGAATATCATGGACGCAGCAGCGCACCAATGTGTCGATCCTAGAAGAACTAAAAATCGAGGACGGACTGTCCAAGATAATAAACCGGAACAAAGTGCGGAATGTCGGGCATGTCTCCAGAAGACCGGATGCATTAGAAAAGCTAGTGGTTTAAGGTAAAGTCGACGGACGAAGGTCACGAGGAAGATCTCCAACCCGATGGGTACACGGAATCAGAAGCTTAACTGGACTCTCTCTGCACGAGGCCACAGAACTAGCCCAGAACAGAGAGGAGTGGAAAATTGCTTTAAGTGGTAGAAGCATAGTGACACCTTTTGCTAGGGTAATAGGACCGAGGAGGAGGCAGCTTTAGATCTTTGTGCAAAATTCGGTGTAGCAATGATCTATGCACATTCAAAGCACTTGCATGCGTCCGAATGGGTGGTCGGTTCCACGTTCTCTTTCGCTCTCAATAACCTTGGGCGTCCGGGTTTTAGTTTATCTAGTGTTGAATCGGTACCACTACCCATTTCCGAACGAGAGGAATGCTTGGCGCATCATTTAAGTGATGAGCATTGGATCGAATATTTATTTAAAAAAAAACCTCGAATATTGGAGGAATTTCTTCGTGCTATAGTCGCAGAATTACTATTTTATTTTAATTCGCATACGCACAACGCGCGATCCGCTCCCGAGAAATGCTCCATGCGACTATTCCCAAGAGCCAGCCTACCGATTGACATATCCCCCACGCGCCTCCGAATCGTTGCATTCACGCGGTAAGATAAACAAATATAAACTTTCTTTTGAGACACTTTGTACTTGGATTTATCCAGCTGGGCGCTACAGAAATCAAATAGAGTATATTCTTGTAAACTACAGATAGAGATCCAGCGTCAATAAACTACTTAAGGACATGAACTACTTAGTGCCAAATCAGAATGCACGTCAAAACAAAGAAAGCGGAAAAGAAAACCCAGCGCTTACGGTCTGACATAATGGACCCACTCCCAGACAACACAAGTCAGATGCAGATTGAAGAACTATGGTATGGAATAGAAACAACCATGCTGCAATAGGGAAAAATGATTCCTTATAGACCCACCGCCACCACTGCTATGCGCAAGCGCGATGACCTTTGACCCCTGACCCTGACACTTTCGGTTGCGCAGGAAATTTCAAAATTAGGTGCCGGCTGGGCAAATTAGGTGTGTAGTTGGTTGCATATATCAACGAGGTATTAGCATGAGACTAGATAGACGGGGCTAGATACATGAGACTAGATAGATGGGACTAGATACATGAGACTAGATAGACGGGGCTAGATACATGAGACTAGATAGACGGGGCCTGATACATGTGACAAGATAAGACTGAACTAAAATATATAAGGAATTGTTTTGTGTTTTAATTTAATAAACATATTAAGATTTTGATATATCAGTAGTCGGTTAAGCGTTGCCGGATGTTTGGCAGTCATAACAACTCCCTGCTATCTTATCAGCTGCACGCGAGTGGAGAAATAATAAATTATGAAGCGCGCTCTAATCAATTTCTTAGGATTGTTTTTCGTTTAATTTAATGAAGATATTAAGATTTTGATTTATCGGTAGTCGATAAGGCGCGACCGGACGTCTAGTGCTGATAACACCAGGCAAGAATAGAGGGACTAGACTAGACAGACTAGATTTGACAGACAAGCGGGGAAAATTCAAAATGAGTTGCGGGTGGGTAGCAAAGAATCGTGTATGCATACATAATTGATTGCAAACATATTACGGATTGATTAAAATGAGATTATTGGTTTTACCAATTGATTATTGGACCGTACAAGATCGGACAATACCAAACAAGGTCGAACAAGAACGGACAAGACAATACAGACCACATATTTCCTATGATATTTATCCGAATAATTTCTAATGTGTAAGCGAAATTTCTTAAACTTGTCTGTGACCCAGATCGTTTTAATTTTGTTCATTTATATAAATACCAAAGAGTTCAATTTTCTGGCATCCACTTTTCATCTACTTGCATCCACTTTTCATCACGCTAAACAGGGGTGTCAGGTCTATGTACCCCACGCTAAACAGGGTGTGAGGTCTATGTGACTCCACGCTAAACAGGGTGTGAGGTCTATGTAACCCCACGCTAAACAGGGTGTGAGGCCTATGTAACCCCACGTTAAACAGGGTGTGAGGTCTATGTAACCCCACACTTAACAGGGTGTGAGGTCTATGGTTAAAGAGGATGTTAGGTCTATTTTTAGTCAGCTATCATCAGCTTTAATCAGCTTTAATCTCATTGAGGATGTGAGGTGTATTTTTAGTCAGCTTTCATCAGCTTTAATCTGCTTTTAATCAGCTTCAATCTTATTGGGTTAGATGTGTTAGCATTAGGTTAGGTTACGGGGAGGTTAGGAATGAAACGCACTTCATTCCTAACCTCCCTGTAACCTAACCTAATGCTAAGCTAACCTAATGGTAACACATGATGTCGAAACCGGAAGTCGCAACCGGAAGTGCCAAGGTCAAGGCCAAGGGGTCAAGGTCAGGGTTAAGGTGAGGAGTCAAAGGTCATCGCGCATGCGCATGACAGAGGTGGCGGTGGATCTAGAAGGAATCATCTTTCCCTACTGCAAACCAAAGAGCATGTCCTTTGGTTGATGCAAACCAAAGAACATATCCTACGCGAGAGTGCTAGAGAGTGTAAAAACAAGCAATGGATGACTGACGAAACCTGGAATATAGTAAGGAGAAGACAAACCATCAAGCAGACAGATGTAATAACCAAAGAACATAAGACAGGATATAGAACTTTAAGCCACGAAATACAAAGACTATGTCGACGTCCCAAAAACGTACTCCTCCGGGAAACATGCAAAGAGATTGAAAGATTGGCAAAAACGAACGAAACACGCGATATATTCCAAAGAATAAAAGAAATCACGGGAGAGTTCAAACCAAGAACGTGGAAAATAGAAAACAACGATGGGAAAGTAATAACCAACATCGACGACGTAGTAGAGGTATGGCGACATCATCTCTACGCGGATGAAGGTCATCGCCAGAGAACAGTTCATCTCCCACCCATCACACAAGCAGAACAGGCACCTGACATCTTAAAAGTTGAAGTTGAGCAAGACATCAAGATGCTCAAGATCAACAAAAGTACAGGGGAAGATGATATCAGTGGAAAAATGCTAAAACAGCTGTCCTCAAAAGACATGTGGGTAAGCTGCAGCACTTGTGGGTAAGCTGCAGCAAGGTGTGGCACTCAGGGCAATGGCCAAAAGACTGGAATACATCTATTTTCATTCCACTGCACAAAAAAGGATCAAGCCAGAAATGCAGTTATTACAGAACTATCGTATCAATCTTCCACCTAAGCAAAGTCGTGCTCAGAATTCTGCTACAAGGACTGAGAAGCTTCTTAGGCCGAAATATTCTAGAGGAATAAGCTGGATTCGTGGGTAGTAAAGGCACTCGATAGCAGATCATGAATGTTCGGCAAATTATGGAAAAAGCCAGAGAATTTGCAAAGCTCACATATCTATCTGAAAGAAGTAGATCGGCAGAAAATAGACGGTTTCGAGATGTGGAAGTATGTGGATGTCGGAAGTATTGCCGACGATACCACAACCTTCGCACAAAACGAAGAAGAAATGACCGAACTTCTGGGAAGAGTCGAGAGAGAAAGCTCAAAATTCGGACTTATGCTAAATCGCCAAAAAACTTCGCCAATCCGACATAACAACATAAGTCGACAACATAATTTATCTAGGGTCCTGCACAACAGTGACGTCTACAGAAATTAGAAGACGCATAACTCTTGCGAAAGCAGCCATGACGAAACTAACCAAAATATGGAAACATGACCACACCACGAAAGAAACAAAACGAAGGCTCGCCAACACACTGGTGTTCCAATTGCAGTATACGGAGCCTAGGCATGGACTCTGAAAGCAGTAGCTTGCCAGAAAATAGACGCATCCAACGTGTAGATGGTTACTAAGGATCCCATGAACAGCCCATAGAACTAATGATTCTATACGAAAAGAACTCGACATTGACATAAGGCTATCAACCGTTATCAAGATTACTTAAATCGAAGAGAACTTAAATATTTTGCACACGTCAATCGTAGAACGACTGACAATCTGTACAAGGTAAAATTGAAGGTACGCGAACTCATGGACGCTCTCCAAAACGCTGGATCGACCAGGTGCAAGAGATCACCGGGACACCACTACAAGAAAATATAAGAACGGCGGCAGACAGTGGTAAATGAATGATCGCTAATTCGGCTACGACATAATAAAACGCCAGCATGGGATCACGACACTTCCGTGATCACTGTACTGTGATCACGGATCACTGTTTAGGTATGAATAATGATTTTGAAACATGCTTGAACTGGCATAAAAAGGTATGATAAGGTATATCCCATATAAAGCGTTTTACTATAATTCGAAATTTATCCTCCGTGTTGTACGAAAGTCTACTGTAATAAATTTAATTAAATATTTATTAAAATAAAAAAATCGACTTACTGTTAAACTATTTTAGAGAAAACATATATCAAAAACAAGATTGTAATTATCTGTTTTTTTGCTAGTTTATATAATGCCGGTTCATTGTGTTTTTGTGGGCGTTGTGGTGGATTGGATGCGCGTAATTAATTCGGTCTGTGTGTCGAGGAATGTTCCTTGTTTTCTTTTTTGTGGTCCTGTTTTTGTTTCCTCCTTAACGTGGATTTTGTTACGGGAATATAAAGAACGGGCGGGCCGACGCGAAAACACATTATCCCCAAATATACGACCACTTGCGGCACAAAAATCCTCCCGAAAAGGGAAATATAATGGCAAACTTTATACATTCTATTTGAATAAATTTAGTTTCTGACTAGACGTATAATATTAGTCATACCCATATAACATATTCAATATAACAGACATGTACTTATCTATCACATACATGGATTATTTATTCGTGAATTTTCTTATAAAAAAAATATTGACGAACTATATTAACAATATTTTTAAAATAACTGGAATATATAGATCAGTATTGTATATAGCCATGATTATCCTAACGAAGAATTCATCGAAGAATCTTTGAAAGAGTTTCTTATATACCCGACCAGGAATTTCAGTTCGGATTTTATTAGAAACGAATTAGGCATGGCGAACCCCATCTTCCAAATGAGGCATACGTATTAGGTCGTCATCACATATGTAACACACGGTCGGCTTCGTTCCTAATTAGGAAGCCTGAAAAGGAACACATTCGGAAACCATGCTTGCATATTATAACCTCTACCTATTCTGGTCAGGGTTCTGTTTCCTCTTTAGGCACCTTCGGCTCGTTTAAAGCACGAGCCGAATGCACAAATGTTTTTCACAGACATGTATCACTTTATATTATCTACGAAGCATGTTAAAATACTGTTGAATCTACAAATAAATGATTGTTTTTTACCAATAATATTGAAAAATTGAAATTTTGACAGACAAAATACTTCAAGTCACTGACACAACAAAGTTAGAACGTTCAATGCTTCCGTGGCAAAAATTGCTAACTAGTAAAATTGCATAGAGACGGAAACACTATTTGGTTATTGTCGATGTACTCTAGGTTAACACGGATTTAATCTAGATTAGGTTAAGTTATATTAGAGCCAGATAAATACAGACTGAAGGGCCGAGACTTCTTGATTCAAAATAAGAAAAATTAATTCAATTTTAATATACGCGAGTTGTTGCCATAGTAACAACAAACAGAAATCGTTTAATAATGAAACTGTATTTGGTTTACATTGGACTTTTACGAACAATTTCAAATTCAACTTCAAATTTAGGTCTATATCTCAAATGATGTTAACAATACTTGTGAGAAAAGTCAGAACAAAACAAAAAGATGATCGGGTCTTATAATTAATACAAAATTTAATGACTTAATACAAAGATAAATGCATTTAGTACAGGCTAAAATATTAGCAATTATTTTCAAAAAAATCGCTAACACTATATTAACATGTATCTATTAGAAACAATTTCAAGCTTCTTCTGAAGGCGGTATATTAGCATTGATCTTTGATTTCTTTGAGTGCGTGATATGTATATATATATATATATATACATATATATATATATATATATATATATATATATATATATATATATATATATATATATATATATATATGGTAACATGGAAAATGTCCAAGTATCTTGAAGACAAACTGCAGACAAGATCTACAACCAAGAACTATTGTTGCGTGTAACACATCAAAAGAAGATCGCCCTAGACATAACTGCCAGAAAATGGGGGTGAATCCGGCATACAATACGCCAAGACCACTACAACATCGCTAAAATCGCTCTCGACTGGAACCCCCAAGGGAAGAGGAAACATATATATCCATTTCCAAATGAGCACCCAATCGAATGGGCATATATATATATATATATATATATATATATATATATATATATATATATATATATGTATATATATATATATATATATATATATATATATATATATGCCCATTCGATTGGGTGCTCATTTGGAAATGGATATATATGTTTCCTCTTCCCTTGGGGGTTCCAGTCGAGAGCGATTTTAGCGATGTTGTAGTGGTCTTGGCGTATTGTATGCCGGATTCACCCCCATTTTCTGGCAGTTATGTCTAGGGCGATCTTCTTTTGATGTGTTACACGCAACAACAGTTCTTGGTTGTAGATCTTGTCTGCAGTTTGTCTTCAAGATACTTGGACATTTTCCATGTTAGGTTAGGTATTTTATGTACGATTCACCCCTCATTTTCTGGCAGTTATGTCTAGGGTGATCTTCGTTTGATGTGTTACACGCTACAGTTCTTGGTTGGAGATCTTGTCTGCAGTTCGTCTTCAAGATATTTGGATATTTTCCAGGTTTGGCATCCATAGAGAAGGACAGATTTACACATTTGATTGGAAGAGACGGAACTAGTAGTTTTCCAGTACTGACTAGAGCCACATACCGGTTTTAATTGTCTGAATGCTTGCTTGGCTTTCCTAATTAGCATCTGGATATCGCATTCTATACAACCAGCTTCAGATATCAAGGTTTTTAAAAATAATGCGGGTAACTTTCCAGATTCCAGTATGCAGGTGAAGAACAACGCTAGCCAATGTTTTGTAGCCGGTCCGCAGTTCTTTAATAATTTTGGGTACATCCCATCTATTCCTGCTGCTTTTCCACTTGATCTAACTTTCCACTTGGTCTTGAATAAATATCTTGAGATTGAGTTGTGCATTTTGCTTGCCAAAGCTTGGCATTTATCAGTCTAGTGAACTTCTCATCCTTTTTCGTTCTAGATGTATTAACAAGATGGTTTGCTATTGCATCTTCATTAACAAATGACGATTTCTTTGATGGTGAAGAAGAATCTAGTTTGCGAATTAGCGACCAAGCCTTCCTGCTGGAATGGCTACAATTTAAACATTCTACGGTTTTTATCCATCTTTCTCTTCTAGCACTGTCTAGGGATTGTAGTAGTTCAGTAGCTTTCTCCCTACTACCGTGTACATCAAACTCCTCTTTTAACCTATTGGTCTCCTGATTCCAACCTGGTACATATTCCCAGCGGAAACCTCTAGGACTAGTTCTTTTGGCTGCTGCTTTCATTAATCCTATAAATCTTGTGTAGTCCTTAGGGATTGCTTGATGTTGAATAACTAGGATTTGAAATCCAATTTGGTATATTACAGGCCTGTGTTGACTAAGGGGAAAATCTTGAAGCACTTCTCCAATTTGGGGGACTCCGAATTTGAGGGACTGGTGATCAGTGTCCCCTCTATTTTTTTGTGACCTGTGTGCGCACTTTTTTAAGTGTGTGCATTTTTTTCCAAAATAAAAAAAAATTGTGCGGCAATTAATAAATCGTATATAATAAAAAAAACAATACTAATAAATAACACTGGTCAACAAAAAAATAAAATTGTTTGTTTCCTGTGATTTTTTTCTTGTTTCTATTTCAAATTGACGCGTATATTTTAAATATGGCAACAATTTTTCTCTAACAGCTTTTGGGTTATAGCTAACTACCGTCATTTACTATTTTTACTTATATTTTCGTTTTTTATTGGACATTAAAATATATTTGCTGTATTTTCCGATATGTCTACGTCAAGAAGATGTTGTTTGCTTAATCCCGATTGTTTTTGCTACATTTGTGATGAATCCTAGGCAAAAAGAAATCTGACGACCATGTCGAGCTTGTGGAGTGCATGCTATCGAACATGCAAGAGCCTGGTATCAACATGAGCATAAAAATCCACTTCCTGTACTCGAATTTAGACCGATTTCCACAAAATCTCGGTGATTTTAGTGAGGAGCAGGGTGAAAGATTTCATCAGGATCTTCGGACAATTGAAGAGCGTTATCAGGGGCAGTGGGGCTCACATATGACGGCAGACTACTGCTGGAGTTTGCAACGAGATCTCATACGAGGAAATCGTATATATAAATTCATTCAAGGAAATCTTATAAAAGATCATTTGCTAGTGTTCAATAGAAATTTTGTTGTATTTTTTTTGTCAAAATAATAAAACTGTATATTTTAAAAGGTAAAGCTGTTAGTAATCTCCCAGTATTTTTTTCGTAGTCAGGGTCATAGAAATGCCCAATAACAGAAAAAAAAATAAAGGAAACAAGACTTGTGTTGACCAGTGTAATAATTAATATTATTATAATCTTCTTCTTTTGAATAGGCCCACTTTGGACCACGCTTGTTCAACTGATGGACTTTGACCTTTGCCCAGTATTGTCGCATCTTCTGCCGGTGTAACTTCTTTCTCTCTTCTGTCCAGGGGTACCTTTCCTTCTAGGGTTTTCCTGAAATCCACGGACTTCCTTCAGGGTGCGTCTCACAGACTGTCTGTTTTTGAGATTTGTTATTCCCAGTTCTCTAATATCCTTCTCGGTCTCTGTCAACCAAGTGGTACGAAGCTTCTTGTTTTGACAGAAGGTGAACAGACGGTTTGTTAGTCGGTTTGGAGGCAATCTTGCAACGTGGCCATAGAAAGCTACCCTTCTTTTCCTTCCACAGTCAGAGAGCATCTCAATATGTTCGTAGAGCTCAGAGTTATGTCGTCTTCGGAATTCCCCATCTTCCTTTACCGGGCCTAGGATCTTTCTGAGGATTCTCCTCTCTCTAATTTCCAGTTTCTCTATTAAACCCCTTCGGTTCAAGGAAAGTCACTCCATGGCAAACAGGGCTTCTGGTTGTAAGACTGATGTGTAGTGCTTAAGTTTCAGGTTGCGTGACAGGCATTTCTTATTGTGAGTGTTCTTAGTCAGCCGATAGGCAAGTTCTAACTTGCTGACTCTCTTGCATAATGATGCTCTTTCTGATAACTTGGGTTTAATCCATTCGCCGAGATACTTACATTTCTCAGTCCTCTTGATGCTTCCCTGTTCTAGTAACATCTCTCTGTTTGCTACTCTGATGTTGGTGAAGAATTCTGTTTTCTCCAGCGACACTTGAAGACACACTTTTTTCAGCCTCTTTTCTGAGGCAGTATACCAGAATTGTTGCCATCTCAAGAGAATTAGCAAACAGTGCCATGTCATCTGCAAAGGCCAGGCAATCTACAACCAGTCCATCGTTATTATTAATATTATAATAATAATATTATTATTATTATAATAGTTAAATCTAGACTGAGAGGCAAGATAAATCCAGACTGAGGGACCGTGACTGCTTGATTCAAAATAAGAAAAATTAATTCAATTTTAATATACGTCTGAAACTATATTTTCACTGTGATTATGTTTTTGGTTTAGTGACGCGAGTTGTTGCCATAGTAACAACAAACAGAAATCGATTAATAATGAAACTCCATTTGATTTACATTGGACTTTTACGCATGATTTGGATACTTTTACACACGGTTATAATAATTGCATTCTTCACATACAATAATGTATTCATTTTGGTGTGTGAGTAGAAAAAACATTTTGAAGAAATTAAGTTATGTTTAGTTTGAACAATTTAAAGATATATCCAAATTACTGGATATCGGACGTACTTTTATAAAACGAAACAAAGAAATCGATTGCAAGAAAACCATATACTGATATGCTGATGAGAGTAAAATCATATATGAATGACGGAAACAAAGTAAATTTAGATAATGTCTATACAGAGTGGTAACAATCAAAGGACAGGAGAGATAAGTTATAAAAAATGTCATTAGTGTAAAAAATGTAATCCTTAATTCTAAAATTATTAAAAAATAAAAAATAAATTGTTGGTTTTGTCAAATGTTTTAATTGAAAAATTTAGATTAGACAACGTGATTGTTAAATTTTATTATTTTTCATTTGAATGAAAAGGGGAAGCCACAGTAATAAATGTTTTAACTTAACCTAACCATAATCTAATCTAGATTAAACTAGGTTAACCTAGATTACATCGAAGTAGGGAAAAATGGTTCCTTCTAGGCATTCCACCTCTATTGACCTTGGCACTTCCGGTTTAGACTCCCGTTTCCGGTTTCGACTTCTGTTTCCGGTTTCCTACTTTCGGTTTTTCACAGATAAGAGTGTGAGGTCTATGTAGCCCTACGTGCGAGGTCTACGTAACCCCACGCTGGGTATGAGGTCTATGTAGTCCCATGTGTGAGGTCTATGTAACCCCACGCTGGGTGATGTCTGGTTTCGACTACCGTTTTCAGTTTAGACTTCCGGTTTTGAATCCCGTTTCCGGTTTCCCCACATCTGGTTTCCCGCTTCCGCTTTCCCATTTGCGGTTTCCCACATCCGGCTGCCCCATTTTTGGTTCCTAAATTGTGTTCCTGTCCTGTTTCCGGTTTCCGAATAGAAGGAAATATTTTTTACTGTTTGCGGCAAAATCAAAAATGCGGCGCAGAAAAAAATCAAAATTTGACGCTGGCTGGAAAATTGAAGTCGAAACCGGAAGAATGAACCGAAATTCGGAACCGGTATCAAGTTCAAGGTCAGTGTAGAGCCTAGAAGGAGAAATCTTTCCCTTCTTATCGACAACGACCAAATAGTGTTCCCGTCACTGTGCGTTTTTACTTGTTAGCAATTTTTTTCCCCAGAGGCGCTGAATGTTCTAACCTTATCGTGTCAGTGATTTGGAGTATGTTGTCCGTCAAACTTAGAATTTTTACAATAGTAAGGTAAGAAACAATTATTTTTTTGTAGATTCAACAGTATTTTAACATGCTTCGTAGATAAAATAATGTATGACACACGTGTGTGAAAGGCTTTTGTGCACTCATTGCGACTAAAACATTCGCCTTCTGCTCGTGCTTTACTTCGCAATTCATGCACAAAAGCCCTTCTTCACACACTTGTGTCATAAACGACTATTATTGCAAAATGTCGTCACAAAAACCTCACCTGATTAATAACTTTATAGCTCTCCTATAAAGTTATTTTGTGAAGCTTCAATAATCTCTTTAAATTTCTTGTTTTCGTCGCGGATCTCAAGAATAATGTATAAACAGTTCTCACCACTGTTTCGATTTCTGGCTGTTTCTTTTTTCCATGCATCCGAAAAACATAAATTTTCTCGGTGGACAACACAATGTTATTGTACCAAATGTGTTACTTTCTGCTTTAATTTAGCTGCTACACCATTTCGTTTTCCATGCATTGTGGATGCGCCGTCAGATGTAAACATATTTTATATATAGATGTAAACAGCTTTTGCATATCAATTTGGTAAAATTGTAAAATCGCAAAAAAAAATGAAGAGGAATCGAAAGTCTTTAGTTGGATTATCCCACCGAAAACGAAAGTTCTATATTGATCAGATTTTCTAAACTTAAAATATAAAATTAAACATTTGGTTGTTGAAATGTCGGTGAAAATGTGCCATTTTAAACTTAAAAATGATAAAGCATAGGTTTTACTACAAACAACTTTCTGGAATATGGATGCATTTTGCCATGTTGTTATTTATTTCTCGAACCAAAAGTAAGGATATGTGCATTTTAATTGCCAATAATAGATTATCAATTACAATTTTTTTTTGATATGGATTTTATATGCAGGTGCAATTTTATTTTCTGCACTAAAAAAAAATTGTGCGCGTGAATATTTTTCAAGTTTAAAATTTATGTGCGCGCGCACACGCGCACAGCTTAGAGGGAACACTGCTGGTGATATAAGTCAAGGAAGATAAAGCATAGGTCTAGAGAATATTGGGAGTAATAAAAACAGCTGAACAGAAGATTGGTTATAAGAAAGTAACACGATCAAAAATCCTTGGATAAATCAAGTAATGATAGAAAAGATAGACGAGAGAAAAAGGTACAAAAACATCTGCACAGATGAAGGACGGAGAACATATCGAAAGCTAAACACAGAGTTAAGTAAAGAAACTGATGAAGCTAGGAAAACCTTTTGAAATAAAATGGAAGAACTGGAAAGATTAGGCAGTCATGACATTGTTTACAACAAAATAAAAGAGATTACCTTGGATAGAACAACAAGAGTGGTTTGTAGTAATGAAGTAGAAGACAAGAATGGAAAAGTGATGAAAGAAGAGGAAGAAACCCTTAATAGATGGAAAGAATACATGAAAGACTGTATAAAACAACATGTTAGCGTATTATTATTATTATCCAGAATTGTATCTTGAACTCTCATTCTTTTGTATTTCTTATTTCAATCTATTAATTATCTATATTGTATTGTATTCTGTTTTCATTATAGGCTTCATGATCTTTTGGAAATAAAGCATTATTATTATTATTATTATTTTGCACACATTTGTGGAATTTCTAGATTTCCGGATGTTCGTCAAGAACATCTTGTTGTTACTGTAGGTTGAGCGTCCGCCTGACTAGGCCTATCGTTCCTAGGATGACAGCTTTTTACATTCATATTATTGCGTTGCGCGGAATATCTAGGGTCTTTTGATGTTTTACTACGGTCTTATGGACTAAACTATTTGCGTTCACAACTATGAGTAGTATATACCTTGTCCAATCGCCCTATACTTTTTATTTCGCATGCCAGATCTTGATATTTGACCACTTTTTCCGAATATGCACGGTTTAGATTGTCGTCTAGGGGCACCGAAAAATCTATTATTGTTACCTTGTTCTTCTTTTGGTCCCATATTATAATATCTGGTCTATTTGCACATATCATTTTGTCGGTAATGACGGGATCCCAGTATAATTTAATACTGTCGTTCTCAATAGGAATATGCATCAATTTTTTTTTATTTGCTTCTATTCACTTTTTACTTCGTTTTAACATAGTAAAAAATATAAATACTGTTGAAAGCGGTTTAATTATTTTTTAAAAAAATATATAAAATACCGATTAAATTTGACCTGTTTGAACGGTCCCATTTATCGCGCGCTTTGTATGACGTCACAGCACTCGTTATTATTCCGTGTTGTTAACTATTTGCAAAGACAGTTAAGGATTTTCAGTTTGAAAAAATAACCATTCTATAGATATTGTCTAGTATCGGAATGCAAAAACACGTTATAACACATTATAAGTACACCAGATAAATTGTTGGATAAAGTCCCAATCGAGGTGTATAGTCCACCCTACCCACATATTTTGCGCATGCGCTACAAAATATGCTTTCAGGTATCTATTTTTGGTAGATTGTCCGATTGTACATAAAAAAAAACACTTTCAGTCATTGATCTTGATCGTTTATAATGTCACTATATACCAAAATTGCATTAGGTATTGGAAAACACTACAGAAATATTGCACAGCAAAACATCACAGTAATTATCGACGCTGATCAATATCATAACGTGTACGCCACAGTTCTTAGTTTCGGTTCGACCAATGGTGATGCGTTTCGTAAATTTGAATTTCGCTCGCATATTTTGGACTTTTTGATTTTAATTTTTGGGATCAAATACAAACTAAATAAGAAAATAGTGGTAATGTATGTGTAATGTCTAGATCATAATGTATCGGGGATAAAAAAATCAAGTAAATCCAAATCTCTTGCATATTCCCTATTATAGATTTTGGGATGTACTGATGGTATGGGGTAAAGTTACTGATTAAGTTTTGGCGGAGTGTTACTAGTTGATGAATAACTTTACCCGTATTATTATTATTATTATTATTATTATGTAAAAGATGTGTATTTCTTTGCACTAGTGTTGGTAAACTTAGGCTCGGACGACGCGAAAAGGGAATGCACCCTGGCCCGCACGCCCCTTTTAGTATACTAGTTGAGAAACTTTCGGATTATGTGGCATGTTGGAAGGTGTATGGCTTTCTGGCCAATTCTTGCTATTCTAGAGTTCTTTAGACATAGCACCTTCCGCAGAGATTACTATTGGATGTATTGTTACTTTGCTTAGTTTCCAGATGTTTTTTAATTGAATATCGAGTTCCCCATACTTTCTTTGTTTCACAGTTTCGGTCTTTTTAACAGTATGAGTTAGATAAACTCATATTTCAATTATTTGTGCTTTTTTGGTAAGATGTTGATTAGCATGATATCTGGTTTATTGTGGTCGATTGTTTTACCTGTTAGCACGGGCCTGACCCAGTAGAATAGTGTGTTTAATTTCTCGAGCGCTGGTGCTGGACAATATTTATAGTATGGTGGTGTGTCCCTTGTGTCTAGGAAGTGTGTCACTTTTTATTCCTAGTTGTTGATGAACTAGTTTTGTTAGTTGGTTGTGTCTCCCCAGGTATGCAGTTTTAGAGATGGCCGAGAACCTTCCCATTATATGTTCAATCGTTTCTCTAATATTGCCGCATTTCCTGCATCTATCCTCTGTTCTAATTTTGAGTACGTGTTTTTCGTAGTTTCTAGTTCCCATTATACGGTCCTGAATGGCTATCAAAAAGCCTTCGGTCACCTGGTAGAGCTGACCGTCTCTAATCCATTGATAGGTCATAGCTTTGTCTATGTGTAGCTCGTGTAGTAGCCTTAGTAGTTGTAAGGTCGATGTAAGTCGATGTAAGGCTTTCTTTATTAGCGGTTCAACTTCTCTCGTAAGGTTCTCTCGTAAGGTTCTAAGTTTCTCTCGTTGGTTTTCCTTCCTCAGGATTAATGGAGTATTGTTGTCGTTTATTTCCCTGGCCATCTTTTAGGCGGTCGTCGGAGGATTAGGCAGTCATCGGAGGCGACCAAATGGCTCCTCATCCGAGTTTCCTGTCCTTTACACAGATCCCATATACTAATAAGTCCCCTTTCGCCATCCCTCCGTGGTAAATTGAGACGTTATACAGACAAATTGGGAGGTATACATCAGAATTTATTGAGTATTTTTCTTGTTACTCTATCTAGTCCATTAAGGTCAGTGTCAGACCACTTAATAATAACAAATGAGTACGTTAATACATTTAAGTCTCACGTGTTAATTGCTGTAATTATATTTCCTCCTGGAAGTTTGGTATTCATTAATTTTGTTACTCTTTTCTTGTAATTTTGGATAAATTCCTTTCTCAAACTGATGTGGTCAATATTAGCATTTTGCGATATACCCAGGTATCTGCATTTCTTAATTTATCGATCCCAGAATAGTTTTTCCGTTTTTCCTTGTTTTATGTTGGTCGTCGCACACGTGTCTAATCGAAATGACATTCTGATGTCTTGGCTAAATGACTTAACTTCGTCAAACAAGTTTTATGCGATTATCGGAGTATAGTTATATATCGTCCATAAATAGAAGATGGGTTGTCATTGTTACAATTACGTTTCAATTTGCATCCTAGTTTCGTTTGTAGTAGGAGGGTCGATAGGGATTAAGTTCCAAGCAAAAGCAGGTGGGTGAGAGTGAGTCTCCCTGACATATTCCCCTCTTAATGTCAACTGTTCCTAATTTTTTATTTTGTAGGTGCAGATTAATTCTCCAGGTTATTATCATTTCGTCCAAACAGCTGATAATGGTCGGCGAGATCTTATATATCTGAAGAATCCTGATAAGCCAGTCGTTTAATTATTATAAAACGTATGAAAAGCCAAGGGTACTGGAATTGGAAAGGGAAGAGTCGGTTTATTCAGACAATATGGGATACGACATTAATCGCAAAAGTAGAAAGATCCATGAAGGACATGAAAGCAGAATATCTGCTGGGGTGGATGGAAATGCAGTAGAGATATTGAAGTGTCTTCAGGTTAGGTTAGAGGAAAGAGTGAATTAACTTCTTTATGTAATGATCTGGATTTACTGAAGACGTTGATGATACCTCATCAGCGTCTTGGCTAGAAAGATAGGAACAAAGAAGTGCGGTGAGCACAAAACCCTCAGTCTAGTAGGACATGGGGCGAAAATATAATAATAATAATAATAATAATCCTTTATTGGCATAAATGTAAATACAAAACCGTTCGTACATTAGTGTCGTGGCAAGTATAGAACAAAAATAAATCAAAGAAAAAAAAAAAAGACACCAGAATGAAACGGAAAATAAAAATATTCAAATTAATACAGCAAAAAATAAACAGTTCATAAGTTCTTAGATCAAAAAAAAAAAACGAAAAAAGGAAGCCTTTAACCCTGTCCTTTGCACTTCAATATTTTTTTCATGTACACAAAGCCGGAGCCACTCTCATCCATAACCTTCTTCCAGTTTTTCGCCACCGACTTTTCCTCTTCGCTCCATTCACATTTTTTACAGCTTAACACCCAATGTTCCCACAGCTCCTCCCCTTCTCCACATACTCGACAAGTCCTATCTGTTGCAGCCATCCAATATCTTCTACCCCTTTTCTCACTACCGCACCTAAACCGGGCAATCGCTACCTGTGGGGCTTTAGGATTAACTAGATACTCTGGACATCTGCCAAAAACTTGGATTTTGCTTTAGTCTCTATTATAGGTACCCTCATCTATGTGTCTTTGACTCTCTTGCAGCTCTATCTCCAGTAGTCTATCTGCCAGAATCCTTTCCACTAACATTCCCTCATTCATCATTCTCTCGATCTCTTCTTGGTTCCATCCCCTTCTTTCATACATACGCTTGCGCAGATATCCCCATTTTGTTTCCTTATTACTCCCTTTACCCTCTTTTCTTACTGATTTTAGAACGTCTTTCACTATTCTTTCTTCTCCCGCACTATTCACTTTCCTTTCAAATTTAGCCACTCTCATAACCGCGGAGTTTGCCACCTTGTTAGAATTTGTTTGTTGTTGAACGATGTACCAGGGGGTGGACTTTTCTAGCTGCAGGGCCCTCTTTATGAACTGTAACTGCACTCTCTCCATGTCGTTTTCCTCTTTCACACCCCAAATTTCTGCCCCATACATCATAATACTACGTACGCACGCCTTCCATACAATCATTTTCGCCCTAAAATTTTCCCTCAAGTATACTCTCCATGTATCCCAGAGCCTGTTAGCAGCCATCCACGCTTTTTTTACAATTTACTTGACATGTGCAGCGCACGACCATTTTGTTGGAACATAAAGCCTAGGTATTTAAAACTGCTAACTTGTTCTATCTCACTCGCTTCCCATTCAAAACGCTCTTTCCTTGATCCTTTTCTCTTCTGAAACAGCATCCACTTTGTTTTCAGCACATTTACCTTTAACATTCGTTTTTTAAAAAACTTTTCCATTCGTACCAACACCTCTTTCATTTCCACTTTCGAAGTTGCTAAAACCACGACGTCGTTCGCATAAGCTAGACTCCAAATATTTTTCGTCCCTATTACCACCCCTCCCGCTGGACCCAAGCTTAACGTTCTCTCGAGGTCCGCAGTATATAGATTAAATAGTAGTGGACTTAACGGCACCCTTGTTTTAGCCCTTTCCTAACCTCAAATCTTTCAGATAGCCTTTCACCTATCTTGACTCTACAGCATGTTCTCTCATATAGATGCTCAATGCTCTCCCTGATCTGTTGCGATATACCTTTCTCCCTCATATATTCCCACATTTTCTCTCTCACTACTGAGTCATATGCAGCTTTGAGGTCAACAAATACCGCGTACAATTTCCCGTTAGGTTTAGCTATTTCTCTTTGTATGATATAATTCAATATGTATATCTGTTCAGTTGTTCCGCGTCCTTTTCTGAAGCCAGATTGTACCACTGGGATTAGATTCCTCTTCTCTGCTTCTTCTTTTAGCTTTTTTTCCAGTATCTTTGCATAGATCTTGTATGACGTGTCCATTAGAGTTATCCTCCTATAGCTTCCTAGTTCCTCCTTGTTACCTTGCTTAAAAACTGATACAATAATTCCTTCCCTCCAACTGTCCGTAATTTGTTTGCTACCTTTGAAAAAGCTGTTAAGTTCACCACGAAGTCTCTCCTTTACAATTGGTGTGGCTAGACACCACGCCTCACTTGGCACCGAGTCTGGGCCTGGAGCTTGTATTCCGCTTGTATTCCGCTGGCAGTAGGTTTCTTACTTCGTTCCAGTCCTTTTCTTCAACGTATGTTTCCGTTAGCCCTATCACGTGGAATTTCTGTAAGTATTGCTTAATAGATTTGCACTCCTCTCCTTTTAATCTTTTCTTTAGCCCTGCTATGTTCCATGCTATTATTTTAAAGTTTTCCCTTCCCCCTTTATGCTCCCCTGTACTTCCTTTAGTGCTTAGTGAAAAAACAGCTCCTCCAGCGAACTTGTTACTGGGTTATACCTGTGCCATTTATTATTATTATATATTGGGAGTTTATATGAGGATCTTATTGTAGGCGACTTTTACTACCTTCCCTGCTTTCCTAAGATCAACTGCTTTTTGTCTTAAGATTGTTTGCATTTCTCTTTCCTTTTTTGTTAGATCATCATCGATATGTATAGTAGTCCCCTGCAGTTTGTGTTTCATTTTCATTAATTGTTTCTTTTCTTCCCATTTTTCGAACTTGACTATGATTGCTCTATCCCTTCTACCTATCTCCTTCCCCATTCTAAACATTTCCCTATATGTTGGGACTACATTAAGCTTCTCGGTAATTAAGCTTTTGACTTCATCTTCCCATTTATCACCTTCTTTGATTCCCTTGATTACTATATTGTTTTTTCTTTCCCTTTTATCCTTGTCCTCTTCGGCTTTGCCGATTTTCTCCATGGTTTTCTGCAACTCTACACCTTTTATCTCCCATGCGGCTTTATCCTCCTTAGCTTGGTTTTTAATGTATAACAGCTCCTCTTCGATCTTATTCATCCGCTGTTTAGTTTTCTAATTTTCCATTATCATTTCATTTAGTTTTTCCATCACTTCCTTTTTCCATTTGTTATTTTCTATAAATGCCTCTCGCAAATTTTGGGGCCTCTAGGGCTTCGCCAGGAAAACGACGCTAGCGACTTGTTAGTGGTCGTTTGTTAAACTATATTTATACTAGTTAAACTACTTAGTTAAACTATATTTAACACACACACACGTGCGTACGGTACTCACTCCGAAACGAAAATATTATTGCGAGTGTTAAATAGAAGGCTTGAGAGGATAATAAAAGAAAACGTGGCCAATATGCAGTTCGGATTTAGAAGAGGAATGGGAACAAGAGATGCGATTGTATGTATAAGAACGAAAGGTCAAATGTTACATTAAAGAAGGAAAAGATCTAAGTTTGTGTTTTGTCGACCTTGTAAAACCATTTGATTGTGCCTGTGGGAAAATTAATGGATATTCTGAAAGAAAAAGGGGTAAAGTGGAAGGACAGAAGGTTGATAAGCCAGTTGGGACAGCTGGTAGCTTTGAGAGTCGGTGGCAATCTTACGGATTGGTTTGGTCTGGGCCAGGGTGTGAGACAGGGACGTCCTTTATCCACCACCTTGTTCAATATTTAAGCAGAATCCATGTTTTCGGAATGTTGGAAAGGTTATAAAGGCGTAAATATTGGAGGAAGGAGAGTTGTATCCGTACGGTTTGCTGACACACTCCTGTTCACAGAAAGTACGGAACATCTTATGGTTCTAGTCAAACAACTCGAAGATATGGAAGGGGAAAATGGATTGGCGATAAATCAGAAGAAGACGAAGGTTTTGAGGATCGGGGAAGCTGAGGCTATGCAAGTTATTGTAAAAGGTGAAATGCTGACACAGGTTGACAACTATAAATTTCTAGGTACCACTGTAACGAATGCCTGGAGAAGCTGGAAAGAAATAAAAACACGAATAGGAATGGCCAAAGAAGCTTTTTTATAAAGACAAGTAAGATATTGTGTAGCAAGATCTCGATCTAAAACTATGAAAAAGGATAGCAAACAATCTTTGTATGGAGTGTTTTAGTGTACGCATGTGAGACATGGACAATTTTAAACATGAATAGGTAAAGGATAGAGGCTATGGATATGTGGATGTGGAGCAAAATGCTAGGAATAAAGTGGTCAGATAAGATAAAAAATGAGGAAGTTTAGGAAAGAAAAGGGAGGAAGGATCTTTATATGAGATTATTTTGAGAAGAAAGAAATTGTGGCTTGGGCATGTGTTGCGAGGGAGTTTTTTGTTGAAAGAGGTAATCGATGGGAAATGTGGAGGGTAAAGCGAATAGATGTAGAAGAAGAGAGAAAATGATAGACGATCTGAAAGAAGGAAAAGGATACGTGGATATGAAGAGAAAGGCTATTGTTAGAATTGAGTAGAGGAGGCAGAGTGGAACCTGCACATAACAGAACACCAATGATGATACCTAATTATAATAAGGTTATCTTTCACATACAATAATTTACTTATTAATGTGTTCATTTTGGTGTGCGAGCAGATAAAATTTATAAGATAAAAGAGTTTATTTTAAATTGTTTATGATAAAATGATGTGGAGATTGTTTTTACGTATTAAAAGACAAGCAAAAACAATCTTAAAAACAACTCTTACAAACATTTTTCCTTAAATTAATAATAAGAAATGTAGTTTACACATCTTTTAAAGCCCAATCATGGGACTGTATATCACTTAAAAAATTTGAGCACTGTTTTAGTTTTTGATAGAATATTCCAGAAACTTTCTACAACAGGATACGAAGTGTAAAGTGTACAAAGCGTTTTAAAACGAAAGTTTTTGTTTAAAAGAAAGGAAACGAAGTGAATTCGAATGTTTTAAAGGGGTACACATGAATTGAAAATTTGAGAGACACTGTATTAAATAAAGCCCACTTTGTAAGGTTTTAATAAACAAGATTAAATATAAAAAGTTCAAATATAAACGACTGTTCATATTAGATTTCGAAATGTTTGAGTAGAGAGTTAAGTATTAGGCAGACTGGAAGGATTAAGTCAATTTTAATATGTATTAAATAGTTTCACTTTGATGAGTTTTGTCGCAAATTAGCATTTCAGATGCGCAAATACTTAAAGCTCGCGCAAACACTGAATAATTAGAATACGCCGTTTGCAAAAACACAAATTTTCTTAATACCCAGCGCAAATATTTGCCCGCCGAACTCCTCCCGGCTCGAACCGATCCTAACTACGTCAAATCTGATTGCCGAATCCTATAAATCTGCCGACAACAGCAAAAATTATCTTCTTGATTATTTATTCTCCTAAAGTGATTATGTAGACTTATCTGTGTAGCCTGCGAAAGTTTTAGTGAATTCAACTTAATATCTCACATCTAGGTTCGACTACCTATACCAGGGATCGGCGGATTCAAGGCAATTCAAACATTAAACTATCATTCAATCAATTAAACTAAATAGTTTTTTAACGATTTTGGTATAAGTTGATTGAATAAAATTTAAAACATGAATATTAAAAGCGAATTATTTAGAGGAGTAACACCTCTTTAAAAAACCTTGGTCCAGTTGACTCGGCTAGTAGCCCCTTGTAGGGGTCCCTTGCCAGGGTTACGGTGAAGACCTCAATGGTAGCTACAGTGGAGAGCATAATCCTCGGTACAGTGTAGATGGCGGATATGGCAGCCCAGTGCTCGGGATCAATTGAGTAACAGGGTTATGGTGAAGATGGTCAACGATTTTGAAGGCGGAAGACGACAATCATGTCCAAACGGTGGATAAATAGAATGAGCTATCTTCATTTAGCAGCGTCTGTTCTTCAGAGAAGCGCCTGCGAATGGCGTCTGACGGGAAGGATTTGTCCAACCCACACTAGTTTGAACAACCCACACTAGTTTGAACTAGTAAGAGTTGGCGATGATGATGGACAAAGATAGAATGACGGAAAAAGACATTTTCACATTGGCCATTCAAGAAACCAGACACCTAGATGAATACATAATGGAGATTGAAGGTTGCAGGGTTTATAAAGGCAAAAGGGCAGTCAAAATAGGTAACAACATGGTACAGCTTTTGTTGTTCGTAATAGGGTTGTCAATTCTATCGTGGAGTTCTTCAGCCCTTCTGAGAGACTTTCTATCCTAACTCTCAGCTGTGGTAACAAAGTATATACGTTCATCAATACGCATGCACCAATCAATGAAGATAACAAACGTAATCCAGAGAAAGTTGAACAGTTTTGGGACCTTCTTGAAGAACATTTACATAAAATACCATCTAAGAACATAAATATATTACTAGGTGACTTTAATGCTCAGCTGGGAATAGAACCGCAATTCAGATCAACAATTGGGAAGTATCCAGCTCCCAAGATGACTAAGGGTATAAGAATCTCATCAATCAATCTGTGTGGATCGTTTAATCTCGATCGTTTGTTCATTACCTCTCCAAAATCAAAATGAATTTCATCCCTTTCAGTAAAACCGTGAAAACCAGAAATAAAATTCATAAATTTGATGTTGCAAAGCTTAAAATCAATCAAAACATATTAGAAAAATACCACCAGCCACTGGCATTTGAATCTCATAATTGGACGAACATCGCCTCCAAGATCAACATGCGCAGCATCGAACATCGCCAACTAAAAGGAGAAAGCATACAGCTTTTTGAGGAGATCTGGAGAACTGAGATGATACCACCTGAATGGCAGTCAGCTTTAATCCATCCTCTACGCAAACAATTTGATAAATAGAATGTCTATAACTATATTGGCATGACATTAGTATCTGTTCCATATAAGATTCTATCCAAAGCAATACAGAACGGAATAGAAGGCCATCTTGACCAACTGACTGTTGAATATCAAGCTGGTTTCCAAAAGGGTCGTTCTTGCTCAGAACAGATTTTTAACCTAAAGAACATCATCAGGTATAAAAAAACTGGAGGAAATAACTACGTGATCGTGTTTGTTGATTTTCACAAAGCATATGACTCTATTGATCGAGAGTCATTCAACTCTCACTAACACAGTGGGCGGATGAACTATCTTCATTTAGCAGCGTCTGTTTTTCGGAAAAGCGGCTGCGAAGGGCGTCTGACTGGAAGAATTTATCCGACCCACACTGGTGTGGGTTATACCACGCTAGTTTGAACTAGAAAGCGTTGACGATAATGATGCACAACATAACCATATTGGTCATTCAAGAAACCAGATACCTAGATGAAGAAATAAAGGGCAATGAAGGTTGCAGGATTTATAAAGACAAAAGGGCAGTCAAACTAGGTAACAACATGGTACAGCTTTTGATTTTCGTAAAGAGGTTGTCAATCCAATCGTGGAGTTCTTCAGCCCTTCTGAGAGGCCTTGTATCCTTCTAACTCTCAGCTGTGGTAACAAAGGATACACGTTTATCAATACGCATGCACCAATCAATGAAGATAACAAACGTAATCCAGAGAAAGTTGAACATTTTTGAGATCTTCTTGAAGAACATTTAGATAAAATACCATCTAAGAACATAAAGATGCTACTAGGTGACTTTAATGCCCAGTTGGGAATAGAACCGCAATTCAAATCAACAATTCGAATGTATCCAGCTTACAATATGACTAATAGAAATGGTATAAGAATCGTCAATCTAGGTGGATCCGTTAATCTTCAGATAATGTGAACATTTTACAAACACAAGCCAAGTAAACAGAATACTTGGCGATCACCAGGCAATGTGTAATTGATGATATAGCGATATCTAGGAGAGCGATTAAGGAAATATTAAATGTTGAACGAAATGAATTTCATCCCTCTCAATAAAACCGTGAAAATCAGAAATAAAATTCATCATTCATCAAATTTGATGTTGCAAAGATTAAAATCAATCAAAACATATTGTTCTATAGCACCAGCAACTGGCATTTGAATCTCATAATTGGACGAACATCGCCTCCAAGATCAACATGCGCAACATGGAACATCGCCAGCTAAAAGGAGAAAGCATAGAAGGTCGAATGAGGTTTGTGATGGGGTGGTGGCCCAAAGAACAAATACCTGGAAAAAGTGGAACTCAACCAGGAGACCTGAAGTCTTTGATGTATTCCGTGAAGTTCGAAAATATGCATCCAGAACTTTACGAAGATCTAAGCGAATGTATGAGAAACAGATATTAGAACAGATCAATCAGGATTTTCGGAAAAACAATGCCAGAGAATTCTAATTTGAAAGGATACCAAGCCCCAAGTCTCTGTTTTAGGGAAGAAAATGGAAAACTGGGATTGGCGAACGAAGAAAACTGCATAATCATCATCATCGTCATCATTGGCACGACAACCCGGGTTGAGTCTTGGCCTTGTCTAGTATTTTTCTCCACCGGTTTCGGTCTCTGGCGCCTGTTCTCCAGTTTGGCACCTTAATTGCTCGTGCATCTTGGTCTATCCCGTCGTTCCATCTGAGTCTGGGTCTTCCCTGCTTTCTCCGCCCTTCTGGTTTGCTTGCATATATTTTTTTAATGGCCGTTTTTTCATCTGCCCTTATAACGTGTCCAGCCCATTGCAGTCTACTCACTTGTGTCTCACTTGTGTCGACAATGATGTCGTTGTCTCCATATAATGTGTACAGTTCTTCGTTGTATCTTCTTCTCCATTGGTTGTCCACATTTATGGCTCCGCATATTCTGCGTAATATTTTTCTTTCGAAGATGGCAATTAGTTTTTCATCGTTCTTTGTTATCACCCACGCCTTCGAACCGTATTTCAGAACTAGTATAATGAGTGTTTTGTATAGAGTTATCTTGGATGTTCGGGTAAGTGTCCTGGATATAAAGTTTTGCCTGAGGGCGTAGTAACATTTATTTGCTAAGACTAGTCTTCTTCTAATTTCTTCCTTCATGTTGTTTTGCCTATTTACTAGTGAGCCCAGATATATGAATTCCTGTACGACTTCGATGTTGTATTCTCCGATGGTCAGGTTTTGTCCAGTCCAGTCCTATTCGCTCTTACATTTGCGGTTGCTATCATGTGTTTCGGCTTGCTTTCGTTTACTTGCAGACCCATTGTTCTGTCAGCTTCCTCGAGTTTTATAAATGACTCCTTGGCCGATGCGACCGATCTCGCTATTATGTGTATGTCGTCTGCATATGCCAGTATTTGGGTCGATTTGTTAAAAATGGTGCCTGTAGTTAACCTTGGAGTCCTTAATTACTTTCTCTAGTGCTATATTAAATAGCAGGCACGCCAGTGCATCTCCTTGCCGCAGTCCTCTTTGTGTGCTAAATGTGTCACTTTGTAATTTGACTGCACACCGGACGTTTGTTAATGTCATCTGTGTGAGTTCTACTAGCTTTCGGGGTATCTTTTTTTTTCGGGGTAGCTTCGATCTATTTACGTTATCGTATGCCGCATTAAAGTCAATAAATGTGTGACATGTGGCTATGCTCCATTCATGCGTTTTCTCTAGTATCTGTCGTAGCGTAAACAGCTAGTCAGTGGTTGGTTTGTTGGGTCGAAAGCCGCACTGATACTGTCCGACGATATCTTCAGCATAGATTAATAGTCTATTGTATAGTATGTTGGAGAGGAGTTTGTATATAGTGTTGAGCAGTGTAATTCCCCTATAGTTGCTGCATAGTAATTGGTCCCCTTTCTTGTGCAGGGGGCATATTATGCCATGGTTCCATTCCGCTGGCATTGTTTGGCACAGGTGTTCCATACGTCTATTATTATTTAATGAATCTGGTCTGCTAGTGCTTCTCCTCCGCTTTTAAGTAGTTCTGCTGCGATTCCATGGCTTCCTGGCGACTTACTGTTGTTCAGCTTTTTGATTGCGGCTATGACTTCTTCGTAGATTAGTACGGGGGTATCCTCATAAGCATTTTGTGCAGTCGGACTGGCCTGTGTTGCTACATTTCCAGCTTCTTCGTCGTCGTTTAACAGTTCTTGGAATTGTTCCGTCCAGCGTTTAAGTATTTCGGGCTTTGTATTTAGGATTTTTCCTTCCTTGTCTCTGCACTTAGTGATTCTGGGTATAAATTCCCTCCTTGATTCGTTTGTCTTCTGGTAGACTTTCATGGTTTCATTATGTTTCCGTGAGGCGTCTATTTCTTAAATTTTCTTGTTTTCGAATTTTCTTGCTTTTTTGCCTTGTGTACCTGCTTTTCATCTCTCCTCCGTTGTTTGTATAGTTCAGCTGCGTTTCTTGTATTGTCCTCGCTGCATTGCTTTATAGGCTTGATTTTTCCTGTCGGTTGCCTCTCGGCATTCTTCGTCAAACCATCCATTTGTCTTGGTTCCCGTGGTCGTGCCTAGTACCTCGCTTGTGGCTGCTTTTATCGCTGTTTTGCACTATTCACATCGCTCTTCGGCTCCGATTTCTCTATTTTCTGTTGGTTGCTGTAGTTTGTTGCTTATATTTTAGGAAAGCTTCCTTAAATTTCTCTGTGTTGTACTTCAGCTGGCGCTGGGTTCTGGCTTCCTTGACCGTTGATATTCTGGCTCTCAATTTTGCTGCCACTAGGTAGTAGTCTGAGTCTACATATGCGCCCCTATATATTCTCACGTCTAGTATGTTGGATGCGTGACGGGCGTCAATTAGGATGTGGTCTATCTGATTAAATGTCTGTCCATCTAGTGACCGCCAGGTTCTTTTATGAATATCTTTGTGTTCGAATCTTGTGCTACTTATTGTCATATTTTTTGTGGATGCAAAGTTCACCAGTCTCTCTCCACTGGGGCTCGTGTCCTCGTGGAGGCTGTGCGTTCCTATATAATCCCTATAGATGGTTTCTCTACCCAGTTTTGCGTTAAAGTTGCCCAGGGCGATTTTGATGTTGTTTGCTGGGCATTGGTCACATGTGCGTTCTAACTTGTCATGGAAGTATTTTTTTTTCGTCGTCTTCTTTCAACGTCTTCCGTGGGGGCATGTGCATTTATGAGGCTTATGTTCTCCTCCTAATCTTCCTCGGATCCTGAGCTCGCATATTCTCTTGTCAATTGGGGCAAAATCCATGACTAGTTGCCTAACTTTTCCGTTTACTACTAATCCACACCCGAAGGCGTGTTCACTGTTACTACAGCTGTAATACACGTCGGTGTTGCGCTGCTGCAAGATTCCATTTTTAAGCCATCTTATTTCTTGTATGGAAATTATATCGGTTTGGTATTCTTGAAGGGTATCGGTTAATTGTTTCAGTACACCAGATCTATAGAGGGTTCGCACGTTCCATGTACAAATTCCTAAATCGTCCTTATTTCGTTTGCCGGGTCGTTGCCGTTGGTTCCGTCCAGTCCGAGGCAAATCTTGAGGTTTCGTAGTAAGTGACTTTTTACGGTGGTGGGGATATTAGCCCACCGCCTCAACCCTCCTCCTTTATCCGGGATTGGGACCGACAACAGCGGCCGCTGGTCTACTCAATTCACCCAATGACCACCGCAGGCGAAGTTAAAAAACTACACAATCATGTCTAGTTAATTTGAAAACCTACTTAATTGTGATGAAACGAAAGAAAGATTTCCTGCATGTGCCGCGATCTACAAACTACAAAACTCATCTCCAACTAGTAAAGAAGAGATCAAAGAGATCATCAACAATCTTAAGAATAATAAGGCAGCTGTAGAGGAATCAATAGTGGCTACTGAAGCTGGTAAATAATGAAACTCTAGATGTACTAGTCCAGCTTTTTGAGGAGATCTGGAGAACTGGGATAATACCAACTAAATGGCAGTCAACTTTATTCCATCCTCTACACAAATAAGGCTATAAAAAGAATGCCAATAACAATAGGGGCATCTCATTATATCTGTTCCATATAAGATTCTATCCAAAGTAATACAGAACGGAATAGAAAGTCATCTAGATTAACTGATTGGGGAATATCAAGCTGGTTTCCGAAAGGGCCGTTCTTGCCCAGAACAGATCTTTAACCTAAAGAACATTATCAGGGGTAAAAAAAAACTGGAGGAAGTAACTACATGGTCGTGTTTGTTGATTTTCAGAAGGCATATGACTCCAGCGATTGAGAGTCATTAATGAATATTTTGGAAGAGTTTGGGGTGCATGATACATCATAACAGCTAATCAAACAAACTCTCACTAACAATAAGACAGTGTCAAAAATAAAATTTATGGGTGAGATGAATTATCCCCAATCCTTTTTAACTGTGTATTGGAAAAGATCATTCGAGAATGGAAAAAGCTGTTAGCTGAAGAAGAAACAAATGAAGAGCGATTCAGACTTAGTCCTAAGAACGAAGGGGTATAATTGACTGATTGGCCTTTGCAAATGACTTGGCCATTTTTTCTAATTACATAGAGTCAGCAGTCAACAGCATCAGTAGGCTATCAGAAATGGCTGAAAAGGTTGGACTCCAGATTTCCATTAAAAAGGCAAAGTATATGACGAACATCTACGATGGAACCGAATGGTTGATCACCAATCCGGGAAAAATTGGACGAATCAAGAATTTCAGTTATCTCGGTGAAGTCATTCAGGAGCATGGATTAGAAGAAGAAGCAATTAATGTCAGGATAAGGAAGTTAGACCAGGCAGTTTCAGACATAATACAGTTTTAAAGCCTGAGGGCTTATATGAGCCCGAAACTATAACTAGCAATAGGCAAGGTCAAGCTGAGCGACTGGAAAAACGAGAAAGTAGGATATTCAGGAAAATCCTAGATAACAGATGGGTTGATGGACAATGGCGAATGAGAGCAAATGAGAGCTTGTACAGCAGGACAGAATCTATTGCAGCATCCAAAAAGGGACGATTGTTATTTTACGGTCCTCTCATGAGGATGGACGGTGACCGACTAACAAAAAGAATATGGAGTTTCATCCAATCTAAAAACAAGGCCGAGATGGTTCGAAGAATGTGAAAATGATCTTAGGCAGATTGGTATCTCAGAGAGAAAGGTTCCTGACAGGAACAAATTTAAAAGATTGGTGAACAACTATCAAGGTTTTAAAAGAGCATCAACGTCCAAAAGAAGGAGAGGACCTTTGTACGAAGAGCATAATCAGGCACTTATTTGTGGGCTCAGAATATAGCAGGAAGTTAAAGCTGGTACAAGAACAAGACCTAGACACTAAAATGAAATTGGTTGTTACGACGCAGTCCATAGAGGCTCAATTCGATGTATAAAAAAGCGAATTATAAAACTTTTATTGTTATCATTATTATTTGTATGGATTTAAAATGATATATCATACTTCTTTGAAGTATTAATACCTACTTAAGGTAATAATCGTGGCTATATCGTAGATATGTGTGAAGGTTTGGTGATGAGAGAAATATAAATTGAAGGGCAATGGTGGGGGGTGATGACAGTGTATAATAATAATAGATCTATGGAGATACAAAAAAAATAGAAGATTTCCTGAACGAAGGGGAAAAACTGCTGATAGGAGGAGACTGTAATGTAAGAATTGGGGAAGGGATTAGCAGTAGTGGAGGTGAAATTACGAGGAAATCTAAGGATAAAGTAAGGAATGCTCAAGGATAGCTGTGGTTGGAGTGGGTGAAGAAAAATCAATGGGTAGTGCTAAATGGGTGCTGTGTAGGAAACTGGGACGGGAATTTACTTTTGTGGGAGGTAGTGGTGAATCCGTTATTGACCTAGTGGTGGCAAATGAGAATTCAATGCAATCAATAGAAAGTATGAGGATTGGTATTCGACGGGACTCCGATCATATGCCGGTAATTGTAACCCTGAAAGATAAACACGAAACAAGGGGAAGTGGGGAAAGGATAATATATAGATGGGATCAGCCCGCACAAGAAATATATGCCACGAGGCTAGCAAAAGTTGATTGGAGAAACCTCAAAGATATGAAAGAAATAACGCATTGTATGAGAGCGTCAATGGTGGCAAAAACGATGAAGATAACTGGAACCAATTCCACATGGTTTGATGAAGAATGCAGGAAAGAAAAGCAAAAGCTGAGAGAGGTGATAAACAGATGGAGAGAAGGAAAGAAAGTCAACGAAGAAATTAAGAAACAAAAACTGAAGCTTGAGAGAGTTATGAAGACAAAAAAAGAAGATGGGGAAAAGAAAAGGGTGGAAGAGATAGAACATTAATAATGAAGCTGAGCTGTGGCGGTTCCTAAGGAAAAACGGAGGTCGAGGACAAGGAGTGACAGACAAATTTGAGATAGAGGATTGGAAACAGCACTTCATGGAGTTAGTAGGAGGGGGGGGTAGATCAAGAAGAACCGATGAGGCACGAACTCGGTATGAGGATAGTGGAAGAAGAGGAATTTTCAGTGGAGGAGGTTGTAAATATGGAAAATCCTTAAAGAAAAGAAAGGCGGCAGGTCAAGACAGGGTACCGAATGAGGCTTGGATCACGGCAAATGAGCAATGTTTGGAGAGAGTGACAGACGAATTAAATAGAATATGACGGAAAGAAGTTGGAATTCCAAACAGTTGGACGGTGGGGGAAGTGATACCTGCCTACAAAAGTGGTGAGAGGGACGAAATGAGAAACTATAGGGGTATAACACTCATGGATTCATCCTATAAAAAGTATGCGAAATTATTGGAAAGGCGCTTGGGGGAGGAAGTGGAAGGAAAAATGTTGCTACCAGAAACGCAAGCAGGTTTTAGAGAAGGAAGGGGAACTACTGAACATTTAATAACCCTGAGGTATATTATCGACCAGGAATTAGCAAGTCCCAAGGGTAAGCTCTTTGCTCTGTTCCTATACTTAAAGGCTGCATATGACGGTAAATAGGAAAATGTTGTGGGAATGTTTGGAAAAAAGGGGAAAATTGGAAAATTGAGAGATGGTATCGAGCGGCTGTATAAAGAAACGTGGTGTAGAGTCAAAGTGAGAGAGAGTAAGTCAAGCGCTTTCAAAGTAGATATGGGTCTGAAGCAAAATTGTCCGCTTAGCCCGGCACTCTTCAATATATTTGTGGCAGATTTGGAAAAGGTCCTGGCTGCTAGACAAGCAGGGGGAGTGGTGGTGGGGAGGAAGAAAGTGTGGAGTCTGGCGTACGCGGATGATGTGGTAATACTGGCAAAATCGGCAGGAGAATTGAAAGAAATGATTGAGAGATTGAAGAGATTTTTTGATAAAAGTAAACTGACTGTAAATGTAGATAAAACAAAATGGATAATGTTTAAGAAAGGTGGAGTGTGCAGGAAGGAGAGGTTCGAATGGAAGGGAATGGAGATAGAGCAGGTTGGGCATTTTAAGTATTTAGGGTTGGTATTTTGGAGTGGGTGTGGTAATAAAGAGCATATAGAGTACGTAACAAAAAAAGCGTGGGTGGCGGCAGAAAGGGTGAAGGAAGATGAAGGCGTGGAAAAAGTGCAACTACAATTCTTTAAAAAGGCCCTGAAATTAGACAGATCAACTCCTTCCTACATAGTACTGCGGGAGCTAAATGCATTTAAATTACGAATTGAAGCAAGCCGACGAGTGAATGGAATGACTGAGGAAAGAATTGTAAAAGAAGTGTTCAGGGTAGCAAGTTTGGAAGGAATGAATGGTAGGAGATAGACAAATTGGGGAAAGAATAGAAGGAAACTGTATGAAGGAGGTGGTATGTCTATTATGGAAATGAAGAGTCTTAGGAGGGAAGGCGTGCGAGTTGACGAATGGCTAATGGTAAGGCTGAAGGAAGTTGAACTGCAAGACCGTCAAAGCAAAATAATGGAGAGCAGATATAGTAAGGACTATGTGGAAATACAAATATTTGAAGAGCTACCTAAATACTTAAAATCAACAATTGGCCTGAATGCCCAGTCAGTAATTGCCAGGTATAGATGCGGCTGTGAAGAAAGAGGGCGAAAGTATTGGATGGATGACAAGTATAAGAGTTGTGGTGCATGTGGGGTAGGGAAGGAAGTGTGGATGCATTGGTTTGAGGAGTGCAAAAAAGGAGAGTGGTTCGAAAGAGAGAGAGAGTGTTAGGGTCGAAATGGAAACAGTGCATGAATGAGAATGGTAGTGGTTTGATAATGATGGAAAGGATAAAGGGATGGAAGGAACAGGGGACGGAAACGGAGGAATAGCCCAGTGAAGTTTTTTTCTCTTTCTATTAACTTGGACCTTATTTTTTATGGTGTGCGAGTATTTTGTTTTCTTTTTTTTATATATATTTGGTTAGTTTTGATTTTCTTTTTGTTGTTTTTTGGTATTGTAAGAAGAAAGGTTTATGTTTTTTAATTTTATGTATGTATTTTATTGTATGTATGTATGTAATAATCGTGGCGTCAACCGCAGATTGTTCAGGCACCAGCAGCATTTGCGTCACTCAAATGGTGCATATGGAAGAAAACAAACATATCCCCAAATAACAAAATTCGTATATTCCGGACGCTCATCCTACCAATTCTTTTGTATGTAACAGAAACGTAGACGCTACTTCAATCGGACCTCAACAAACTCGAGGTGTTCCAAATACTTTGCCTAAGACATATTATTGGTGTTTCGATTCGCGAAGTTCGAGCTAGATGCGATCAGCAACTACCGATTGTGGAACAATTACATACACGCTGTCTACGATGGTTTGGTCACATTTTCCGTATGAAGGAAAATCGGCTTCCACGCAAACTCTTTTGGACAAAACACGTAGAAGATATGGACAAAACATGTAGAAGACGACCTCAAGAACCGACGACTGGACCTCGATGAGACCAGGGATATTGCCCTTGATCGAAAAGTGTGAAAGCAAATCGCAAATGAAGCGAAAAATCCAGCGGCACCAACAGCAGCGTATTGGTTACGAGAACGACGTCCACCACAATCGCCAGCTACGGATTAATGAAGAAGAAGAAGGTAACAATCGACGTTTTAAAATCAACATAGATGAATATTTAACTATTTCGTATATTAATTACATCTCCAAAAATATAATCAATAATTAAATGAGTTAACAATCTGCTTAAACTAGAATAAATTATCTACTAAATAAGGTATTGGACGATACATTTATGTTAGAACTAACTGAACTACAAGCTAACCTAAACTAATATATAAAATAATGTATATCATAGTATCAACTGTCTAGCTTTGTATATGTGGACTAATTTCTAATCATGTAGGTTTGATTGTGTATATCTAGTCTCGGCTTCCTAGTCAAAATAAAATTCAAAGATAATACCAGACAAGACCATACAAGACCAGAAAAAACCAGACAAGATCAGACAAGAACATACAAGCCCAGACAAGACGAGACAAAACAAGATATGACGAAACAAGAACAGACAACACCAGACAAGGCCAGTCAAGACTAAACAAAACTAGACAATACCAGATAGGACCAAGGAAGACCAGAGAAGACCAATTAAGAGCAGACAAGACCAGACAAGACCAAGTAAGACAAGACAAGATCAGACAAAACCAGAAAAGACCAAACAAGACCAGATAAGACCAGACAAAACCAGATAAGATCAGACAAGACAAGTCAATATTAGACAAGAGCAGATAAGACCATAGAAGATCAGAGAGGACCAGAAACACCAGATAAAATTATTCAAGTCTAGATAAGATTATTTAAGACAAATTCGAAAGTCTAAATAAGCAAAATTACAATGTTGTTTTTTCTCTAGATTAGTGTTCTTCAACCGGCGTTCTATGGAACCCTAGGGTTCCACTGAAACATTTAAGGGTTCTGCGAATGAATTCTAAAAAATCTGAACTTCAACCGGCGCCGGGGTTTACAACTAGATACTATGCGTTGCGCCGCTCTCTGGGACACGTGTGTCGATTGGAGTTATTCTTCATATTGGAATTCTTCATTTGCTCAGTCGCTTATATTAGACGAGGACGACGCACATTGCCCTTATAAATAATTTCAAATATCTGGTGTTGTAGATTTATTGTTAAATTCTTATAAAGGCAAACGGTAGTAAGTTAATTATTTTATAATAAATTGAGTTTTTTTTTAACTTATCCTAAAATCCTTTAGAAATATAATGCAGAATAGGCTTAAAACTGGGAAATTTGAATCAAATCCAAAGAACAAGCTTCATGCTCTCTTGAAAATTCCACCAGTTTTCCGCCAGCATTGGAGCTGACGGATAATATTGAAGAAGAAAATAAATTAGGATCTACTAGCCGAAAAGTACGAAATGTGGAAGATTATTTGAATTTTGGATTTAGATGGATTGGTAATAAAAATGAGACAAATGGGTTTTGTGTGGAATGTGAGCAAGTGGTTAACAACAACAGTTTAAATCCTGCAAAGTTAGAGCGTCATTTGGAAAATAAACATCCGAAAGTATGAAGGTAAAAGGGTAAAAGCGAATATTTCAAAAGAAAATGTCTTGAACAACAGCAGAAAAAGAATGCATTTGAAAGGTATGTTCGTGATGATAATAAAAATGTTCTAAAAGCATCTTATTTAGTTAGTTTGCGCGTAAAGAAGGCGAACCTCCTACGATTACAGAAAAAAAATTTAACCTTGTACAAAAGATTTAATCAGATGCATCGGTGAAAAAATTGCAAACAAAATTGACCTCGTCCTATTGTCTGATAATACGATTTCACGACGAATTAAAGATATGTAAGATTACTGCGAAGTGGAACTAGTAAGGCGTTCGAAAAATGCTAAAGATAGACGATTCTACAGATGTGGCTGGATTAGCAATTTTATCAGTTTTCGGGAGATACATACACGAACCCAATTTTCAAGAAGATATGCTTCTTGCAAAGTTCTGCCAACTCAAACAACAAGTGAAGAAATATTTGATTTACTTAATGCATATTTTGAAAAACATTCAATTTCTTGGAATGCATGTCATCATATCGTCCCTACCATGTCACACTATCGAATGTGAAAAAGTCGTTTTGTCATATTCAATACCCTGCTCTTGCATTGGGGGCGATTCGCCTTGTGCCAAAACCTGGAATCTGTAGCCCCTAAAGCAACGCTGGAAATGTCTTTGATAAAGTATCGAACAAGAAGGATTTTCAATATATCACACTATCAAACCATATGAAATATGAAAAAACGACTTAAAACTTTGATATGCACGAAAAACTTAAAAACTTAAATATGCACGATATATGCACTGATGGAGCCTATGGTTGATATTATAGAAGGCGTAATAGCACGTATAAAGAAACTAGTTCCAGACATAAAAGCCAGTCATTGCTATCTTCATCGTCATGCTCTCGCTGTGAAACGGATACCAAAAGCATTGCAAGCTCTCAATGAGGCCGTTCAGATGGTTAATTTTATCAAATCCAGACCTCTAAATACCAGGATATTTGACCTATTGTGCAATGATTTGGGAAGATTATATAAAAATCTCCTTCTTCATACTGAAGTAAGATCATAATGTTAAATAGGGGAAAGGGTCTGACCAGACCCTGGGAATTGCATGATAAAATTCGAATGTTTTTATCTGAGAGTGAAGTTTCTGGAAACCTTAAAGACACTAATTGACTTCTAAATCTATCCTACCTTGCAGATATATTTTCGTACATGAACGAAGTTAATCTTTCACTTCAAGGACCAAATACTGCAGTTTTTAAGGTCGATCAAATCGAAAATCAAGCTTTGGGAGGAATTCTCTCTCTATCAGCATTTTTATGTCCCTCTTCTGGGCACCTGCTCTCTTCTCTGCCACATATCCAACCTCAGCACTAAGATTTGAATATGGGGGACCTAACGGTTTAACGTAGGATCCGAACGACAAATTTCCAAAGAAGGTATTAGGCAGTTAAGACCCCACGGTTGTATAAGCCGGATAAATGATTTCCTGGCAACCAATAATATCGCATTCGACCAGAATTAAAAAAAACATTTTGGAATATTTAACGGGATTGCAAAAGACATTTTTCGAATATACCCCCCCCATTTGCAATAATCGGATCGAATAGGAATAAGTTGAATCGAAAATTCTTTTAATGAGTGTTGTGATATGGGTACATTGCCATGTAAGGAAAGAGAGCAATTTATAGATATATGTACCGACACTACATTAAAATCTACATTTGGACGGAATGGCATTGGCCCGTTTTGGATAAAATTAAGGGAAGATCCGGAAATTTCTAAACGCGCGGTTAAGGAATTAAAGTCTTTTAGTAACAACCTATTTCTGTGAGAAATGCTTGTCCACATACGTCGCTACAAAAACTAAGTATAGAAATCGACTTGATGCCGAAAATGATGAGTCACCAATTAACACCGATCCATCAAGATATTGATAAATTATGCAGTCATAAACAAGCATAACGAAGTCATTCCTTTTTTAAATAATTTTTTTCTTTTGATTACAATTTCATTTATATGTATGTATAGTACAAATATTTTATATGGAATTTATAATTTTCTTTGAATAAATGCAAATTTATTTATTATGACAAATTTTTACAACAAATGTAGGGACGAACCTTGTATAACATCTAATGCGATTCCCCCCTGAATCAAAGTGCTACTAAACAGAGAGTTCCATAAAAAATTCTCAAAAAAGGGTTCCGGGGGATGGCAAAGGTTGAAGTACACTGCTCTAGATAATTCTGTTCTGGCAGATTAATCTGGACTAACAAAACTAGTCAAAGAAAACTAGGCTCTTCATTTGTCTTTTTAATGTCTAATATTCCCATTAATTTGCAATCACTGTTTGCAATCTAGTTCTATTTGTCTTATATTATCTGGAGAAAAGCTGGGCGGAGGAGTAAAGAAATAATAAATAACAGTATAGAAAAAAAAAACTGTCCATTTAAAGCGTTATCATTAGACACAAATCTCTGTATTTTTTCGCCGGTTTTCCTCGTGCCCGTCCCATTTTCCATTTCGGATAATTTAGCGCAATAATTCGTCTCCTTTACTGTCCCTTAATGGCCGTGCGGATTTTTCCTCAGCGGCGTCGTTATCTCCGTTGGGAAAAAGGCGCCTTAGCCCTCGCGTTTTGCGTTTTAATGTCCCTATTTTTTTGTTTGTTCTGGTGCAGTCTATTCTTCCTCGTCTGTAGGTTGTGCGCTGTTGCGGACTTTCCGATCCATTTCATCCGCAATGAGCGCAAAAAATTGGGTATAAATAACACGCCGGCGGTGGTTTTATTTTTATAATTAATTTAGTTAATGGGGAGGGTTTTCTTGCCAGCGGTTTCAAGTTTATGGACGGTGAGTTTAAGTGACGAAAACATGAATATCTTAATTAGTTTTATTTAAAAATGAAATTGTTTGCAAATTTAATTTCAACTTGGCGAGAAAGTGATGCCTCCCAAGCTTCAAAAGTTTCAAATAATGACAGGAAATTTTATACAGGTAAATAGAAGAAAATATTTTTTTTGTTTTCCTGTAAAGGTTTTCTGATTTTAGTTGTTTTACTACCATTTAACGAACCCTGTGTCCAATACTTAATAGGATTTTATATATTATACTACTTTATATATTATACTTTACTTTAACTTTACTCTATAGGAATTTTTCTCTTTCGTTAAAGTAACCACTTACAGATTGCTGAAAAAATTATTGTTATATTTCTGTAAAAATCTACTTGTTTGTATAAAAAAATTACATTCTGGAAAAAATTAAAAAATCTGCTTGGAACCAATTCCTGTCATATTTTAGATATCTTAATTAAGTCTAGAAATCTCGTCTTTTTCAATCAAATTGCTCAATTATCTCCTAGTCCAGCGGTGGCAAAAGGTTGGCGACACATGTCACAGCTGACACGTTGAAGGGGTCTTTCCACACACATGTCAATTCATAACCTATTCTCGTCAGCCCAGCACATGGTTTTCAAACTAATGTAAGTGTATACCAATTTATAATTCAAAAGAGCAAAGCTGCACTTATGAGAGATAGATCTCGAAACGCATCTGATAATGATATTTATCTAGTTCGCTAGTCGCTAGTCTAGTCGCTACCTAATTGCAATGATATTTATCTAGTTTCTTGTTTTAGTGTCACGAAAGTGAATTAAGTCCTAGTAAATAACACAAATATTGGGTTGTTTCAAAAGTTTTGTCCGTATTTATTATTCTACTTTAAACTGTAATATCTCAGTTAAGGCTTCACACGAGAACGATATTTTACTCGCCTCCTCTCGTCTCGTAATAGCGAGACAAAACCGAGACGAGACAGTTTTGAAAATTATTAAGGCGAGAGCGAGGCGTATGCGGTCTCGATCTCGCGAAAGCCAGAGCATAATGTGGTCTTGCTCATGATATAAATACAAGGGGATGCTCTTGCGCATGCTAATCTAGCCAGCCAATTAGGTTGCGGAGCTTGCAGATGTCATAACTGCATCATTACGCGGCGAATTTGAATTGTTTAATAGTATGAAGGCCAGACTGTATTTTTTTTGTTAAAAGATGGTGATTTTTTAGGGAAGAAAAGTACATTTAGGTCCTTGAAAATTTTAAGAGATTTTGATGAACTATTATACGCCCCGGTAAGAGTCAAGTGTACACGAAGGTGATGTCAGCAAGCTGACCCAGCTATGCGCAGAACTAGTCTCATTTTCGTTCACGGGATGAGCATACCCTTGTATTTATATCATGGTCTCGCTCTCGCCAGACACGAGAGCGTATGCGTTTGTTCACGTTGCAAGGTTAACGAGTTCGTGTTAACATTGGCCATCAAGCGTTTGCGCGGGTGTGACCTGTTATCAGGTTAGGTTAGTATACTAACTTAAGTTTAAGTTTTGGTTAGTATACTAAGCTGAACAGCACTAATTGTATTGAAAGACATGATGAAAACATGCTATCGTTTCTAGCGATAAGTTCGTACTGGTTGAACTTACAGACGTCGCGAGTGAATCGCGCGTTCCGCCGCTAGTTCGACGTGAACACACACAAACATCTCACGCGTTTGATATTGCCGCGAGCGCGCCGCGCGCGCAAGTCGTTAACTTGCCCGCTACTTAGACCGCACGTGCGTTTCGTACGTGAACACTTCGATATTACGCCATATGTTTGATATGTCGTGACCGCGCCCGCCACCGCGCCGGCGAGTCAACGTGGATAAGCACTATGAGGTCTCGCTTTTGCGAGACACGAGAGTCTCGTTTCTGATCTCGTTAAATCCCAAAACCGAACCTACTTCTTCTTCGATATTTTACTCTGAATGAATTGATATTAACAATCTTTACAACCATTCAGCAAAAATATCAAAACATTGGAAAGCTAATTTTGGTGAGTATTTACTACTGAAAAGAGAAGATTTAAGTCAAAATATTTTACATTGATGTAAGTTCATGCAACGATTTTCCCCACTCTTTCCAAGATGTCCAAGAATTTATTCATGATGGCAACATCAGTAAGTGTTGAAAGATAATGATCAAAACGCGCACATCATTAAAGGAAGTTGTGATGCAAGCATTATTATATATGAACTTTTGGTCATTTTGTGACTTAGTAAAATTTCAATTAGTTAATTTATAAAAGTTCAATGTTTCGTAGCTTCAAATATTGTAACCTGAATGAATAAAGTATTGTAAAATTGTATTGTATTATATAACAATTATCTATATAACAATTAATCATGCATATATTAATTACAATAAAAGTTATGATTACCTCGTTTTGGACTATCTTAACAATAAGTTCTAGCAAAAACGATATTTGACGAGATGAGAAGAGACGCGACAAACGATTCCTTGAGCGAGAGCGAGACTGAGACGATAATAATTTTTTTCACAACTAACGATAGCGAGACGAGATTTTTGAAACTCTCGCCCGATCTCGTCTAGTGTGAAGCCCTAATATCAGTGAATAATTATTCAATTTCATCTAAATTAACACCATTTGAATCAGAGCACTTTTGCTAACATAACACGTGTCGATTAATTCTGTCGGCATAAAAATTGGGTGCTCGGCATTCGATGAAGTCGACAAGGCCGTCTTTGCCTGGTCCTGATTGGCGAAGGTTCTACCGGTGAGGAAGTTATCGAAGTGCTTGTAGCGGCAACGAACCGTTCCATTTTTATTTTTAGTTTTACGAGGGCATTACAATAATTACCCAAATATTTTCGGACAATTTCCGAAAATATTTTACTAGGTCGACAATGTAATCCTCGAGCAGATTAAGAAATATTTGTATTTTTAATTTTACGAGGGCATTACGGTGATTACTCAAATATTTTCGGACGAATTTCCGAAAAGATTTTATTAGGGTCAATAGTGTAATCCTCGGAAAGATTACGACAATATGTTTTTCTCTCGAGAATCGGTAATCACCAAAGCGACAAATACCCGAATGTAGAAAAATAATCACCCCCCAGATGAGGGACCAGTATATCTGGACATAATATAAATACCTGGACCTCCGAATAATCAGGAGAGTAAGGCGCAACCAACCAACGACTCCAGTTCAGTTCAACAGTCAGCGAAGTGACACCGGTCCAGCCAGTGGACCCAGTCAACCATACTGAGGACAGTCAGCGAGTGACACTAGTCCAGTTCAGTCCAGCCAGTTCAACCAGACTCAGCCAGCAGCCAGTTAAACCAGACTCAACCAGCAGTCAGTCAACCCTATTAGCCAACGACGTCCACGAAGACGCCTTGCAACAAACTTGCAACAACAAGGTCTACCAGGACGCCTGCAACAACAAACAACGTCTACGGTAACGCATTTAACCGTCTACCAGACGTCTACGAACAAACACCGCAACAGCACCGACGATGACTAATTTAACCGTCTACCAGGACGCGGGCAATAACAAACAACGTCTACGGTAACGATTTTAACCGTCTACGAACAAACGCCGCAACAGTGACTGATAGGTGCAAGTTGGTTTCGCATAAGAAACCGACACCGTCAGCAAACGACGTCAATGATGAAAACGAATGATGATCAATGATGACGAAACCAATCAGCAAACGACGTCCATGAAGACGCCTTGAAACCAACTTGCAACAACAAGGTCAATGACGAATTGAACCGTCTACCAGGACGCCGGCAACAACAAACAACGTCTACGGTAACGACTTCAACCGTCTACCAGCCGCCTACGAACAAATGCCGCAACAGCGACTGATAGGTGCTAGCTGGTTTTGCATAGAAAACCGCCTATCAGCAAACGACGTCCACGAGAGCGCCTAGCAACAAACTTGCAACAGCAAGGTCTAAAATGACGCATTCAATCGTGTACTACGACGCTTGCAACAACAAACAACGTCTACGGTAACGACTTCAACCGTCTACCAGCCGCCTACGAACAAATGCCGCAACAGCGACTGATAGGTGCAAGCTGGTTTTGCATAGAAAACCGCCTATCAGCAAACGACGTCCACGAGAGCGCCTAGCAACAAACTTGCAACAGCAAGGTCTAAAATGACGCATTCAACCGTGTACTACGACGCTTGCAACAACAAACAACGTCTACGGTAACGACTTCAACAGTCTACCAGACGTCTACGAACAAACCCCGCAACAGCGACGACGATGATGAATTCAACCGTCTACCAGAACGCCGGAAATAACAAACAACGTCTACGGTAACGACTTAAACCGTTTACCAGACGTCTACGAACAACCTCCGCAACAGCGACTGATAGGTGCAAGCTGGTTTTGCATAGTAAACCGCCTATCAGCGAACGACGTCCACGAAGACGCCTGAAACAAACCTGCAACAACAAACGTCTACGGCAACGACTTCAACTGTCTACCAGACACCAATGAACAAACAAAGAACAACAGCAACACATTCTATATAGCGTTATCACTGGCCAGGGGGGTGATGTAGCGGCAACGAACCGTTCAATTTTCATTTTTAAGGTTTACGAGGGCATTTCAATAATTACCCAAATATTTTCGAACAATTTCCGAAAATATTTTATAAGGGTCGATAATGTAATCCTCGAGCAGATTAAGAAATATTGGTATTTTTAGTTTTACGAGGGCAATGCGGTGATTACTCAAATATTTTCTGACTAATTTCCAAAAACATTTTTTAGGGTCAATAGTGTAATCCTCGGGAAGAATACGACAATATGTTTTCCCCCCGAGAATCGGTAATCATCAAAGCGACAAATATAGAAAAATTATCAACCCCCAGATGAGGGACCAGTATACCTGGACATAATATAAATACCTGGACCCCCGAATATACAGGAGAGTCAGGCGCAATCAACCAACGACTCCAGTTCAGTTCAACAGTCAGCGAAGTGACGCCGGTCCAGCCAGTGGACTCAGTCACACCGGTCCAGCCAGTGGACCCAGTCAACCAGACTCAGAACAGTCAGCGAGTGACACTAGTTCAGTTCAGTCCAGCCAGTTCAACCAGACTCAGCCAGCAGCCAGTTCAGGCAGAGTCACCCAGGATACAGTCAACCAGACCAGTCGAATCCAGTTCAGAGAGTCCAGCTCCACTCAGTCCCTAAACAGTGTTTGTATCTCTTGTATATTTGTATATATCGTCAATGTAAATAAATTCCTCTGCAAACCGTGAGTGATACATTATTTCACGGCGTCTAACACCCCACATGCTTGAAAAGATGGTAGTCGGTTGACGAGAGATCTGGGGAGTATGGTGGGTGAGGCAGAATTATTATTATTTACCTTTATTGGCATTATTATAACACAATATATACTTCCTCACTCTCCAACAATACAACAAAACAAAAAAAGAAAGCACAATAACAAAAGCAAAAAAAACATTAATAGTAACCTGACCCAAAAATACCCCAAATAGTCAAACTTAAAAACTAAAAGCCACTACCTGACTCGTCGTCCATGCAAACTTTAATCCCAAGCCCAATCTTTACATTTATTTTTATTCGCTATTTCCTATGTTGCCCTTTGCACTCTACCATATAATGTGTCCATCTGTCAGTACCCTCTCCGCATATGGTACACAAATTTTCCTTTTCCTTCAGCCAGTACCTTCTTCCCTTTTCATCGTTGCCGCACCGGAACCTGGCTATTCTACATTGGCTATCGCTGGATACTCTGCTTAGGTACAAATGGAGTCTGCCGTATACTTGTACCTTGTTGTACTCCCGATTGTACCTGCTTTCGTCTATACGGCATTGTCTTATCTGCAGCTCTATCTCCCTACTCCTGTCTCCTAACAATTTTTCAAACCTTACGCCTTCCCCTTGCATACTCTCTATCTCCTATTTCGACCACCCTACTCGTTTATACATTTTTTTCCATCCATTTCCCCATTTTGTTACTCTAATCCCTCCGACACCTTCCTTCCTTAAACTTTTATACACCTCTTTCGCTATCCTTTCATGCCCTAACCTATACACTTTCCTATCGCATCTAGCCACTCTCACTGATGCTTATACTGCAACTTTATAAACATTGGCTTGCAGCACTGATAACGTCTACGGTAACAACGTCTATGTTGTTTCCACACTGTCATTTTTGCCACGAAACTCTCTTCAAATTTATCTTTCCAAGCATTCCAAAACCTGTTAGCAGCCACCCATGCTTTCTTGCATATGAAGTTATTGTGCTCATTTTTGGACCCATTACTACCAAACATAAATCCTAAGTACTTGAATCTGCTAACCTGCTCTATAACCTCTTCTCCTTACATCAAGCTTCCCTCTTCCTTACCAACTTTCTTTCTAAACACCATCCACTTAGTCTTCTCTACATTCATAAATAACCTTCTTTTCGCAAAATATCTTTTAATCCTTCCAATCTTTTAATCCTTTGATTTCCCCGTTTTGTTGTTGCTAAAGCAACTATGTTGTCCGCGTATGCTTGAGACAACACCTTCGTCCTACCTATTAACACTCCTCCTGCCTGCCCATTTTTTAAAACCTTTTCTAAATCAGATAAACACATTAAATAGGACAGGGCTAAGTGGTCACTCTTGCTTTAACCCTTTCCTAACCCAGAATCTTTCGGATTTTTTCTCCCTCATTCTTACTCTGCAGCTTGTATTGACGTATAGTTCTGTAACCGCCTTCACTAGCCACCCGCTAATCCTTTTTGCTCTCATCAGTTCCCAGAGCATCTGTCGGTTTACTGTGTCATATGCCGCTTTAGGATCTATAAATACAGCATACACCTTACCACCTTGCTGTCCCAGTTCTTGCTCCATTCCGTATTTTGAGGTAATCTGCTGGTTCGTTGTTCCCCGTCCTTTTCTAAATCTGCCTTGTATTCCAGGAGGCAGAACATAGACGCTCAATTCGTTTAATTTTCGGACGGTGATTTGTAAAACGTGCGGACGTGCGTTGTCGTGGAGCAGGATCAGACCTCTTCTGGTGACCATCATTTCGTCGATTTCCACACAATAAGAATCTGCTGCGATAGTTTGGCCCGGTTGCAGAAAGTTATAGTGAATCAGACCAGTCGCTGACCACCATGCAGTAACATGATCTTTTTTTGTGGCTTGATCATGTTGTCGTAGATGATCCACTTTTCATCACACGTGACGATCCAAGCCAAAAAAGGATCGTTTTGGTTGTGAAAAAATATAGAAGAACATACCTCCAAACCGACCGTCTGTTCACCTTCTGGCAAAACAAGAAGTTTCGTACCACTTGGTTGACAGAAACCGAGAAGGATATTAAAGAACTGGGAATAACAGATCTCCAAAACAGACAGTCTGTGAGACGTACCCTGAAGGAAGTCCGTGGATTTCAGGAAAAAACCCGTAGGAAAGGTACCTGCTGGACAGAAGAGAGAAAGGAGTTACACCGGCAGAAGATGCGACAATACTGGGCAAAGGTCAAAGCCCAACAGTTGAATAAGCGTGGTCCAAAGTAGGCCTACTCGAAAGAAGAAGAACAGACCTCGAATAGTGAAAAATTCTGTCGATTTCACTTTTCGAGCTTTTTGGCCTTTCCAATACGTCCAGTGTTTTCGCCATCTCACGCACTGATTTTAATGGGTCAGTCTCCACCAGGGTCGTCAAATCCTTGTCCTGGATTACTGTAGGTCGACCATTTCGGTGCTCATCTTCGAGACTAAAATCACCGGAACGAAATTTCGCAAACCCACGTCGAATAGTGCGTTCATTAATACTATTATTGTCCAAATGCCTTTTGGCATTTGAACTCTTTTTCGGCAGCGTTTTGGTTCAATTTGAATTCGTAGAGACAAATTGGCCGAAAATCGCTTAACGACATCATATAGTAATAAACTGAAAAGAGGCCAAAAATAAAATTTGGAAAAAATAACAGCATCAATATATAGAGTTCACAATTCTCTATCGATCAGTATATAGCACGACATAGTAGAATAATTATTCATTGAGATATCGAGCTACAAAAACACATGACATTAAAACGGACAAAACTTTTGAAGTAACCTTGAATATATTTATGTATACAAGCTGTGTTCCGCTGTAATAAGTTGGCATTCAAACAATTTTTTGTTTGTTGCAAAAGTTTATTTATACTTCACTTGCCCAAAATCAGAAATGGTTTTTATTCATTACAAAAGTTACATGGCACGTCAGCATTTTAAATTGCGAAAATTAAAAAAAAAATTCGCCGCCCCCTTTCTAGTCGGTGAACAAAATCAAACAGATTGCAGCCAATATTTGGATTGCTTGAGTTGTGTTTCGATAAGTTTCCATAACCGTCCGTCATTTTAATATTGCAGAGAAATTGCAACATACAGGGATAATTGCAACTAAATTGCCAGGTGAGCATGAATGTGTCATAAGAAAAATCCATGTATACAACAAAAGGAAGCAAAAGTATGATTGGAAGTAGTTCGATTAATGTTGAGATACTATAATTGGTTCGAGGTATCTCGTCGCTTTCGATCAAATTGTCTAAATATATCCCAGTCAGAGGACATAAGCAATCAATATTCGGATTGTCCGAGCAGTCTTTCGATTAATTGTCAATCCAATCGCATTCGTACGATTAAGTATTTCACAGAAATTGTTCTCTTTATGGGCGATTGTAAAGGGATTATGCGGAAATCGTGATTGACTCGCTTAACAAACATGATTAAGAAAAGCAGGACATTGGCAATGGCCATGAACTAAAATGTAAAACGGAAGTAAACAGGTGCAGTAACAAGATGCAAGAATACGAAAACAAAACTTGTTTAAGTAAATTCATTAAAAAACTTTCAATCAAAAAAGAAAGTATTCAATTTAAAAGTTTCCAAATTTTGTAGTTTTCAAGTTTTTAAGTTTTCGAATTTTGAAGAAGATATTTGGATTGTGTGAGCAGTCTATCGATTAACTGTCAATCTAAACGCAATCATCTGTTCAATATTTCAAAGGAATTGCTCTGTTAATGGGCGATTACAACCGGATTGACCGACGATCGTGAACGGGTCGCTTAACAAACACGATTACGAAAAGCTGGATATTGTCAAAAGCCATAAAATGGAACGTAAACCGGAACTGAGCACGTGCTTCAAGAATATTAAATAAAATCGTGTTTAATTTCGTTTATTAAAAATGATTCATTTCGTCCTTCTTGCTACCCGAATTCCTTTATCATTATTTCAATACTTCTAGGTAAATCACGCGTAGAAAATTCGGCTTTCCCTATTTTCACGTTGCTTTCCATCACCATAACCATCCAATATTTTCCCTTTTAAAGAACCCCCCAATATATCCAACAAACTAAATCCCCAATAACGATAAGCAGACGTTCAAAAACCCTGCGTAAAATAATGAAACCCTTAGTACATACAGATTTAGACAAACAAACAAGATCAAACTACACCAAGAAGAAACACAACAAAATATAAAAACTATAAAGTCTAGAACATGCTAAATAAATGAGATTGTGTTATATAAAATTAGTAAAATATCTCAATCTACATATAGATGGAACTAGCTGCAGAAGATAGATATGCTTGTTACACCAAATAATATATTAATCAAAGCAAGTTTTTTTTGTTCAGCAATTTCCTCTAAAACGTTTCCAATTTCTCCCCCGTTAAAACCCTAAGCCTGTACAGGGCGCGAGTTCTCCACCATTCTCTCGTATCTACTTCTCACCCCAAACTGCATGTGTGTGTTCTTCGTGAAGAGAACATTAGGATTCGCGGCGAGCACACGTAATCCTCACTTCCATCGCGTACTCGTTTAAACGGGGGCGGTGCGGGGCGAGGGGGCAAGTTCGTTAGGGAGTCAGCGGCGTACGTGCCCTCTTTACGCGATCTCGCACACGCGGAATTAACGTCCGGGGGCTCGGGTTAGTGTGGCGCCGCGACGCCAAGAATACGTCAATCAGTTTATGTGTCGAAGATCCGATCCAATGGGGTCGTGCGCGACCCGCTGGGATCCGCACCGCATTCAGGAGAACTACCCAGACGTGATGGGTTTTTCGAATTTATCGATCGACAATTTTGATACTCCCTAACGAATTCGACTTATTCATATGACTACTGACTACTTTCATTTACCTACTACTAGTCTTGTATGTCGAGTCTTGTCTATTTAGTCTTGTCTATCTAGTCAAATCAAATCAGATTGAATAAAATTAAAACATTTATTCCCAGTGAGATTTAAAATCTATAGGGCGTGTGTATGAGGTTTCTATATCTATCTATATATCGATTTAGAGATCTATCTATATATCTATCTATATATCTATCTATATATCTATCTATATATCTATCATATATCTATCTATATATCCATAGGCTATATATGAAAAACCAAAAATTTACAGAGATTATTGTTCTAAGGGTGCCTTCTACTAACACCTCCGTTAGTAGAAGGCATCCTGGTTATTATAATGGCAATTCTCATTTTTGACACTGCTGCTCTAAACAGGTCTATAGAAGAGCAACCAAACAACTCCCTCATTCTTCAGCCAGGAGGTCCATCGTCTTCCCGGGCTCCTCTTTTCTGATATTTTCCCCTGCATAATAAGTTGTAGTAATTCATAGCGCTCTCCTCGCATGACGTGATCCAGATATTGAAGTTCTCTAGTTTTTATTGTTTACATGAGTTCTCGTTCTTTATTCATCTGGGTTAATACTGCTTCATTTGTTTTCCTCTCGGTCCATGCTATTCTAAACATACGTCGGTACACCCATAGCTCGAATGCTTGGATTTTATCCGAATCTTCTTTTTTGAGCGTCCATGCCTCCATTCCGTATAGAAGGGTTGTGAAGACGTAACATCTTATGAGTCTGATTCCCATGTTTAGGTCTTTGTTGGTTACAAGATTTTTCATTTTCATGAAAGCTGTTCTTGCCATATCTATTAAGGACCAGATCTTTTGTGTTTGATTGTTATTTTCATTTATTATGGTTCCCAGGTATTTATAAGAGCTGACTTTTTCTATATTGATGTTGTTTATTGTTAAATTGGTTATAATTGGTCTTTTGGAAACAATCATCAATTTCGTTTTTTAGTTGTTTATCTTCAAGTCGTATTTTTGGCTGACGGAGTTTAAACTTTCTGTGATTCGTTGTAGGTCTGTGATATTATCAGAAATCATTATGGTGTCGTCAGCATATCGAATATTGTTTATGCGTTTGCCGTTGATTGTTATGCAGGCTGTTTCATCCTCTAATGTTTCTTCGAAGATAGCTTCGGAGTATAAGTTAAATAACAGCCGTTAAATATCGCCCATAACACAGGGGTGCGTGTCTTGCCCCTTTTTGTATTTCGATGTCTCCTGTTGTTTCATTTTCAATATTAGGTAATTACCGCGTTTTGGTTCCAATATAAGCTTTGTATGATTCGGACATCGTAATCATCAATTCCTTTACTTCTAAGTATCTGGATTAGCCGTTCATGTTTGCCTGTATCGAACACTTTCTCGTAGTCAACTAGGCACATGAATACGTCTTTGTTCATGTCTAAACATATTTGTAATGGGATATTTATTCCAAACAGGGCGTCTCTAGTTCCTAGACCGTTAGTAAATCCGAATTGCGTGTTACCAATTTCTTTTTCGGCTTTTGTACTTATTCGTTTGTGTATAATTTTCAAGAAGATTTTAAGGGTCTATTATGTTTTTCGGAATTACTGTGAATGTAGATTTCAGCCATTCTCGAGGTATTTTTCCTGTTGTATATATCGTGTTGTATAGATCAATCCGTTGTTATATCTTGTGTAAAAACCTCATCAGATCCAGCTACTTTTCCGTTTTTCGCGTTCTTAATTGCGTAATTAACCTCTTCTCTAGTTATTTTTAATGCGGGTGTTTCGATATTTATATCTTGAGCCTCTGCTCTGTTGGCTCTGAAACGTTCTTTTAAATACCCTTCCCATCTCTTTATTTTAAGTTTGGATGATGTTACCGTCTTTGTCTTTAAATAGGCCACATTGCCTCTTTTTCCCATACAGAGATTAAAACAATGTAATAAAAATTAATTTTTTTTTTAAAATCATCTAAACTGTAGACTGTTTTGGTGACTAGCAGCTCCTTCAATCTATGTCTAAATTTCTTATGTTCTGATATTTGTCCGAGTTCTTACTCAGTTTATACGGCTGTACTTCGTTCCGTAAAAACTGTTGGATGTATCTGATTTGAAATACTTTCTTGTGAAATTTGCTGCAAATTTGATATATGGTAGATTCCATCCAGTGTAGATTTTCCTCTAAATTAATACCAAACAAATTGGGTTACATTAACTCTCTAAATCAGGGGTGGCGAGCCTTTTTATCACCGCGTGCAATTTTTCTTAAGTTTCCACATTATGAAATGCTGACGTGCCAAAAGATCAAGATCGTGAACGGTTTAAAATCGGAAAAAAATATAGTAGCGGGTGGTACCTCAAGGCTCTCTAGTGGGACAAACTCTTTTCTAGATATTTGTAATGATAACAAACTCCTTCCACAAAAAATTAAGGTATTGGAGTTAGAGGCGTCGCCAAGGTCTGGGTAAAATCTTCATTGCATCAAAGAGGACGAACAGTGATCGTAAACCGTTCGAAACTGGAAAGAATATTAAAGAAGCGGGTGGTACCCCAAGGGTCTCTAATGGGACAAACTCTATTTTTGATATGGGTCAAATTTTGCGCAGGTAAACTAGTCCCGAAACTATTTTATTTTTTTTATTAGTCATAATCAAACAACCCCTTAAAAATGTTACATTAAATACAAAATACATTGGACTAATAAATATTTATTACTAAAATATAGACTTATTTTAGATGTTTATAGTTCTTTTTTAAAGTAACATTGTGGTCATTTCTGGTAACAGAGTATGTCCCTGGTATCCCTGTGTATCCCTGGTATCACTCCGTTATAATAAAAATCAAATAATTGCATTTTCTACTATATCAAGGTACCTAAAATAAATGAATACCATAAACAGAGTATTGTTACCCTTTATAAAATATGTCTTAAAACCGGTAAGTATCAAAATGTAATAAGCAACTATATTTTAAAACTTGGTCCCGCGTATAGTGTAAAAGTGTCGGAACATTCTGTTACTGACTAAATTGCAACTTAAAATAGAGATATCGCTGCTTTGACTTTGTACTAGCTTGCTTTGGAGGTCTGCATGGATCCTGGTTGATCGCTAGGTCGAGCGGTGGGATACAAGAGGTGTTAATCGTCTTCGAAGCGTTGAACAGAGTGCGTATTTTTATTGTGTATCTCTGTTACCTACCTATTTATGTAAGTAAATCAACGTATTTTTCATTATTTTACGTCCAGTATGTTGACAAGGAGGTAAATATTATAAATATAAAAGAAAAAGTGCACTTTAAGCTTTACTTTCTGACTATGTCTTATGGATTGTAAAATTTACTACTCTGTTACTACACAACTCTGTTACTAGGGCGCAGTTGGGCGTAACAGAGTTGTTAAGATGGTAACAGCGTTGAATATGCCTATGTTCTTTAACTTTGTACTTGAAATTTTAGTAAGGTAAGACTACATCTGATAACCATACCACGAAAGGCCATCATTCACTTATAAGGCTGAAGTCCCAAGGTATAGAAATCTTAGTTGTTTCTGTTCGCGTGGTTTTTGCTCTTGCATGGATCCTACTAGCTTTCCGTTCAATTAAAAACTGCAGTGGAACAAGCAATTCCTTTCACTTTCGAAAACAATTGGGTGTCCAATATTTAGGTGCGGAAAAGGAAAAATATTCACGATATTCACGCTAATAAAATAAAACAAGGTGTTTTATTTTAACTTAGTTAAAATTTTCAGTTCAAAATTGAATTACGTATACCTGGGTAGCGCCTCCTCTGAAGTAGGTGAGGAAGGCGAGGTTAAATTTGTCTTTTAAGTTAATCGATGTTATTGCAAGTAAATTTAAATTGGTTGAGTATGATTTACCATATCAGTCTTTTGATAATTTACTTGCTATTTTTCATCCAGAACTTAAAAAGTCTGGAAAGGTAGAAGAATATATGTACTACCAATTTGATACTGTTTTAGATTTATTTGAGAAATAAGCAACTTTCAGTCCTCAGTTACTTGCTCAAAAATTTCTCTTTTTTATTGTTATATCGTTAAATCTAGATTGGTAAATACCAGTCATATGGATAATTGTTATAAAAATTTTAATTTATTGTATATGCTATTTTGACCTCAAGCTCAATTGAGTGCAATCTATTCATGTAAAATACAAAAAAAACTTTGTTATTGTGTTATTTTTCTGTCACAATGATTAAAGAACATACTAAAGATTTTTCTGAAAAGCTAGTTAATAAATATGGTAACAATAAAATACTTACATTTGTAGTTAATATATAAATAACAGTTAGCAGTTAATATATAAATATTTGGAGGACTTCGTAGAATTTAATATCAGTCAATATTCAATAAGTAACAGAGTTCTTGGAATTTAAATTAATAATTTTTGATAATTTAAAAAACGTTGTAATTCTAAATGTAATTATAAGAAAGAAGACTGTAATCAACGGTAATGCCAATATATTTGTGACTGAATTGTTTCATTTCATAATAAAAGTAAAACGTATTGATAACAGAGTTCTATTTTTTTAAGACATAACCCACAAAATCATTACTCATAAATCATTGGTTAAACATCGCGGGCGACTATAACTGACCAAAGTTCAGTTGTTTTATCAGACATGGACAAAAAGAAAAGTTAAGTTTGAATATTTCTATTTTTTCATAAATTTATCATTTTAAGTCACGGTTACCTGCTCAAAATTTGACAATGACCCATATTTGTTATGATCATAAGCTCCTTCCAGAAAAAAATGAAGTTATTTGAGTTAGTGGCGTCGCCAAGAACTGGGCAAAATCTTCCTTGCATCAAAGAGAACGAACAGTGATCGTAAACGGTTCAAAATCGGAAATAAAATTAAAGTAGCGGCAGTTACCTCAAAGCTCTCTAATGGGACAAACTCCATTCTTGATATTTGTTATGATCACAAGCTCCTTCCACAAAAAAAAAATAAGTTATCCTTGGTATTCCTTGAATCAAAAAGGACGTACAGTGATCGTAAACGGTTCAATATCGGGAGGAAAATTAAAGAAGCGGGTCGCACCCCAAGGCTCTCTAATGGAACAAACTCTATTCTTGATATTTGTTATGGTCACAAGCTCCTTCCACAAAAAAATGAAGTTATTGGAGTTAGAGGCGTCGCCAAGAACTGGGTAAAATCTTCCTTGCGTGAAATAGGACGAACAGTGATCGTAAACGGTTCAAAATCGGAAAGAGATTTAAAGAAGCGGGCGGTACCCCAACGCTCTACAATGGGACTAACTATATTCTTGATATTTGTTAATGATCTGGCGCAAACAAATAATTTTGCAATTATATTTTGTACGCTGATGATAGCAACATTGCAATATTTAACCCACACATACACGATTTAATTAAAAGTAGCAATTTAAAATCAAAAACGTTAGGGGATGATAAAAATCTATAAATTTTTAATGGACTTTAAATATACGCAAAACTTACTTTATGATTACAGTGTACTTCTAAAATTTTTGAAATTTGAATCAAAAAAACATCTAGGGATTGATGACACTTGATCAAAAGCTAAAATGGGACTATAATATTGAACTAACATGTTGTATGCCTATTCGAAACAAGAAGAAGAAGTACTAACATGTTCGACATTAAGTACTCTGTGTTATCTGATTCTAAACCTAAGAGAATGTGAAAATGTTGATTGTGAAAATATTTTACGGCATCGTTCAATTTAATTTATCATATGGTCTGATATTTTGGGGTCAGCAGCAAATATTAATGCGGTATTTCAAAATATATTACGAGCGATGTTCAATGTTCATCCTCTTTGTGCTTCATCAAGTACAACATTTTAACGCTACCATCCTTCTCCCGCGTGCCAATAAAAATTTACAGCGTGTCAGCTGTGGCACGCCTGTCATAGGTTCGCCACCGCTGCTCTAGATGATGTCATTATAGAGAACTCTTTGGCGCGGGAATAACACAAATTCAGTTTTGTTTCTATTGAGGTATAAACAGTTTCCGAGAACCAATTGAAAACATTTCGTCACCGAGGTTTTCTGGGCATTGTCGCTGGCTGCGGACTATAAGTCCGCACGTTTTTTTTGCGCATTCGTGAACAATGTACCATAGAATTCACTCCAGCTGCATTGAGTAATGAATAAAAGATTACCATTGGCCAGCTTTGTGTGTGTGTGGCACAATCATATGCCGCACACATTTTGTCTAATGTGTCTACCCCAACCTTAGACTCGTTATATTCAATAATCATTTCAGGTTTTCCTGTTGGTTCAGCTATCCTACTGTCGTGGTTAAGACTTTATATCACTGATACGTTCTTATTTTTTTTTTCGGGACATACGACACCAATCTTATATTTTTATCAATCGCAAACATAGTTGTACTCACGGGTCTTTGGGACACTTGGTTGACAGAAACGGAGAAGGATATTAATGAACTGGGAATAACATCTCCAAAACAGATAGTCTGTGAGACGCGCACTGAAGGAAGTCCGTGGATTTCAGGAAAAACCTCGAAGGAAAGGTACCCCCTGGACAGAAGAGAGAAAGGAGTTACACCGGCAGAAGATGCGACAATACTGGGCAAAGATTAAAGCCCAACAGTTGAACAGGCGTGGTCCAAAGTAGGCCCATTCGAAAGAAGAAGAAGAAGAAGTGGGATCACATCTAATCGATAACACGCTGAGCAATAGAATATTTCGTGTTGCCATTGGAAATTCACTGAGCGGCTGGAAGATACTTAATGACGGCCAACCTCAAAGCTCAGTTCTAGCTCCACTTCTGTTCAACTGTTACATAGCTGATATTCCCACAACAAGATGCAGAAAATTCGCCTATGCCGATGCCTGGACAATAGCAACCAGAAGCAAATCAATGGAAGAAATGGAGGAAACGCTTTCAGTCCACTTGAACACCCTAGGGAAATACTTCCACAACTGGAGACTCTAACCCATTGCAAAGCAAGATCTTCTTCTAAGGGTGCCATCTCCTAATGGAGGTTGGTTATCATAATGGCAATTTTTGATACTGCTGATCTAAACAGGTCTATAAAGGAGTAACCAAACCACTCCCTCAAATTCTTAAGCCAGGAGGTCCGTCGTCTTACCGAGCTCCTTTTCCTGATATTTTTCTCTTCATAATAAGTTGTAGTAATTCATAACGATCTCCTCGCATGACGTGGCCCAGATATTGAAGTTTTCTGGTTTTTATTGTTTTAATGGGTTCTCGTTCTTTATGCATCTGGGTTAATACTGCTTCATTTGTTTTCCTCTCGGTCCATACTATTCTTAACATACATCGGTACACCCATAGTTCGAACGCTTGGATTTTAGCCGTATCTTGTTTTTGGAGCGTCCGTGCCTCCATTCCGTATAGATTGGGAAGACATAACATATTACCAGTATGAATCTGATTTCCATGTTTAGGTCTCTGTTGGTTACAAGCTTTTTCTTTTTCGTGAACGCTGTTTTTCATTTTCCATCTCTATTCGGGACCTTATTCGGGACAGGCAAGATGGAGGTGGCTAAACAACCGCATGGCCAATAGAGAACTCAGTGTAAACTTCAGTAACAGACTGCCGTACCACTACCGGTATCCTAAATACCTGGGAGTAACTCTTGAAATAACTTTCTACTTCAAAAAACACCTAACTAAGACTGCCTCAAAACTCAAAACAAGAAATATCATCATACAAAAACTATGCGGCACTTCGTGGGAATCCTCCGTTGCCACACTTTGTTCTTCCGCGTTAGGGTTCGTTTACTCTGTGGCGGAATACTGGTGGGTTTTGAAGAACAAAAAGGTTCTTCAAAACCCACAACTATCAATAAACAGAGATATCGATTACATCGGAAGGATTAGGCTGCGCTCAAGAAAATCCTTAACAGAACAGCTGAACACAATAAATGAGTGGAGGCAGAAATGGACCCAAGCAGCCCAAACGGAACTTCACAACATGCCGAGCATAACAACCACTTCAGCCGGCTTTGATCTACCACGTAAGACATGGAGAACACTTAACCGGATTAGGTCAGAACCAACTATGGCAGATGTGCCGATGCTATTCAAGGTCATCCAAATGATTTCCTAACAGCGACACAAGAATCAATTGAGTACATTAATAACACTGGTGAACAAAAAATAAATAAAATTGTTTGTTTCCTGTGAATTTTTTCTTTTTTCTATCTCAAATTGACACGTATATTTTAAATATGGCAACAATTTTTCTCTAACAGCTTTTGTTTTTGAGTTATAGCTAATTACCCTCATTTTTTTACTTATATTTTCGTTTTATTGGACACTAAAATATATTTTGTTGTATTTTTCGATATGGCTTCGTCAAGAAGATGTTGTGTGCTTAACCCCGATTGTTTTTGCTACATTTGTGGGGAATCCTAGGCAAAAAGAAATCTGACGACTATGTCGAGCTTCTTGAGTGATTGATATCGAACTTGCAAGAGCTAGGTATTAACATGAGCATAAAAATCCTTCCTGTACTCGCATTTAGACCGATTTCCACAAAATCTGGGTGATTTTAGTGAGGAGCAGGGTGAAACATTTCATCAGGATCTTCGGACAATGGAAGATCGTTATCAGGGGCAGTGGGGCTCACATATGATGTCAGACTATTGCTGGAGTTTGCAACGAGATCTACCTAAAGTCGTTCATTCAAGGAAATCTAATAAAATATCATTTGCTAGTGTTCAATAGAATTTTTCTTAAAATAATGTATTATTTTTTGTCAAAAAAATAAAACTGTTTATTTCAAAAGTTAAAGCCGTTAGCAATCTCTCAGTATTTTTTTCATAGTCAGGGCCATAAAAATACCCAATAACAGAAAAAAATTAAATGAATCAAGACTTGTGTTGACCAATATAATATAGATATCCAACTGTTAATTAAAAATAAATATATTGTGTTTCACATTGTGCTACATGCTGTACCGTTATTTTTTTCACGACATATTATGTGATGTGTGCTATACGATAAATAAATGTCTGTCTTTCGTCTCTCCTCACGTGTATCCATACCAACTCACAAATATTGCAGTAAGAAACTTAAACGAAATTTAGACATCCGGAATTGTTGAACACCAATCCTATGGTTATTCCATAAATCGTTCGCATTTAGAAGACTTGCCTGCGGGGGAAGGTGTAACCCCTACCAGGCACGTCCCCGGGTGGCGGATAGGGGATTGCACACGCGGACCAACACCATTGCACGGTAACCATGCTTCGGCACGAGATTACCAGTTTCATCTTATCTTTCCTTCTTTGATCTTTCGACCTCCCTTGGTCAACTCTTCGCTCTACTCATGACCACCTTTCAACTCCTGATGCTAGTAGGTATCGAGGGCTAGGGAGTTAAACTTCTTTCTTCTTCAATCTATTACTCCTAATCCTACGGTGGTGGACCTTACCCGTGCCAAGAGGATGCATGGCCAGAAGGAGGTCAGTCTGGTCCCTAACGAAAGGAAACCTGGCAAAAGGTATAAATTGCACCCCCCCCCCCCCCTCAATGGATAGTGCAAACCGAGGTAACAACCACCAGGTGGGTACGGGCAACAGCTCGGAATCCCACCCTGCGCAAGCAGGCCGCCCAATCGGATCTGGTGTGGGCAATAATCCATTCCCGGAACGTGAGTTCCTCAAAAAGTCCACCCGTAAAGGGAGACTCCCGTCCTCTAAGGACAACACAAGTAGCAGGCTAACGAAACCCGGGCCTAGCACTAGTAATGATGCAGAGCTGAATAAAGCGACATCTAGCAAAAAAGAGGTGAAACCGTCCGTCAGAGCCTACAGGTATAGAAAGGCGACTTACAAACTCCTCGATAAATTTAAGGGCATCCCGGAGGAAAAGCGGTCTGATCAAGACAAGGCGAAACTCGAGTGGGCCCTTATAGTTACGAAAGAGCATGAGTCGGCGGCAACCCAGGGATCGTCCAAAAGAAAGGACAGATCGATGGACGAATCCCCGCTCATAGGGAAAAAAAGGGCACGACTGGGTCCTTCGCCACAGTCCAACAAAAAAGGACTCCCGAAGCGCTCATACAGTGAGATCATGAAAGATCATCTGGTATGGGCGGTCATTGACAGAGGTCACCGGGATGGGAGTATCGCGCCAGCCAAATGGGGACTGGTGGAAGCGGCTCTCTTGGGCAAATACCTGGACATTCTCCAGAAGAATCCAGGCCCAGCTCCTTGCTGCAGAGACGCAGGTTGGCATCAAGGACATATCAAGCTGGTGGCTTGTGCAGATCAACGATCAGCGGACCTGTACAAGCAAGCCATCGGGGAAGTGGGGGAAGTCTGGCCAGGCGCCCGAATCGAGGCTGTCTCAAGGGACAAGATCCCGAGCAGACCGAGATCGAGAGCCTGGATCCCGACGGAACCCTCTGACCCGAGGCCAATTCTGAAGATAATTCAGACCAGCAACCCCACGCTTCCAACTGAGGATTGGAGCGTTATCAAAGTTAGCGAGGCAGCGGGTATGAGAAGGCAAGTAATTGTCATCTTAAACGAAGCATCTCTAGCGCCACTGGCAGAAAGTAAGGGAGTGATCAGCTACGGCTTCGGCTCCACTACCCTGAATGTTTACAAGAGTGACCAGAGAACCCCAATCCCCTCGAGGGAAGGGAAGCCTCGGTCACATTCAGACAGTGAGATGTCAGATATGGGGGTCACGAATATGTTCGGACCTCTCCATCTAGATGAGATTAGCGAAGCAGAGGAGAATCTGGTGCTAATCTCTGTCACCGAAGACGACAACGACGTAACGATCGTCGCGGTGCCAGAAAACTCTCTTAGCGATGGTGGGGGTAATACAATGTAACCTCCACCACTCCAAAGCAGCCTCGGCTGCTCTGCTCCTCCAACTGTCAAAGGGAGGAGTCGACATCGCCCTAATCCAAGAACCCTGGGTCGTGGGTACCAAGATCTGTGGACTGGGCTCTGAAAAGTACAGGTTACTGTACGTAAAAAACGCAGGTAAGCCACGCTCGTGCGTCCTGGCGGATAAAAGCATCAACGCTTTTATGATGCCTAACCACAGCGATTGCGACACTGTCACTGTATCAATGGGACTTTCTGATCATAGGTTATGGTTGATCTCAGGATACTTAGCCCATGAGAAGGAAAGTCCCCCAGAGGCTTTCCAGGTTATAATCACAGAAGCCAACCGAGTAGGGGCGGACGTGATCATTGGAGCCGATGCCAATGCCCACCACACCATATGGGGCAGCTCGGACACGAACAACAGAAATGAGTCTTTACTAGAATTTATACTAACCTCCGACCTAGAAATATGTAATATAGGTAACACTCCCACCTTCACCACAGCCGTGAGAGAGGAGGTACTTGATATTACACTCGTTTCCACTAAAACGCCTAACCTTGTAAGCAATTGGAAAGTGTCAAAAGAACACTCCTTTTTTGATCATAGGTTTATTGAATTTAAGGTAGGCATACAGATGCAAACTAGGCCTAAGTTTGTAGACAAACGGAAGACTGACTGGGGTAAGTACAAAACTACCCTATCGGGTCTTCTATCGGAAGAGCTGCCCCCAACACCAAAAACAGGGGATGAGCTAGACAGAACTTTAAAACAGTTCACAGGTGCCTGTAACAAGGCCATGTGCACATCATGCAAAGTCGTGAGCAGGATAGGTAAGAGCAAACCACGGTGGTGGATGCCGTTAATAAGCTCCCTAAGAAAGGAAAGCAGGAGGCTGTTCAACGAGGCAAAAAGCACCAATGAGTGGACTGCCTATAAGAACAGCCTACGGAATTTCAAAACGGAGGTTAGGAAGGCCAAAAGGTCATCCTTTGCTCGGCTCTGCGAGCAAATAGAGGAAACCTCAGAAGCCAGCCGACTGCGAAAAATGTTATCTAAGGATCCGGCAGTCCAAAGCTTCATACAGAAGCAAGATGGAAACTGGACAACCTCATGTACAGAAACGCTGGAGCTACTCATGGATACACACTTTCCAGACAATGGAATAAGTGTAGTGGACTCCACCATAACTGCTCCACCTCGGTATCTGGCTGACAGAATTGTAGGTGGAGATAAGCTAACCTGGAGCATCAAAAGCTTCAAACCCTTTAAGTCACCTGGACCTGACGGGATCAGTCCAGTTGAGCTGCAAGAGGCCATAGATATAGTTACACCTTGGTTGGAGACTATGTTTAAGGCATGTATAAACCTCTCATACATCCCAAAAATATGGAGAGAGGTCGAAGCGGTCTTCATCCCAAAAGGAGGAAAGGCCTCACACACCTCCCCCAAAGACCTGAGACCAATCAGCTTATCATCGTCCCTGCTAAAGACACTTGAAAGACTGATTGACTTGCACATGAAGGAGGCATTACACCTTGAAATGCTGTCAATGTCTCAGCACGCATACACAAAGGGGAAATCCGTGGAAACAGCACTCCACGCCTTGGTAAACCAGATAGAGAGCTCGATGAGGCATAAGGAGTTCACGATGGTTGTCTTCCTCGATATAGAAGGGGCATTTAACAACGTGAAGCCTGAAGCCATAGAATCAGCCTTAACTGGACTAGCCATGGACAATGCTCTATGTCACCTGATCGGAAAAATGCTCCGTGAAAGGAACATTAGGGCCACAATGGGAGAATCCCACATAAGAAGGAAGGTGAGTAGGGGAACCCCACAAGGAGGCGTCCTCTCACCATTGCTTTGGAACATCACGCTAAATGAGCTGCTCCTCCAACTTAGGAAATCCGGCTGCAGGGTCGTCGCCTATGCGGATGGCGTAGCAATAGCGGCCTCAGGGAAACACCTCAATACAATGTCGCAACTTGTTGAAGGGGCCCTATCGAAACTAGCGCAATGGTGCAAAAGGTGTGGCGTAGATGTCAACCCGGCGAAAACCGAGCTAGTCGTTTTCACAAGGAAACACAACATCCCAGAATTCAGGCCCCCAATGCTAAAGGGCACTGAACTGGCGATCAAGGAGAGCGCCAAGTACTTAGGTCTCATACTAGACCGAAAGTTATCTTGGAAGCTCAACATAAACGAAAGAGTACGGAAAGCAACGGTGGCGCTGTACTCTTGCAAGAGAGCGGTGGGGAAGTCTTGGGGCCTCAACCCCAAGATTACCTTCTGGCTATACAGAGCCGTAGTTACACCAATACTCTACTACGGCGTTTTCATATGGTGGCCGGCACTTAATAAAAGAGTCCATCAAATGGCGCTTACAAAAGTGCAGAGAATGGCGGCGCTCATGATAACGGGAGCCATGAGAACGACGCATACGAAAGCCTTGGAGACAATCCTGGACATAGCCCCGGTCGATTTAATGGGCAAGCAACTTGCCATTACCACAGCACTTAGACTAAAGTCAGTGCGAATATTGACATCGGACTATCCTGGACACGCCGGAATAATCAATGAATTTAAAGGGGTGCCCAAAAACATAGACCGATGTCTAGCAACACCTGCTTTTGGTAACAACTTCTCATACCACATACCCTCTAAAGAGGAGTGGATGGAAAAGAAAGAGGTACCAGCAGGACACACGCAGGTCTTTACAGACGGCTCACGGAGGGAGGACAAAGTAGGCAGCGGAGTTTTCTCCAACGACCTCAACCTCAGAATTAGCTTACGCCTGCCGGACTACTGCAGCGTTCTACAGGCGGAGGTAACCGCCATAAAAGGGGCAGCAGAGTGGCTGATGGTAATTGGGGACCCTGGTGAACAGATCCACATTTACACCGATAGCCAAGCTGCTCTCCGGGCAGTTACTAGCGTATGCACCAACTAAGCAGTGGTGTCTGGCTGTCGGCGAAAGCTGCATGAGCTCGCAGCACACACCAACGTGAGACTCACGTGGGTACCAAGCCACAGCGGGATCTCAGGTAACGCAAAAGCGGATGAGCTTGCAAAGAACGGCACAAGCCTGCACTCAACCGAAATATTACAGGATATTGGTATTCCATTTGCCTCGTGCAAGGAGACCAAAGCCGAAATAACCTCGAACCTAGCGGAGCGAAGGTGGAGGGATGAAGAAACCTGCGAGGTAACCAGGCAAATATGGCCTCACCGAAACAGGAAAAGAAGCACCAACATCGTCTCTCTAAAAAGAAACGATATCAGACTGGCAGTGGGAGTCATCACCGGACACTGTCCCATTGGCAAGCACGCTGAGAGACTGGGCATAGCGAAGCGGGACTACTGCAGAGGCTGCCTGGACGAGGAGGAAGAGGAGAGTGTTCAGCATTACCTATGCCAATGCCCCTCTCTGACCGCAACACGATTGCTCTTCTTAGGCCGACCTTTCTTGGATGATCTCTCTGACCTCGCATCACTAAATGCGCAGACTCTCATGAGGTTCATCCACGGCTCGAAATGGTTTGACAAAATCCCCTGAGGAGGGTTGTACTGCAAGTACCGTGGTAACACAACGGGCCCATCTGAGGCCTATGTGAGCATTAGCTGCCACTTAAACCTAACCTAACCTAACCTAGAAGACTTGACTTGAGTACTCCCGCCAAATAGAGTAAACTAATCAATGCCTGAATTTCAGCTATGTCGGTTTCTTTCGCATTCTCATCACGGGCGTAATTTGCTTTATTCCGATCGATATGTTTGTTAGTCCATTATACAATTTTTATGAGGATGTGATCGTCAAAAAAATATTTTCAATTCAGATTTTTCATTTCAGAAACACTTTTATGTTTTTTACAGTTGATTTAGGACCCAGCAAACATGTAATCAGATTTTCTGAACGGATTATAGTTGAAGGAGGATCATGTTTTGACCACTTGGATCCTTCTTTTCCAACAAAAAATGGTCCCTGTGAAACCTCTTCTTCATTATCAGACATTTCCTGTTTCGTGTCTGAATTTAACTCTTGTATTTCTACTGCACCTACTTCATCGTCATCTTCATGATAATCATTCATAACTTCAATTTTTATTATTTATTTTTTTATTATTATTTTTTTATCATCAGCATCCTCATTCAACGCTTCTAACATTATGAATAGGATGGTTGCGACTTTTACTACGTGGTAATTCATACTTACATTGAATTGAAAAATTCACTATGTTTTTACCACACTTATAATATGTAAAAATGTTAAATAACTTTTATTCGCAGTTATATAAATTTCTACACATACCACGACTCGAGTTTCGACTGTTAAAGGTCATTTTCAAGTGATGACAAATTGATGTTGGAATGTATTTATACTAAGACTTTTGGGGCGGGAGGGAGGTTGTTTTTTTTCAATTAGGGAATTACCTGGAGGCGATTGAGCAAGATTACAGAGTTGTGAAAAGAGTAGGTCGGTTTGCTCATTAAGGAGATTAACGGATGGGTTACGGCTTTGCTTAAAAATTTCTAATGACTTCTAATGATGAAGTGTCGGGCCATTGTTGCAAATATTCAAGATTTTTAGATTATCTATTTCTGGGAATTTATGATTGCATTCGAGACAATGGTTTGAAAAAGAACTAGTGTCTTTTTCAGACGAAAAGCGCGAGAATGTTTTGAAAGCCATGTTGAAAAACTTCGTCCTGTCTGACCTATGTACACGCTATTGCATTCGGAATAATGAATTTCGTATACGCCGGATTTCTTGAGGCGGTCGATTTTGTCTTTGGCATTAAACAATATGTAGGACAATTTTGAGCAGGGTTTAAATGCTACTTGAAGATTTTGCATTCGAGGGACATTTGCGATGTGTTCGCTTGTTTTGTAAATGTTCGCTTGTATCGCCTGGAAACTTTCAACAAGTGATGCTTAACTATAGATCATAGATTACCGAGAAAGCCGTTTAGGGAAGTGGGGGACCTCGTAGTGTATGTGCGGACTGGAAGTCCGCTATCCCGTGGCGAAAGGTTACGTTTCTTCAGTAGCATTTTGGCTAAAAGTGGGATATCAGTCCCAGCATATTCAGGAAGGATAAAGCTGGCGTGCTCTGCATACAATGTGAAGTTACGTCGATTTATGAATCTTACCAGGTCTGAAATATATAGTAGGAAATGTGTTGTAGCGAGGACACTTCCTTGAGGGAAACCATCTTTGGAAATCATAACATCTGAATCTATTGGCCGATTACAGTCCTAGATTTGGTTTAAACACGTTGTAGATTTTATTTTCTGTCTTGTCTGTCTAGTCTTATCTGTCTAGTCTTGTCTTCTTCTGGGTAGCACTACAACCCTTGGTGGGTCTTGGTTGCGTTAACGATTTTCTTCCATCGGTCTTACACATTCAAAGTTATAGGTGTCCATCGTTATATTCTGGCCGATTATGTCCCTGGTTGGTTGTCGGGCAATGTGCATGTATTTGGTTTTTTCCTCGTTGATGTTGAGGTCCATTTTCTTACATTCCTTCTCTATATTCAGGAAGCTTTCCTTGACTTCGACAGTACTTCTTCCGACCGCGTTAATGTCGTCCGCGAAGGCCAGGATCATCTGTATCCCCTGGTTAGTAAATACTTCCGTGGTGATGTTTGTCTTCTTGATAGCCATATCTAGGACTATGTTAAAGAGTAGGGGCGACAGTACATCTCCCTGGCTCAATCCACTCATGACCGAAAATTCCTTTGTTATATGGTTTACTACTTTAACGCGACATCTGGTATTGTTTATACATAACTTCGTGAGAGTGATGATTTTCTGTGGTATACCTATATTTGCCATGACTAATGGTGTCGTAAGCTTGTCTGAAGTCCATGAAGCTGGTGCACGTCTTTATTGAATTCCCAGCGTTTTTCCAGTAGTTGTCGGATTGTAAATATCTGCTCCACTGTTGACCTCTTTGGTGTGAATCCACACTGATAGTCGCCAATTTGTTCCTCCGCATACGGTGATATGCGTCTCAATAGCACATTGGAGAGTATCTTGTATGCTGCGTTCAGTGGCGATATTCCCCTGTAGTTGATACATTTCATCCGGTCTCCCTTCTTGTGGATGGGTATGATAGTACCTTCATTCCATTCATCTAGCAAGTCTTCCCATTTCCACATGGCTAGTACTAGTTTATGTAGATCTTTTTGGAGTTGTGTTCCTACATATTTTAGGCATTCTGCTGGTATTATGTGGCATCCAGGGGTTTTGTTATTTTTGAGTTTGTTGATTTCCACTATTATTTCTTGGAAGCTTGGCTCCTCTACGTCTATCTCTGCTGTCTGGTAAGTTGTGGTCTCTGCTGTTATGCCGTTATCTGCATTAAGAAGATCGTTGAAATACTCTTTCCATGTTTTAAGTATTTCAGACGTGTCGTTATTAGTTCGTACCCATCGCTTTTTAGGATACTGCTTGTTATGGGTTTATATCCTTTCTTCATCCGCAATATTTCTTGAAAGAATCACCTACTATTGTTGCTTTTGGCATCCTCCTCTAGTTGCTGTAGTACTTTATTCTAGGCCGCTCTTTTCTTGTTCCTTATAAGTTTCCTTGCCTCCTTTCTGCATGTTTTAAATGTTCTATGTTGGCGTTATTATTGTCTTGAAAAATGTGTAATATGGCTTTATTTTTGTGTTTTGCATTTCTTCGCATTCCGCGTCATACCATTCTTCCTTCTTTGTCCTGCTTTTCTTTCCCAGTGTTTTCTTTCTGACCGCCATTATAGTTGATTTAAGGGTGCCCAGGATGTTTTTATCTATGACTTCTATTTCAGGGGTGTTTTGTTGTAATTGGTTTTCCATTTCGGTTTGGTATTTTGTTCGTATTTCAGCGTTTCCAAATGTGCTTACTTCCCATCTTGCTGTATTGGTGGCTTGTAGTTGTTTTTGTGCTCTTGATTCTTAGGCGCATTTTTTTCTGTACTAGGAAATGGTCGGAGTCCGCGTCTGCACCCCTTCGGCTTCTCACATCCATGACATTTTTTGCATACCTAGCATTGACCAGCACATGGTCTATTTGATTTCGTGTTCTGTGGTTATTCGAGAGCCACGTCTCTTTGTGTATGTTTTTGTGTTCGAACATCGTTGATACAACCATTAGATTGTTCGTCATTTGAAATATCGTGGAGGCTGTGGTGTCCGATATGCGGCCTGAGTCCAGGTTTTTCATCCCCTAGTAGGATGAGCATATCTTGTTTTGGTATAGTGCTAATCGTATCCTCTAGCTGATCTTAGAAGTAGTCTTAGTCAGTCTCATCTCTTTCTTCTGTCGGGGCATGGGCTGATATTAATGAATAGTTTTGCCATTTTCCTTTCATTCTAAGATATCAGATTTGCTCACTTATTGGCTTGAATGATATTATCTGTCCCACCAACCGCTATCTTACTACGAAGCCTGTCACGAATTCATGTCTCCCGTCTTGGTTGCCGCTATAGAATATCACTGATTGACTGACATTGAGGTTCCCGTTGTTGGGCCACCGGCTTTCATATACCGCCGTGATGTCGATGTTATATTTCTTTATCTGTTCTATGGCTCTCTTTGATGCCCCTGGTCTAAACCAGCTAAGCACATTCCAGGTTCTAATAATCATATTCCTTGGTCGTTGCTTGAGTCGTCTCCGGATATCCGTCCTTTTCCGAGGCTGGTCGTTACGTCTCGTAACAATCTGTTTTTCACAAGGTAGGGTTGTTAGCCCTACGCTTAACCCTCCTCCTTTACCCGGACTTGGGACAGTGACAGCTGGTGAGCTACTCAATCCACACATCAGCTGCCCCAGGTGGAGATTCTAGTCTTGTCTGTCAATCAAAAAATCAAAATCAAAAATAAATTTATTCTTCTATAAAAAAATATAACAAATTATTTATTAGATGAGCCAGAAGTGGTAGCTATAGAATTCTTCTAAGTTGTAGAAAGTTTGTTGCTCCAGTAGTTCTTTTAGTTTACTTCTGAAAATGTGACTTGCATTGGTGAGGGGGATCTCAATGTATTGGCCGGTTACAGTCCCAGATTTGACTTCAACACGTTGCCGATTTTCGGAGATGCATTTAAGCCATCTGGAGGATTTGCCACTTATTCTATAATTGAAGACATTGTCCTGAAGTAGACGGTAAGACAAACAGCCGCATACCTTCGACAAGGCGCCGAATATTCCAATGGCATAATTATTTACCTCAGTTATGATGGCGTTAAAACATTCAGTTACTATCGTGGCAGATTTGCCTTTGCAAAACCCATGTCGTTGCCTGGAATAAGTAGAATTATTTCTACAAAAGGCTAAACTACAAAATCTTAATTCGCACCAAATATTCCAGAAACTTAGCTAAAACAGATATTAGGGCTATGGGACAGTAACTGTTTGTTTCTTTCTTGTTTCCCTTTCTCCTTTTTAGTCTCAATTGACCTGTCTAGGCTTGTCTGTCTAGCCGTGTCTGTATAGTCGTGTTATTAGACTAGTTTAGTGTTGTATGTCTAGTGTCTTGTCTTGTCTGTATACTTTTGTCTCGATAGTCTTGCCTGTCTAGAATAGATTGTCTAGTCATGTCTGCACAGTCTTGTCTGTCGAGTATTGTCTGTACAGTCTTATCTGTACAGTCTTGTCTATTCAGTCTTGTCTGGTTAATATTCTCTGCTAGTCTTTTCTGTCTAGTCTCATCGGTCTAGTGCTGACTGTCTAGTGTTGTCTGTCTAGTCTTGTCCGTCAAGTCTTGTCTATCTAGTCTTGCCTTTCTAGTCTTGTCCGTCAGTCTGGTCTGTCTACTCTTGTCTGTCCAGTTTTGTCTATCTAGTCTTGTCTGTGTAGTCTTGTCTGTCTACTCTTTTCTGTCTAGTCTTATCTCTCTAACCTTGTCTGTCTAGTCTTGCCTGTCTAGTCTTTTCTGTCAAATCTTGTCTGTCTAGTCTTGTCTGTCTAGTCTTGTCCGTCAGTCAGGTCTGTCTTCTCTTGTCTGCCCAGTTTTGTCTATCTAGTCTTGTCTGCATAGTCTTGTCTTTGTAGTCTTGTCTGTCTAGTCTTATCTGACTAGCCTTGTCAGTCTAGTCTTGTCTGTCTAATCTTGTCTGTATAATCTTGTCTGTCTAGTCTTGTCTGTCTAGTCTTGTCTGTCTAGTCTTGTTTGCCTTGTCTTGTTTTTCTGGTCTTGTCTGTCTCGTCTTGTCTGAAGAATCTTGTTTGTATAGTATTGTCTGTGTAGTCTTTTCTGCTTAGTCTTGTCTGTCTAGTCTTGTCGGTCTAGCATTGTCTCTCTAGCCTGTCTGTCCGGTCTTGTCTGCCTAGTCTTGTCTGTCTAGTGTTGCCTGTCTGTCCGGTCTTGTCTGCCTAGTCTTGTCTGTTGTCTTGTGTGTCTAGTCTTGTTTGTCTAGTCTTGTCTATTTAGTCTTGTCTGTCAATCAAAATATCAAAATAAATATAATACATTATTTTATTCTTCTATAGAAAGTATAACAAAATATTTATTAGATAAGTCAGAGGTGGTAGCTACAGAATTCTTTTAAGTTGTAGAAAGTTTGTTGCTCCAGTAGTTCTTTTAGTTTTCTCCTGAAAATGTTGTGACTGGCATTGGTGAGGGGCATCGGTAGCTTATTTAGAATGTTTATTCTTCAGCGTTTTGCGTTTTAACTATAAATAGTTAAATTGGCCGTTTTAGTGTGCAAGAGTTGGCAGATTCTCCTGTCGTGTTCATGATAGTGTTTGGTTTTCTTAAACGAGTGTTTGTCTTTATGTACTAGACATGCTACTACGAGTATATAGAGACATGACAGTGTTAAAATTTAGGACTTCTAAAGTAAGGCCTGCACGAAGTAGTGAACCCGATAGATACCTTTGATGGTTCTTATTACTATTTTTTTGGCTATAAAGAGTGCTTTGGATTCCGGACATAAGCCCCAAACAGCTATCCCATACGTAAGTCTGGATTGTACCTCTGCAAACCAGAGTGTTAAAAGAGTTAATTTCGATACTACCTTTTGTAGAATCATCTTCCTAGCATTAATCCCGCTTTATTGTAAGATCTGCTTTTCTGCACGTTTTCTCCATTCTTCTTTGTCCTTCCTCTTATGGCCAGTGCATTGAGATACAACAGGAATTGTTTTACCGACCGGCTTGTTGTTGAGCCTGCCATCGAATCCTCCTGCTTTGGGACCGGGCAATGGCGGAGTTACTACCTTATCTGGAATGTGGATTTAAAACGTTTTGCTGGCCACTTTTTTTCTTATGGCGTCAACAGTGAGATTCCATTGTAAAGTGTGCTGCAGGTGGATTCCAAGGAACTGTATTTGATCAGACTGTGATAGCTCCACCGAGCCCATTTTTAGCTTGCAGTTTTTAGTTGCTCGTCGGCTTTTGCGGAAAACCAAGAGTTTGGTTTTTTGTATATTGAGAAATAGGTTGTTGCCTGTGAACTATTTCTATATCTTATGCAGAAGGTTATTAGCTTGATTCTCGTTTTCTGTAGCAGTACTGTGTGTGATTCTGAAACTAGAGTCGTCTGCATACATGGCGCAGTGCTCTCCATCAATGTATTTAACAATGTCTCCTATATAAAGTAAGAATAAAATTGGTGAGTATAATTCCTTGCGGGACCCCAGTGTTCATTTCGGGAGCAGAGTGTCCAATGTCCTTTCCGTTGTCAATTCAAACCGTGTGTTGACGTTTGGTTAAGAAATATTCCAAAGATTTGTCTAGTCTTGCCTGTCTAGTCTTGTCTGTCTAGTCTTGTCTGTCTAGTCTTGTCTATCTAGTCTTGTCTGTCTAGTCTTGTCTGTCTAGTCTTGTCTGTCTAGTCTTGTCTGTCTAGTCTTGTCTCTCTAGTCTTGTCTGTCTAGTCTTGTCTGTCTAGTCTTGTCTGTCTAGTCTTGTCTGTCTAGTCTTGTCTGTCGAGTCTTGTCTGTCTAGTCTTGTCTGTCTAGTCTTGTCTGTCTAGTCTTGTCTGTCTAGTCTTGTCTGTCCAGTCTTGTCTGTCTAGTCTTGTCTGTCTAGTCTTGTCTGTCTAGTCTTGTCTGTCTAGTCTTGTCTGTCTAGTCTTGTCTGTCTAGTCTTCTCTGTCTAGTCTTGTCTGTCTAGTCTTGTCTGTCTAGTCTTGTCTGTCTAGTCTTGTCTGTCTAGTCTTGTCTGTCTAGTCTTGTCTGTCTAGTCTTGTCTGTCTAGTCTTGTCTGTCTAGTCTTGTCTGTCTAGTCTTGTCTGTCTAGTCTTGTCCGTCTAGTCTTGTCTGTCTAGTCTTGTCTGTCTAGTCTTGTCTGTCTAGTCTTGTCTGTCTAGTCTTGTCTGTCTAGTCTTGTCTGTCTAGTCTTGTCTGTCTAGTCTTGTCTGTCTAGTCTTGTCTGTCTAGTCTTGTCTGTCTAGTCTTGTCTGTCTAGTCTTGTCTGTCTAGTCTTGTCTGTCTAGTCTTGTCTGTCTAGTCTTGTCTGTCTAGTCTTGTCTGTCTAGTCTTGTCTGTCTAGTCTTGTCTGTCTAGTCTTGTCTGTCTAGTCTTGTCTGTCTACTCTTGTCTGTCTAGTCTTGTCTGTCTAGTCTTGTCTGTCTAGTCTTGTCTGTCTAGTCTTGTCTGTCTAGTCTTGTCTGTCTAGTCTTGTCTGTCTAGTCTTGTATGTCTAGTCTTGTCTGTCTAGTCTTGTCTGTCGAGTCTTGTCTGTATAGTCTTGTCTGTCTAGTCTTGTCTGTCGATTCTTATCTGTCTAGTCTTGTCTGTCCAGTATTGTCTGTCTAGTCTTGCCTGTCTCATCTTGTCTATCTAGTCTTGCCTTGTGCGGTGTTGTATATCTAGTCCTGTTCGTAAAGTCTTGTCGGTTTAGTCTAGTTTGTCTAATATTGTCTTGTTCATCTAGTCCTGCCTTATCTTGTCTCTTTAGTCTTCTCTGTATATTCTTGTCTGTCTAATCTTGTGTATGTAGTCTAATTCTAGCTTTAAATTTCTAGTTAGAATCCGAAACAATTTAATTTATATTTCACAGAGTTTTCTGGTTTGTTTTTGTTGGGTAATTGTAGTCGGTGGGGCCGGGTGTAAGTGACGTGGGGTAATTAAAGTGTCCCTGTAGTCTGTCCCGTGTAAAATTTCGTGGATGCGGAAGTGGAAATTGTTTTTGTTGGGGACAGTGGGAGACGAGCCGGTCAAAGCAACTGGTAAAACTGGGAACGGGGATCGGTTTGGGAGCGGACGGGCCGCGATGTCCGGCGTAATGGAATCCGGCGACGCGTAACGAGTCGACGTTTCACCCTCCGAGGAGCTTTTGATGTGCTCCGAAGGGACGAATCTGCCCACGTTGAGGTTGTTAATGTTTTCCAAAGTGAAATTAGTTTACGGATGGGACGGATGCCGCGTTTGCCTCGTCTGGTTGGGAAAAATGTGCTTGGATAAACGGAAAGTGGATTCGGCGTTTATATATTCTTCTTTATTACTTTTGGAACTACTTTTTTGTTACTGAAAGGGTTTATTTTAAGCCTTCGTCTTTTACTTTGCTAATTAAAACTTTAGAAATTTTCCGTATTCATTATGTAACTGGAGGAAAATTGAAGGTAGAAAAAATTGTCGAGAGATTGAAGAGAGACTTAAAGACCTGAATACTTGATGATATGAAGACTTGATATCTGAAGACTCGAAGGCATGAAAGTTTTAGAACTTGCAAATTTGGAACCTAAATGTAACTGTAAATAGACAAGACTAGACTGCCAAGGCTAACCAAGCAAGGCTAAATAAATTTCAGTATCTAATACCAATATTAATGAGAGTTGTTAGCATTTTAAGCATTATAAACCCATAAATAATAGTGCAGATAGAGCGAGTGAGACTAAATGAAGCGGATTATGGGGCGCAGTCAGTTTGTATTATGTGTGTAATTTTCTGTGGATTAGTAACGAGAGCCGTTCGTGGAAATTTAAAAATTTTCCTCACGAGCTTTTCCCCGATAAAACCCATCAATTTTTCATCCCTTGATAACATGAAAAATAAAGAGACAGGAAGGGAAAAGAAAAAAAGATTCATTACTCTACAGGGAAAATCACTAGAAAATCATTTTAATATTGCGACTTAGTAGGTCTTAGTTAACTGCTGCATCTTGTCTATTTCAGTTAGTCTTATTGTATCTGACTATCGAAATCTTGTAGATCTTAGAATACTTGGACTTAAAGTATTAAAGGCTGCAAGAATATACCTTATTACGGTTAGTTAAGCGCACGCGCGTCCGTCATGTTTAATAGGTGGAAATATAAAAGTTTCGGGCACATTTTGATATTTTCACTGGTTATACGTCAAAAAGTGGCCGAAAAACATGGCTGAAAATGACACATGCGCATAAAAAAATTTCAACTATGAAAGGGTCTATTGAAAATATGATTACATGTAGACGTTTTCTGAAGACCAGCAGACTCGAAAACCTAAAGAGTTTGAATGCTTGAAACCTTGAAGAAGTTAGCATATTTAGACTAAAAGGTTTGAAGACTTGAAATCTTGATATATAAATTCTTGAATTCTAAATGACTAGATATCTAAAAAACTTGATATCTAAATTTCCATTGTCGATACTTGTATATCTGAGCATTTAAAATTTGAACTATAGCACTGCGCTATGAACACTACAAGATTTGAAATATTTACAAACTGATTAATTAACTGAACTTAGTCTCATGAAGTTATGGCGTAAACTTGTTATATATCGTTTGTATAATCTTATTTTGTATAATATCTAGATGATTACTTTTAAAAATGTAGATAATATAAATAATCATCAATTATCCCGTTCGGGGATAAAACAAGCAAAAGGGCCGATGAGGGAATTGTCGGGTCTCGGGGCAATCAAAAGCGTCGAGGACGCTGTGTAATGTTCGGATTCCCGAGGGACGGACAGGTGGCGGGTTTTGTTTGGGGGCGAGGGAGAGTGGAGCAACAGCCCTGCAGCCAGCGGAGCTAATTCGTGTACGGTGCGTGTAGGCCTGTTGCGTTCAACGGCGGGCGAACGCGGGGCGGATGCTCTCGCCGGAGAAAATCAACCCGAGGCAAGCGTTAAGAGAACAACCTGTGTGAAGATCGGGCCCTGGGGGATTGCCGTTAACGACTTGACGAACAATCGGCAATCAATAGTTTTGTAGGTTGCAGTGCTGAATTTACTTGTTTGGTTTTGTTTAATTGAAATTTACCAGTTATGTACGTTCGACTGAACATTTCTGGTATCGTGTAACTTGTTACCCTTACAGTGTTTGATTAGTCTAATAAAGTACAATACTTTAATTCTTGAAGATATAAAAACTGGTTTTCAAGTTCCCAAGTATTCCAATATCTTAGTTTTCAAATTTTCAAGTACTCAAGTCTTCAAAATTACAAGTTTTAAAGTTTTCAAGTTAAAGACATAAACACATAAACATGAGGAAATGAAAACATGAAGGCAAGAAATATGAAGACTTGAAGAAAAGAAGATATAAAGACATGAAAATATGAAGACATGAAGACTTAAAGACATGAGTGACGATGAAGACGAAAGAATGAGACATAAGTAAAATGAAGACATGAGGACATGAAGATATGAAGATATGAATAGCTGAAGAAATGAAGACATGAGGACATGAAAAAATGAAAACACAAAAGTATGAGGGCATGAAGGCATGAAGAATTGGAGACATAAAGATATGAGGACACGAAGACATGAAGACATGAGGATATGAAGACATGAAGATATGATGACATGAAGACATGCGGACATGAAGACATGAAGACACGAAGAGACATGAATATATAAAGATATGAATAACAGTGAAATGGAGGAATGAAGGCATGAAGACATAGGGACACGAAGAAATGAAAACACGAAAGTATGAGGGCATGAAGGCACGAATAATTGGAGACATGAGGACACGAAGACATGAGGATCTTAAGATATGAACACAAGAAGACATGAAGACATGATGACATGAAGATATGAATAGTTGAAGAAATGAAGACATGAGGACACGAAGGCATGAAGAAATGAAAACACGAAAGTATGAGGGCATGAAGGCATAAAGAATTGGACACATAAAGACATGAGGACACTGAGACATGAAGACATGAAGATACGATGACATGAAGACATGGAGGCATGAGAACGTGAAGACCCGAAGACGTGAAGACATGAATAACTGATGAAATGGAGGAATGAAGGCATGAAGACATGAGGACATGAAGAAATGAAAACACGAAAGTATGAGGGCATGAAAGCATGAAGAATTGGAGACATAAAGACATGAGGACACGAAGACATGAGGATATGAAGACATGATGACATGAAGACATGAAGAAATGAAGAAATAAAGACATAAAGACATGAAGACATGAATAAATGAAGATATGAATAGATGAAGAAATGAATATATGAATATATGAAGATATGAATACAGGAAGCCATGAAAACATTAGGACATGAAGACAAGAAGCCATGAAAACGTTAAAACATAAAGACATGAAAACTTGAAGGCATGAAGACATAAAAACATGGGGAGATGACATGAAGACATGAAGACATGAAGAGGGGAGATGACATGAAGACATAGGAATATGAAGATATTAAAACGTTATGTCTTTATGAATGTCAACTTTATAAGGATGGTTAAATTTGTAAATTGAAAGCAATTTTAGTTTAAATTTAGACAAAGGGTTTTGTCATGCAAAACTCTCCCCTAAAAAGCCCGCTCCGTCTAGTTGTATCTCCCTCGCAATAAATTACGAAAGCTTTCGTTTAATCTAAAGCGGAGGGGATTTTTAGGATTTGTGGTCAATTTTCTAGGTCAACGGTCAAAGGAGATCAAAGGATTAAAAAGTGTGCCATCAGCTCTAACCGACTATGTATAGAGAAAACAATCCAACAGATAAATCCGTCCACTTAAAACAATTAAACAACGTTTCCTGAAAATAATAATGAAAAAATAGGGTGGACAGGACGGAGAGAAGGGTTTGGGATCCAAACTTGAGCTGACAAGGAAATCCTGCAGGATATTTTGGTGTCAGGTTGATGTTGTTGGACTTTGCGGACCGAGGAAATCTCAATAACAAATGGTGAGGCTTTACTCAAACGGTGGTTTATACAATGTGAAAGCTATGGGGGTAATTTTAAAAATAGTTTGCTAATTTATAGCTTTCTACCTATTATTTTTTTCTAGTTTCTAATTTCAAGTATTAACCCGGGTAAAAGTTAGTATTCATGAATGTAGGTTTGAAAATTTGTAAATCTACCAGATTGAAAGTTTGTCTGTTTAGTCTTGTTGAAAATCCAGAAGTTTAAAAGTCTCAATGTCTAAAAAATAGTCATAAATTCCTTTCTTTGTTTTCACGTAATATACTGTCATCAAATTCACATGAAACAATATCAATAAAAACAAATTGCAAACAATTTGAAAATTAATAAAAATTGGAAAACAATTTGAAAATGGAAACAATTTGCAAGAAAAGAAAATTAGTTAAAATCAAGATTTATCATAATTGTGTCTTTAAAAGTTTGTGAAGAGAAGAAAATGTCACATGAAAAAGTAGCTTGCTGAGAATTTCTCGAGAAAATTTGCCGAGAAAAAGCTTGCAGAAAAAACTCACTCAATTTTGCTCGCCGCTCTCCACCCTCATCTGCGATTTTACGCCGAACTTTTCACCACCTGCACAAGCCATCACCAAGCCACTTTGCATGAAACAATAATAAAACTGGATTGTAAAGCAATTATTATGCATCGGGCGCGACACCGTGCGACTAAGACCGAGAATTTCGCAACGCGAACGAGTGAGACACACGACACTTGACCAATCACATCAACACAATCGAAGACATTTTGTTGTTCGGGGTGAGATTGCACCAACAAAAACGTAAACAAAAACAGAAATTGAAATATGCAATTTAACTAAATACATGTTTTATTAGAATTGTCAGTCTGGGTAGGTACTAAGCTAAACTAGCAAATAATTATTTATATCTATCTATCTAGATATTAAATGAAACTAAGAAATATCTACATTCTGTAAATGTAGTATTATCTATTAACACATTTAGATATTAGATTAGATTAACAAATATTTATCTACGCTGCAACCATACAATTTTTAAAATTTTTAAGACATGAAACCATAAAAAAAATGAAGATATGAATTATTCTTCTTAGATTATCTATCTAGATATTAATCTAAATTTCGTATTTTCTATTATTTACTATTATTTGTCTATGTAGGGTCATCTATCTAGATACTATAAATTAAAATAACGAGTTATTAATTAAATTGTGACAATGTAGAGAGTTACCTATTTACATATCTAGATGTTACATTATATCAAAAAATATAGGGTGCGCCAAAGCAGATAGTGCAGTTTCGATCTGTGGATGTTGGCTCTCACATTGGTCCAAATCACAATATTGACTGCCGCTCTGAATAGAGCTGTTGATCTCATTTCGGTGCATGTTCGTAAATTTCGCCGCCACAATATTCGTCTGCGTCCTGTTGACCTTCGACCCTCTATTTTGCCCTGTAGGATGAGTTGAAGACGGTAGTATTTTTCACCTCGCATGATATTCCGAAGTATTTCAATTTTCTGCGCTCGACGTTTGGTCCAGTTGTCCACTGATGCGTTGCAGTACCAACTCGTTTGGGACGTGGTGTATCCATAAGATTATGAGTATGCGGCGATAGCACTACATCTCAAATGCATCTATGCGCCTACATGAGGTATCGGTAAGGGGCCACGCCTCTGCCCCATATAAGAGGGTCGAGAGTTTATAGCATTTTAAAATTCTTATTCTGGTATGGATGTTGAGAGGTTGCACAGTATGTTACGCATCTTGTTAAATGTACCTCTTGCTTTTTCAATTCGGCATCTTGTTTTACAAGAGTGATCCCAGTCCATATTCAAGGTGCAGCCCAGGCATGTAACAGTTTCGGATATTGTGAGAGCTATATTTTTAGAGGTAAACTGTAGCTTGCCGATGACGCTTTTACTGATAATTAATATGTTTGTCTTCTTACAGTTTACCTTCATACCATATCTGTTGCATGCAATCTCTACATGGTCTATAAGTCTCTGAAGTCCTTCAGCAGTATTTGCTGTAAGGACGGTATCATCAGCATATCTTAGGTAATTTATTATTTCTCCGTTTATTACAACTCCATGTTGCCCAATGCCTCTTTAAATAGATGTTCTGAGTACACGTTGAATAGGAGGGTCGACAGTATGCAACCTTGACGAACTCTTCTCCTCCTTATGTTAAACTCTACCGATGTTTCGTTTTAGACCCGAACAATGGCTGTTAGTTTCAAGTATAGCTTTGATATTATATCTGTCTCTCTGTCGTCAATTCCTGACTCTCGTAGGATTGAGATAAGTTTACTATGTTGGACTCCATCAAAGGCCTTTTCGAAATCTATGAAGCATGCAAAGACGTCTACGTTGACGTCCCGTGCTCGTTGAATCAGGACCTGTATGGAGAATAATGCCTCTCGGCTGCCAAATCCCTTCCCGAAACCAAACTGTGTGTCGCTTATTCACTCGTCGAGTTTTCTATATATGCGCGCTTGAATGATATTAAGGAAAGCTTTTAGGGTATGACTCATCTAGCTGATTATTCTGTGGTCGGAGCATTCAGTTGCGTTCGCCTTTTTGAAAAGCGGAATGAATGTCGACAACAGTCAGTCATTTGGAATTTGACCGCCTGTCTAAGTTTTGTTGAAGAGGTTGGTCAACAGTTTTATCTGTTCTGGACCCAGTAGTTTAAGGACTTCTTCTTGAATCTGGTCTGGCACAGGGACTTTGTTGTTTTGAAGTTGATAGCTGATTATACTTTCTCCTATGTGATGATAGGCCCTTCCTCGCCAACCTTTGCGGGCATATTATCGATGTTTTCGTACTCCCATATACTGCTTCCATCTTGTGAGTTTTTTATCAGTATCGGTAATGATGTTGTCATTCGAGTCCAAGATTATTTCTGCACCCAGTCTTTGCTATCTTCATTTTGCTTCCTTTATTTGCTTTTGAAGGTTAAAGCTATCGTGTTTTTCTTAAGATCTCGATTTCGACACATTTTTCCTGTACCCTCCGTTCTTTAGTCTCTTTAATTGCTTTTTGGACTCTACTGTGTAGCTCCTTGTATTTTACATTATCTCTATTTCTGTGTTGTTTTTTTTTCTTCCATAAGTTCCAAGATAGACTGTTCCAACTGACAGTAATGGAGTTTATTTTATTTCATTCGGTACATCATGCCTTTTTATGTATTAAGTTTTGAAGGTGAGATCAGAAATATGATAGCAGTGATACTTTCATGAAGTAGATTTCTAAAATTTAATGCCGCATTTTGGCAAATCCAGACGGGTAGAGCGGCGATTTCTTCCTGCATTCGATCCTTGAGTTTTGTTCAAGGTGTGAAGCCGACGTTTAAAAACATTTTCCTTCAGGTAGCCCAACAAGAAGAAGTCGCAACTGCTTAAATCAAGTGAACGTGCGGGCCATTCCTCCAACATCTTTTGCAGTTCCTCCATTAAAATTAGAGCAGTATGGGCCGTAGCACTAGTACTAGTTCTTCCAATTGAGGTTCTTCCAATTCTTCAAATTAATTACAAAGAAAAAAAATTCCAACATGAAAACAGAGCGCTTAGATGTGACGTTACGGTCCCATTCTCAAAAAAAAATAAGGCCCAATCATCCCAAATTTAGAAGCACGGTCACTATTGGAGAGTGAAGAGGTTTATCGTGAAATTGCCTCGTGTTATTTTCAGCGCGGTACCAAAAATTTTGTTTATTCACCGCTCCACAGAGATGGAAGTGATCTCGTCAGGACGGAAAATAGTTGCCCTCGCATATATCCGATTCAACATTTCTTGGTAGCGATTCATTCGGTTTTCATACTCAGGAGGCTTCAATTCTGGAGCAAACATAATCTTGTTATTTTAAATTATGATGCAAAATCCTACTTAGTGAACAACTAGAAATATCTAATGCAATTAATAATCAAGCAAAAAATAATAATTAAATATCATTCCATTTTCGTGTATTCCTGTCGTTTGGGGTTTCGTAAAGCCCTAGGTCTTAGTGTGGAACCAGTTTCTTCGAATGTGCGTATCCATGTCGCGATTAAATTACGGTGAGGGATGGTATCACGACGCGTAAGATTGAAGTGTAGCCAGAACGCACGCTGAATAACAACTGAAAACGGCACGATCCTCCCGACACAATGAGACTGCTCCCAAATTCCTATCCACACCATATGGGATGTGCAGGCCGCGACTCGTCAAAATTGCACTATTTAAAAAAAAACGACGACATGAAGACATAAAACAATGAAGACAAAAAGACATGCAGATATGAAGACATAAAGACATGAAGTTATGAAGACATAAAGAGATAAAGACATGAAGACATAAAAACATGAAGACGTAAAGACATTAAAATATGACGGCAGGAAGCTATACAAACCTATAGAAATGTTCTGACAGATTTTCAGACTTTTAACCTTCCGATCTTTCAATCTGGTACATTTATAGATTTGCTTACCTAAAATCATGAATATAAACTGGTCCTCTGAATGTCTATATACTGGAAATTAGAAAGCTTATATAGAGAAATCTAAACCTTGATAGGCAATCCTCTTATCTACCGAGGTATTAGGCTAAATGTACAAACAATTATCTGAGTCTGTCTATGTAGATTTATCTCTCTTGATACTACATTAAAATAACCAGCTATTATCTGTATTGTGTCAATGTAGAGTTATCTATTTACAGGTTTTTAAGACACGTTGATATAAAGATATGGAGACATGAAGATAGGAAGACATGAAAGCGTGAAGACGTGAGGACATGAAGACATGCACACATGAAGACATGCATACGTGAAGACGTGAAAACTTGAAGTCAAAAAGACTGGATGAGGCGAGGACGTGGAAACATGAAGTCATAGAGACCTGGAGACATGAAGATATGAAGACATGAAGACGTGAAGATATAAAGACGCTAAGACTTGAAGACAAGGACACATAAAGACATAAAGTTGTGAGATACAAACAATTATCTGAGACAGGAAGACATGAAAACATAAAGAAATTAAGTCATGATAGATTTTTAGACTTTGGCGACTTGGAGACATAAAGGCTTGATGACATGAGAACCTGAAGTCATAGAGACATGGAGACATGAAGATATGAAGACAAGGACACATAAAAACATAAAGTTGTGAGATACAAACAATTATCTGAGCCTGTCTATACAAATTAATCTATGTAGATACTATATTAAAATAACAAGCTATTATCTATATTGAGTCAATGTATACCTTGTTATTTATTTACACATCTAGATATTACATTATTATAACAAATATTTATCTTTTATTACATCCATATAGAGTTTGAAGTTCTCAGGTTTTTAAGACACGATGACATAAAGACATGAAGACATAAATATATGAAGACATAAAAACATGAAGACATATTATATGAAAACAGGAAGCCATGTAGACATATAGAAATGAACCTCCTGTTAACCTTCTGAACTTTCAATCTGGTGGATTTATAGATTTGCATAGCTGAAATCATGAATACAAACTGATACTCTGAATATCTATATACGAGGGTTGGGGCATAAGTCATGGCAACTTTTTTTTTCTTGTAGATATGTGAACGGATCACAAACGTATATGTGTCGTGTGGAAGTTCTGCAGGCATAGTTTGTATGCAGAACAACAGATAGTTCTGTGATGGCTGGTAGTAGCGCAGCGAGAGCTCTGAAATCATGCAGTTGGTGAGTGTCGTACGAGATGGAAGTAACCCGTGTTGAGCAGCGCGCTTCTCCGAGGGAGAAATGCGATGGAATGTCACAGTGAATTAGTTGAAGCCCTTGGGAATCATGCGCTACCATATCGTACAGTAGCACGGTGGGTAGGAAAGCTTCAGCAAGGACGTGTGTCAACGTGCGGCTTGGCACGTGCCGTCATCGAGCAGCTCATGGATGAAGACAGACGATAGGTGAACAATCCTGCACGACAATGCAAGACCACATAAAGCAGGGTGTGTACGGCTGCTACTCCGACGTTGGGGAAGGGAAGAATTGGAGCACCCACCATACTCTCCTGACCTTTCGCCCTGTGACTTTGATCTCATTCCCAAGATTAAGGAACCAATACGTGGTAGGCGGTTTGCAACACGAGAGAACATTGCTAATGCTGTGCGCCAACAGATGACCCGATTCACACATGGCGCGGCAAATGCTGAGGCTGATGGAATTCAGCGCCTCCCACATCGTTGGCAGCGTGTGGTGACATTAGCAGGGGACTACATTAAGGATCTTTAGGTCCAGTTTTGTCATGTCAACTTTATGTGTACTGTGTTATCATTCTTTTGCACGGTGAAGTCCATATTGTAAGTGAATGGTGAAGTCCATGTATACTACCATAATAAATTAGTGTTACGATATTTCAGTGCTAATCATTGTCCACAAATGTAGTTTGTCCAAGACCTTGTCCTTTCGTCTGTATATGTCACATTTTCCTACCGGACTGGTATCTTCAAGAAAAAAAAATAGTTGCTATGACTTTTGCCCCAACCCTCGTATTTGAAATTAGAAACCTTATATAGAGAAATATTTTTAGAAAAACCTTGATTGATAAACCTTGATAGACAATCCACAATTCTTCTTCTTATTAGGGTGCCATACTAGTGTTCTAGCGTAGGCGACCTCTCGCACATACATGTGGAACGAATTGCCACACTCATATGCGGGACCTTCAGTTTATCACCGGTTCCAAGCGACACTATTTAAGAGGTTTTTACTAGACAGAATTACTAGTGGTAGTTTGCCATTGCTTTCCACGAGGTAAAATATAAAATAATAATAAATAAATATAATATAATAATAATTTTAATAGTAAAATATAGTAGTCATAATCCACAATTAGCCCAGTCATTTTAGCATATCACCCCGGACTCTAACGGAAGAAGTATAATTAAAAATAAATTTTGGTATAGACCTTTATTTTAGCATTACAAATGTTGTCTCAAAAGTCACATAAGCCTAAATGTGAGCGTCCTTAGATATTCAAGGTAAAAGGTCGCAAAAATCATTTTTTTGAGAATATCTCGTTTTTTCTGACTCCTACCGTATTTGCATCTGTTAGAAAAATTTTAGAGAATTTTCTACAAATTTCATCTGAGATCTTTTTTTAATTTTTTCCTTGACATGGAATATTTAAGGACGCTCACATGTTGACATATGTGGCTTTTGAGACAACATTTGTAATGCTATAACAAAGGTCTATATAAAAATTCAGCTTCTTCCGTTAGATTCCGAGATGACCCCTTTATTGACTAAGATGACGGGACTAAATAGATAAATCTTGCGCGAATATGTTTAACATTTGTAAATATTCTTGTTATTATAAAAATAACTTTCAATTTGACAGTTAGGATTTTGTTAACGAAATTTAATTTTTTTGTCGATTTTAACATTTAAAAAAAAATTCTGTGAAATAAAGTTAATTGACCTCTAGGGCTAACAAATTTAGTTGTACAACGTTGGACTATGTACAACCACCAATATAATTTTGATATCATGTATTTGGCTTCTTACGAATGTGATTACCCTGAGGACAAGGTCAGGCGATCGGATTCCAGGGTACCTGACAGCTAGTGCTTGAATCGGAACACCACACAACCTCACCTTCAAAAAGAAACGGATATATTACTTCTGAACGTACAACATTAACCCTCTTATCCAAGTTTGAAAGCTAAGGCAGTTAACAACAGAACTACGTAGACTCAACATTTTCATATTGGGGCTCCAAGAAACAAGGTTTATAGATGAGGAAACAATTGAATCAGATGGCTTCAGAATCTCCAAGGGGAAACCTGGGACTAAGATCATGAAAATTGTCCCACACCTCGGAAGAACATTTATTGTGAATAAAACTTCTAGAACGCCATAATGGACTTCAAGAGTACAAACTCCATACTTTCACTATTGACAATGAAATTTGACAACAAAAAGTATAGGATAATAAATGCATATGGACCTATTAATCAGGATAACAGAACTAACCCTGATAAAGTAGAAGAATTTTGGGATAAATTAGGAAATGAAATACTTAGGATCCCAAAAAACAATATCACCATCCTAATGGGATATTTTAATGCTCAGCTGGGTCAAGAAAAGAAATATCATGCCGTAGTGGGAGGGTAGCCTTCTGTCAAAAGAACTAACAACAATGGAGAAAGATTGATCAATCTATTCAAAATGACTAACCTTAAGATTATGTCTACCCACTTCAAAGCAAAGCAATGTAAAAGAAAACCCGAGTATCACCTAACCCCATGTTGGGGGAATTCCAACTGTATCATGTAGCAATATTTCAGAAATTCAGAATGTCAAAGACAGAAAGGGAGTAAATGTAACAACAGACTACTACTTTTACCAAATAAAAATGCATTTTATCCCTCGAAAAAATCTACGTAATCATGGAAAAAAAATCCCAGAAATTTATCGTGGGATGTTGGAAAAGAGGAATTGTTAAGAAGGAAAAAGAGTACAGTGAAAAATTGCCAAACACCTGAGAGGAAGTGTCAAGAAATCTTACAGATCTGGCCATGGAAGTCGTACCTCGGCAACATCATGGTAAACATCCTTGGTGGAACAAGCAGTGTGAAGATGCAATAATAGAGAGATTTGAAACATGGAAACTGGGGAGCCAGAACAAGACGCTAGAAAATTTGGAAAAGTTGAAAGTAGAAAGAAAGAAGATATATCAAATTTTGAGGAAAGTAAGAAGAATATATCATGGAGATTAAATTATAGAAATTGAAGAAAAGTTCAAGAAGAATAACACCAGTTTATTCTACAAATCTTTCAAGAACAAAATAAATGGTTACATAGCACCCAGCCTTAATTTTAAGGGAAAGGATGGAACTTTGGCTCTTAATAACCGAGCCAACTGTGAGATCCTTGCCAATTATTTTGAAGAACTCCTCAACTGAGAAACACCTCAGGAAAAACTAAAAATAAAAATGGATGTACACAAAATCCAAATTCTGAACCACCGGATGTAATAGAAGTAAGAAAGACAATGAATTCATTGAAAAACAACAAAGCATCTGAGCGAGATGGAATAATAGCTGAACTCTGGAAGGTGGCCAATGATGCTTTTATAACTAAAACAACAAAACTGAGTTTTGTTTCAAGAAATTTGAAAAGAGGAATTGTCCAGTGGAATGTCCAATGGCACTCATACACCCATTGCATTAAAAAGACCAAAAACAGATGTAAACAACATTCGAGGTATGCCACTCCTACCTGTTACTTACAAAATCTTCTCTAAAATACAAAATAGGCTTGAACCTCAACTTGATTCAAAACTGGCGGAATACCAAGGAGGTTTCAGGAGAGGACGCTCTTGTCCAGAACAAATATTGAGCTTGAAAATGATCATCAAGTATTACACCACACGAGCTAAAGTCATCTTCATATATTTTGTTGACTTCAAAAAAACCTATGACTCAGTACACAGAGAATAACTAGTCGAAGTTCTGAGAGAATATGGAGTTGATCAAAAAGCATTAAACCTGACACAACAAAATTAATTAAATTGAAATTACATTAAATTGAAAAATTATATAACTGTATAATATATTATATAACTGTGAATAATAAGTTATATAACATTTTTACGTATTATAAGTGTGGTAAAAACATAGTGAATTTTTCAAATCAATGTAAGTATGAATTACCACGTAGTAACTGTCCCAACCATCCTATTGACTGGTTAAATTAACACGCATAAACACTGTATCAGTAGTAAAATTTCAGGGAGTGATCGGCAAAGCATTTCATTTGAGGACAGGACTAAAACAAGGTGATGGCCTTTGACCAATGCTGTTTAATGTGGTTTTGGATAAGATATGAAGACATTTTGTCAATATAACGACTCTGGTGCTATAATTGGATCAAAGAACAAAAACGTCAATTCCAAATGCCTGGCCTTTGCAGACGACCAGGCTCTCTTAGCTGAGAATTGTAATACAAATCAATGAACTCCAGGAAATAGCAGAGCTGAACTCCAGATTTCCTTCGAGAAAACAGAAATAATGACGACCAAGAAAAATTATACGAAGAAAACAATGAAGACGAAATATCTGCAGATTAAAGTAACAAAACAGTTTAAATACCTTGGATCCGATAAACCTATAATAGAGGATAAACGTCTGAAACTGAAGAATCTAAATTTCATCTCTAAAAACATCTACAACAAAAAGAACTTGTCCATCATTTCAAAAATAAAGCACTATAACGCTGTGGTAAAGGCAATGGAAACTGCAACCTTAACAAGCCTGGAAAAGCTTCTGAAAATCGAAAGGAGGATACGAGGAAGCTACGGTCCAAGAATAGTAAATGTAAAAACAGATTGAGATCAAACAAGGAAATGTATGAGCAGAAGATTTGGAAACAACTATAAGGAAGAGACGACATAGTCTCTACGGCCACATGATTAGAATGGATCCTCAAAGAACAAATAAACAAATCTTTGACAAAATATATAACCTGAAAGGCCAGAGTGGTTATGCCAAACAGATGAAGGAAGAATTAAGAAGACTTGGAATCACAGATGAAGACTGCCAAGATAAAGGCGGATACAGAAAACGAATCAAGAGCATTAAAGTTCTAGTTGAAGAGAAAGTGAAACGTGGGAATAGCAATTGGATGGAGGAGAGACGAATACAAAAGATCGGAGAGAATGAAGGGTTTTTGGAGGGGGAAGAAAAGTGAAAGTGTGGTGAGAGTGAGAACTAACCAGTGATATCTGCGTGGTCCTTAGACGGCCGGTTCGCGAAGAAAATGAAAAAATAGCGTTATGCAAAAATTTTAATTTTCGATTCTTTTGTTTACTATTGCTGTGTGTGCAAAGAGTTTAGAACGACAGTCTAGTGAACGAGCGAGCGTTTGTTTGTATTGGACGAAACACTGTTTACTTGTTAAGTAATGTGTAAACTTAAAGAGTTTTCAGAAAACTTGAAGACTTGAAAAAAACATGAAGACTTGAAAACATAAAAACTTGAAAGCCTGAAAACCTTAAAAACTTGAGATGTTTGTTAATGTAATTCCTTGCATAATTGAAAAATGAATGTTTTGATTAAACGGACTACATCAATTTTCCACCTCAACACAAACTAGTTAAGGCAAAATGAAAAGTAATTTTCCCTTTTTATGTAATAAATATAAAGGAAAAATCTAATTTATAAAACATAATGAGATTTGTAATTATGAGGCGAAGCGATAAATAATAAGAAACAACGCCAGGGTTATAAATTCGTGTGTATTAGTATGTGTTGTGTAATATCGGGGGGCGAAAGCGGCAAACATAAACGCGATACGTGCACTAATTAGAACGATAAGATAAATCACACATTCGGCTGGCACAATGCAACCCCCGGGATCGGCGCATTGTTCCCCATTAAACGAGCCGATACCATTCAAACCGGACTATCTTACATCTTTAACAGAATTACAACCCCACTGCTAACCCTACACAACACCTTACCTTACATTCTATCACATGTGATAAAACCAAATAGATAAATAGAAAACTACTAATTTTAGAAGATTATATATAAAAGTGAATTGAAAAATTAATTGTGGTTAAAACATATTGAATTTTTCAATTCAGTGAAAGTATAAATTACCACTTAGTAAAAGTCGCAACCATCTATTTATTATATAGAAAAGGTTTAATAGGTAATTTAATCTTTTCGGATCGAATCCAAGTGACTCCATTGCTATTAGAGCAATGGGGTCACTTGACTGTTTATCTAGATGTGTTTTGATTGAATTTTTATGGGAATTCATGAGGAAAAATAACAGGGGTATTAAAAACCGGTAAAATTATAAATTCCGAATTTATCTTCTGGGTATTAAAGCGATTGCGATCGGTAATATGTAGAAGTTATCCAATTAAAAGCAACATAATTTCGAACGGCCGTACACAAACGCACACGTAATAACAAAACAAAACTATTAATTCCCGTCGAATTATAACTAGCAAATTGAAAACGGCGAACCGACACACACACACACACTCATTCAAATTCGTCGATATGATAAACGCAATTCGACGCTGCACATATAATCGCCAGATAATGCAATTCCGCAATTACCAAATGAAAATTATTGGCGAAATTATCCTTTTATTATACAGGATGTTTCCAAATATTTCCTATCATTATTTATCAACCTCAATCTTCCAATCTTGTCTTGTCCAAACAAGTTTTCAAAACTACATACAGGAATCTTAAACGTTTTCCAGTCTTCAAGTTTCCAAGTCTTCAAGTCCCCAAGTCTGCAAGTCTTCAAGTCTCCAATTCTCCAAGCAGTCAAGTCCTCGTGTTTTCAAGTAATTATGTTTTTGTCTTAAAGTTAACAAGTCTTCAATTCTTCACGTATTCAAGTCTTCAAGTTTTCATGTCTTCAAGGCTTCAAGTCTTGAAGTATTCAAGTGGTGTTAGTACAGAATATGGTCGATCTCATTTTTACGGTTGCTCGATTTTTACCTAATTTAAATGCTGCTAATCCTCTTCCACAGTGTATTAATAATCATTTTAAACAATTAGCAACAAATATTTCAGGTATAAATTCAACGACCCCAAACATCGAAATGAACCACATTATAAGGGGTAAGGTACAGACCCCTTATAAGTTTGCAACTTCTCAATCCTTCAAGTTTTCAACCCTCCAAAGAAATACCCAATACCACAAAACTTTTACTGACCGCACTGTATACTGTCATCAATAACACAACATATCAGGATCGTTATCGTGCCGAGGGTTGGCGGCGCACGAGATGAATTAAAAACATACAGACAGAGAGAGAAATCGAAAACGAACACTCGTAATCATCCCCAATTACAAAACTACGTGAACGGCATCGCAAAGCTCATTAGCAGCCCGTTCCAATGCGTTGCCACGATAAAAATTACCCTCAAAAGTTTCTTACTTCGCTCTTAATTTCAGATAAAAATTTAAATAGCTTGATAAATTCATTTAGATTAGTCTTAAATGTTTAGTCTAAACTAGCTGCCTAGTCTTGACTATCCAAGTCTTCTCTGTCCAGTCTTATCTCTCCAATGTAGACCGTCTAGTTTTATCTGTCTATTTGCGTCCTCTCAAGTTTTATCTGTCTAGTATTATCTGTCTACTCTTGTCTGACTAGTCTTATATATCTAAACCTGTCTAGCTATTCTTGTCGGTATAGTCTTGTCTGCCTAGTCTTCTTTATCTTGCCCTGTAGGTCCAGCCTTGTCTGTCTAGTAGTCTTGTCTGTCTAATAGTCATGTCTGTCTAGTAGTCTTGTCTATCTAGTCTTGTCAATCTATTCTTGTCTGTCTAGTTTTGCCTGTCTAGTCTTGTCTGTCTAGTCTTGTCTGTCTAGGCTTGTCTGTCTAGTGTTGTCTGTTTAGTCTTGTCTGAAAATACTTTTACGTACGACCCCCAGGACGCACAGCCCCGAGGAGTGTGGGGCTCACCCGGTTTGATGGTAGTGCCGGTCCTAACCACTAAAAACCCCGCCCTGTACTTCAATGCTCTCGCTATTATGGAACCGCCTTTAGACATTACTTCGTAATAGCTTTGCATTTTATTTTTGTCTCTTCCTCTCATATCCTGCCTTTTCCTTCATTATATTGTATTGTGCCCCTTATTAAGCGCCTGTCTCCTAGCCTCCGCTTTATGTTCAGCTCCTTTTCTGTGCGACGCTACTCTCTTTTCTACCTGTAGAAGGATTGGTGGTAGAGTGGCGATTGAAAGTGCTTAGATAATATATATACATTTATATACATTGGGGGTAATGCGCGTGAGGTACATGAAAGCCTTATTTGCCTTACTGCATATTTCTCGGATATGTGTAGTCATTCTGAAGTCTTTGTCGATGTGTACTTCCATATACAGTCGAACTTCCATACTCCAATTTTTCTATAACTGTATAACTCGAATATTTTTAGAAATTCATACGTTTCGATAGCATAGTATTTTACATATAAATTAACTTCCATAACTCGTATTTTCCTTAACTCGTAGTAAAAATTTGTACAATGGTAAAACTTTATGTACAAAATAATCTCTATAACTCAAAATTTTTAACCGCCCCGTATTTTCCAAAATCATCATGCCGGATATTGCCTACCATAAAACGTCGATAGTGTAATCCTGGAGCTCATTTTATGATCACCAAAAACTCGAATAAAGCAAAACTAAGAATTTACCAGCGGGTGTGCTTTAGGAAGATTACGACAGGATATTAATCTCCCGAGAATCTGTAATCCAAAAAGAGACAATATAATCGAAGATCAGCCACAAGGTGCGATATATTATGGTAAACATATAAAAATCAATGATTTTTTTTAAAATATAATATTAATTAAAATTGTTTTTAATTAATTATAAATATATAACATCATATTAGTAATCTATACAAATTTTTGTTTTTTGTTTATAAATACATATAATATACATATGTACATATGTATTTACTTTGAATAAATTGTGTTTAGTGTATTTTACTCATTTTATAGTTAAGTATTTCTATAACTTCAATTATCTATTACTCGATTTTTTTTTCATGAACCATGGCAGTTCGACTTAGTCGCTGTCGATGGTGGTCCCTTCTACTTGGACCTGAAGTCTTGTCAGTTTTCCTCTTTCTGCCATGAGGACGATCTTCGTTTTTACTGCCGCTTTCTTGATCTCCATTTCCTTTAGCTTTGAGATTACTGCGTTTGCAGAATACTGCATCATAGGGGTCCTTGCCTGGACCACTATGGCAAGGTTGTCCGCGAAAGCCACAAGTATAACCTCCACTACTAAGTCCAGTCGTAGAATCTCATCGTAGTAGACGTTCCACAATGTCGGTCCAAGCACTGAGCCCTGTGGGACCCCTCTTGTTACGATTTTTCCCCCTGGGGTCTCACAATCAATCTGTTGCTGAGATACGATTTGAGTTGCGGAGATGTTAGATATGTGCTTACTTTGGCCTTTTCCAATGCTTTTATTATTTTTGTCCACGGCGCCGAATTGAATGCGTTTTCTATGTCTATCAGTATCGCTACACAGAACCCTAGTACAGGTACTTCTATAACTTTATTTAGAGCATCTATCGTGGATCTCCCTTTTCGGAAGCCAAACTGGTTCTCATGTATGACTTTTTTTTCGCCTAGTTCGTTTTCCAGTCGGTTTTTTATTATGGCTTCTAGTAATTTTGCTCCTGAGTCTAGGAGACATATTGGTCTGTATGCCACCGGTTTGGTAACATCTTCTCTCTGTTTCTCTATCAGGATTAGTCTTGCAATTTTCCATTTCTGGGGAAAGTTGCCTTTTTTTTTATATGTGGTTTGGGGGAAGCTCTACCAGCCTGTGTGTGAGGCTCTCACTCACTAAACCCCTTCTTCCACTTGGCTTAAAAGTACACCACCCCGGTATCGCTTGCGCATTCCTTCAGGGTGGGCAGCCCGGACGGATTTTTTCCGCCCTAGTTTTTCTGTTTTCTCCTTGTATTTTGGTCTTGGTGAAATTAAATATTTGCTTATGTTTGTAGCTGCGCCTCTCGGAGTTTTTTCCACTCTGTAGTATGTCTCTCGTCTTTTTCTTTTTGTGTCAAAATATCCGAAAACATTTTGCTTAGAGTGTCCCAGTTATTTTCGTTTTCTAGCATGAAATCTACTAGTTTTCGGAGTTCCATAGTAGCGTCTCTCAGAGCTGTAGTTCTTTTTTTTCCCATCTTTCACAATCTAGTATAGTGTGCACAACATTGTCGTCCTGTCCACAGTAGTCGCACTGTCCGTCTGATGCTCTTCTAATATTATGTAGATAGTCTTTGAAGCATCCGTGTCCTGTCAAAACTTGCGTCAAGTGGTAGTTTAATTCCCCATGTTATCTATTTATCCATTTAGGAATATCCGGAATTAGCAGTCTCGTCCATTGTCCTTTTTCCGTATTCTGCCAATTTTTTGCCAGTCCTCTATAGTTGTTTGTCTTGCAATTTGTCGGTGTTCTCTTGAAGGCGCTTTATAGCATATTTTCCTTTCACTAGCTGTGTATTCTATTGGGGGGATTCCAGCAATTATTAATTACTACATTTTGTATTTTGAAGCACATTGGTAGCACTTTTCTTCTTCCAGTCAAGAGAACGGCTTCTGATTTTTCCGGTGCCAGTCGCAGGTCCTTGCTGGCCATCCAGTTGATTATGCGGTTTTTAGCTGCGTTTGCTTTTTCCATTAAGGCCTGTTCAGATTTCGCTGTAACGACAAGCGCCAGATCGTCCGCAAAACCTATAGTTGTTACACCTTCCGCTTGAGCCAGTCTAAGCACCCCGTCGTAGACGATGTTCCAGAGTGTGGGTCCTAGTACAGATCCTTGTGGGACACCACTGTTAACACTATGCTCTCTAGGCTCCCCATTTGCAACATAGATGATTTTGCGGTCATTGAGATAACTCCTTATAATCCGTAAAAGATAGGGTGGCATGTCTTTTTTTGTCATTTCGTCCATAATGTGTTGCCAAGATGCGGAATTGAATGCGTTTCGAACATCCAGCGTTAAAAGAACACACATTCGCCGAGTTCGCCGTGTACCGTTTCTTGCCTGTGCTGCTATATCCATAACTGCCTGTACGGCGTCACAAGTTGATCTACCTTCTCTGAATCCGAACTGCCGTTCAGAGAGTTCCTTGCCGGTTGTATTCAAATGCTTCTTTATTCGGCCCAGTATCATATGCTCTAATAGTTTTCCCATTGTATCTAGAAGGCATATTGGCCTGTAAGATCCCGGCTCTTGTGTTTGCTTGTCCCCTTTTTTTAGCAGCACTAACGTTGCTTTTTTCCACAATTTGAGGAAGGTTCCAGTCATGAGGCAACTGTTCATAATTTTTAGGATGTATTGCGGATGTAGTTGGATTGTTCTTTTTATTATCTCAGCGGGTAATCCGTCAGGTCCTGGTGCTCTATCGATGCGGATATGGTTGCAAGCATTTCTCATTCCGATTCTGAGAATTGTTTTACATCTGCTACAGTCGGTTGTTTCCACCTCACTTGGTCATCGGTCGGGAAAAGCGCGTTTATAATCTCCTGTGCTTTGTCTGCCTGGAGTTGGAGGTTTGGCTGGTGGATTTTTAGTTTTCTTATGGAAATCCTGTACGCATCTCCCCACACATCCTCGTCAATCTCTTTGCATAGTTTTTCCCAATGTTTCTTTTTTGAATTGAAGATTTCCTTTTTGAGTTCTCTTTTGGCGGTTGTGTACTTGAGCTTCGCTTGTATTGAGAATTTTTCTTCGCCAGGTCTCTTCCTTTGCCGTTGATAATTTCTCCTAGCTGCAATACACTTTGCTCTGCTATTTGCGATATCATTATTCCACCAATACATTTGTTTGCAATTTTTGTGCGGGTTTTTCTTTGGCATTGAAACGTTGCAAGCCCTCTTCAAATTTTCAATGAGCGCTTCTGCTGTGTCAGGTCTTCTGTTGTTGATGTCGTCCGTCAGTTGTTTATTGAATTTTTCCTCATCTATTTTCTTGATGTTCCATCTCTTAGCCTGATTTGTTTTGTTTTATTGGACGCCTTGCTCTCCAGGGAGTATGTAATATATTTGTGATCACTAATGGTTTCGTGGTCGAGAACTTTCCAGTTGGTGATTTCGCTCGATATGTTATGCGTAGAGAAGGTGAGATCTATTATAGAGCCCGTATTTCCTCTTTCAAAAGTGTTTTTTTTGGCCTATGTTTTGAACGTACATGTTAGTCTCGGTTACTTCTCGGTTAACAGTCCAATCGGTTACTATATTTCCTCTATGATCTGTTTTGTGGGATCCCCAGTATGGGGATTTGGCATTGAAGTCACCCGCAACGATTTTTTCTTTGGGAGAGTTTCTTATATCGCTACTGAGGGCAGCAAGGCACGATGTTAGTTGCTCGGGTGTGTTATTTGGTGAAAAATAGCAACTGTAAAGCTTAAAGGGGAAAGTTGTCTAGTTTAAGGCATTCGTTAAAGACTGTGGCGACTATTCCCGGGCAAGTAATTGCTACATATTTTATGACCTCCGGTGGTATTTGGTCTATCCCGTGAGCCTTATTTTCTTTCATTCGTTTTGCAGTTTCTTCTATTTCTTCTTCCGTGATTATTGGTACGTTTCCTGGTTTATTCTTAGGTCAGATGGTTTTTTTCGCTCTCTGGGAATAGAATTTTTATCTGTTCCAGTGTGGCTTCTTTGGTAAGATTCGTCCTTGGTTTTACCTTGAATTTGCTCGTAACTATTTTGTACGCTTGGCCCCATATATTGTCGTCGAGTTCCTGGCGTAGCTTTGGAGTGCTTTGTTCCTTTTTTTTTAGAGACTACGGGCTACTTTCTTTTGATCAATGCTGGTTATATGTTTTTTTGTTGAATCTTGCTATCGCCCTTCTTTTTCCATTACACTCCCATCTCAATTTGGCAATTTCTGTTGTACACCAATAGGTGGGGGTGTGCTTTTGTCTGTAGCTCTTCCTTATGTCGAGACATTTATTGCACATCGTTGTAATGCTATCGGTAAATCTATCTACTATATTACCTTTGTGTTTCTGCTAATCGACTTCCATTGTCATTTTTCCGTTTTCATATAGCGTCTTCCAACCTTCTTGAGTCATTCGCCATCCTTTACTTATATGTTGAGTGTATGAGTTATTATTTTGATGAGTTTTGCTCATGCTCGTCTACTCTCCAATTGATGACGTTTCCGCTTATACCTTCCGATCGTATTACATTCCGTTGTCTAATCTTATGAACGCATCTCCATTTTGGTCGCATACATATTTTTTATTTTTTTTCGCTAGCTTTTTATTGGGTTCTTGTCCCAGGATTATATCCAGCTTTCTCGCTCTACACGCTTGCTCTAGCAGGTCGTGATCCATCCTACTGCCGTTCATATTTAGTTGCAGAAACTTCAATCTATTTGATTGTAGGGGCCGTTGTGATGCCCTCCCACCTCCTCGTCTTCCATCTGTTCTTACGGTTGCCAGTTCTTATTGTTATTATACATCTCCGTCCTTTTACTTTTCCCTGCGTTTGCTAGCGCTTCCTTATATACCACGCAATTAGCTGACCCCGCTGCATGTCCGGCCCTATTGCATTTAATGCAATATGGGTCATTTGTACACTCTTTATTCTGATGTCCCTGCAGAGACCCCTGTGGTCCCTTTCTTCGCAGTCCTTGGCGTAGTGGTTGTATCCCCAGCACCTATAACACACCTTTAGGTCAATTATTTTTTGAATGTTACAGCTATTTAGCCCTATCTTAATATCTCGTTGGCTTAGTAGTTGTCGAGCCAGATCTTTCGAGACTCGGAGAGTGGCCGCCTGCGTACCTCCGTAGTTGGGACTAAGCTTCCCCACTATCAGGTTCAGTTGTCCTTCTTGGTCCGTCGTGTCTTTTATGGCTTGTTCTACTTCTTCCTCGGTCGTCACTTCGTCCATGCCCCTGATGTGTAGTACCACATGGCCTGGTTTCGAGTCTCCTCATTCGGGCGCCTGCTATCTCTGTCTGTAATACTTTTTTGCAAACTTTCAATATTGTCTCCATTTTCTAGTTCTATAAACAGGGAACCGCCCTTTGTTTTCCTCATCGTCTTCACTGCTTTTTGCTTCACTTGCTTGATCAACGCGTTCTTTGGCTTCTTAATGAGCTCAGGGAAATCATTAGTTTTATCGGTCACCATTAACGCCTCGTTCTTGTTTCATTGTTTAACCACTGATTTTGGGTGCGCATTGACCTGTTCTACGTCGTTCTTGCTTCCCCGTTTATTGGGTACGTGTCTAGTCTTGTCTGTCTAGTCTTGTCTGTCTAGTTTTGTCTGTCTAGTATTGTCTCTCTAGTCTTGTCTGTCTAGTCTTGTCTGTCTAGTCTTGTCTGTCTAGTCTTGTCTGTCTAGTCTTGTCTGTCTAGTCTTGTCTGTCTAGTCTTGTCTGTCTAGTCTTGTCTGTCTAGTCTTGTCTGTCTAGTCTTGTCTGTCTAGTCTTGTCTGTCTAGTCTTGTCTGTCTAGTCTTGTCTGTCTAGTCTTGTCTGTCTAGTCTTGTCTGTCTAGTCTTGTCTGTCTAGTCTTGTCGGTCTAGTCTTGTCTGTCTAGTCTTGTCTGTCTAGTCTTGTCTGTCTAGTCTTGTCTGTCTAGTCTTGTCTGTCTAGTCTTGTCTGTCTAGTCTTGTCTGTCTAGTCTTGTCTGTCTAGTCTTGTCTGTCTAGTCTTGTCTGTCTAGTCTTGTCTGTCTAGTCTTGTCTGTCTAGTCTTGTCTGTCTAGTCTTGTCTGTCTAGTCTTGTCTGTCTAGTCTTGTCTGTCTAGTCTTGTCTGTCTAGTCTTGTCTGTCTAGTCTTGTCTGTCTAGTCTTGTCTGTCTAGTCTTGTCTGTCTAGTCTTGTCTGTCTAGTCTTGTCTGTCTAGTCTTGTCTGTCTAGTCTTGTCTGTCTAGTCTTGTCTGTCTAGTCTTGTCTGTCTAGTCTTGTCTGTCTAGTCTTGTCTGTCTAGTCTTGTCTGTCTAGTCTTGTCTGTCTAGTCTTGTCTGTCTAGTCTTGTCTGTCTAGTCTTGTCTGTCTAGTCTTGTCTGTCTAGTCTTGTCTGTCTAGTCTTGTCTGTCTAGTCTTGTCTGTCTAGTCTTGTCTGTCTAGTCTTGTCTGTCTAGTCTTGTCTGTCTAGTCTTGTCTGTCTAGTCTTGTCTGTCTAGTCTTGTCTGTCTAGTCTTGTCTGTCTAGTCTTGTCTGTCTAGTCTTGTCTGTCTAGTCTTGTCTGTCTAGTCTTGTCTGTCTAGTCTTGTCTGTCTAGTCTTGTCTGTCTAGTCTTGTCTGTCTAGTCTTGTCTGTCTAGTCTTGTCTGTCTAGTCTTGTCTGTCTAGTCTTGTCTGTCTAGTCTTGTCTGTCTAGTCTTGTCTGTCTAGTCTTGTCTGTCTAGTCTTGTCTGTCTAGTCTTGTCTGTCTAGTCTTGTCTGTCTAGTCTTGTCTGTCTAGTCTTGTCTGTCTAGTCTTGTCTGTCTAGTCTTGTCTGTCTAGTCTTGTCTGTCTAGTCTTGTCTGTCTAGTCTTGTCTGTCTAGTCTTGTCTGTCTAGTCTTGTCTGTCTAGTCTTGTCTGTCTAGTCTTGTCTGTCTAGTCTTGTCTGTCTAGTCTTGTCTGTCTAGTCTTGTCTGTCTAGTCTTGTCTGTCTAGTCTTGTCTGTCTAGTCTTGTCTGTCTAGTCTTGTCTGTCTAGTCTTGTCTGTCTAGTCTTGTCTGTCTAGTCTTGTCTGTCTAGTCTTGTCTGTCTAGTCTTGTCTGTCTAGTCTTGTCTGTCTAGTCTTGTCTGTCTAGTCTTGTCTGTCTAGTCTTGTCTGTCTAGTCTTGTCTGTCTAGTCTTGTCTGTCTAGTCTTGTCTGTCTAGTCTTGTCTGTCTAGTCTTGTCTGTCTAGTCTTGTCTGTCTAGTCTTGTCTGTCTAGTCTTGTCTGTCTAGTCTTGTCTGTCTAGTCTTGTCTGTCTAGTCTTGTCTGTCTAGTCTTGTCTGTCTACTCTTGTCTGTCTAGTCTTGTCTGTCTAGTCTTGTCTGTCTAGTCTTGTCTGTCTAGTCTTGTCTGTCTAGTCTTGTCTGTCTAGTCTTGTCTGTCTAGTCTTGTCTGTCTAGTCTTGTCTGTCTAGTCTTGTCTGTCTAGTCTTGTCTGTCTAGTCTTGTCTGTCTAGTCTTGTCTGTCTAGTCTTGTCTGTCTAGTCTTGTCTGTCTAGTCTTGTCTGTCTAGTCTTGTCTGTCTAGTCTTGTCTGTCTAGTCTTGTCTGTCTAGTCTTGTCTGTCTAGTCTTGTCTGTCTAGTATTGTCTGTCTAGTCTTGTCTGTCTAGTCTTGTCTGTCTAGTCTTGTCTGTCGAGTCTTGTCTGTCTAGTCTTGTCTCTCTAGTCTTGTATGTCTAGTCTTGTCTGTCTATTCTTGTCCGTCTAGTCTTTTCTGCCTAGTCTTGTCTCTATGTCTTGTCTGTCTAGTCTCGTATGTCTAGTCAAATCAAATCAAATCAAAATTAAATTTATTTCATAAACGATGTACACTAAAATGCATATATGATATAGTCAAAAAAGAAAGAAACAGAAATTTAAAAAGACACATTAAAAATTCTTGAAGAGAATAAAGAGTATCTTTTATCAAAACGGATTTCAACTTCTTCTTGAAGCTTCTCCATGAAACTTCATCTCTAACACTATTTGGTAGCTGGCTATAGATAGAAACTCCAAGGATAGCTGGAGATTTACTGCAACATAGTAAGTTACACTTACAATTAGTTATAGTTTCGTAGGTCCTCTGGTAAAGTGATGGTGCATAATTATGTTTCTGTTCAACCCTAAATTCATTTTGTGGATGAAACAAGGTACCTCTAAAATGTATAGCCTAGTGACTGTTAGTATTTTTAGCCTTTGATAATGCGGTCTGCAGGTGGCTGTTGAAGGAATACCTACCAGAGAGCGTATGGCATTTGTTTGTGCCTTGAGCACAAATTCTATTTTACTAGAGGTTCCCCACGGTAGAATTCCATTACTTAAAAGTTAAAATCAAGTTTGATCATCAAGCTTGCCTAGTTATATTTAACTCTTTGAGGTACAGCGGTTTTAAAATTGTCCCACCTTTCATGCGAGAATATGCATGGTTGAATATTTAAAATTTATTTAATATTTTGTGCCTCAAACAGGTTAATCTTCCACGTATTACTAGCTCATTCCTATTTCCTTGTTTTCTCTAGAAGTTAGTTTGTAATTTGAATTTATGCCGGATGTTTGTTTGTGCGATTGTGTGTTTTATAATGTTTGTGCGAAGGTGGCGAGAGGAGAGATTGTGTGTGAGGAAAACGAATGGGGCTGTGATTCGATTTGAATCGGTTTAAAGAGCAACAAGTAGCGCGTTTGAAATTTATTAAAATGCGACCGTGTCTCTGTATTTGTGTGTGTGTCTGTCTATGTGTCCGCTCGTGTGTTTTTACGTTACTTCGAGCGTCCGATAGTGAATTACACATTTTATTCCTACTGAGTAACTTAATTTATAGCCTTAGCCCCTCCAATATTTACATAAAAGCTTCATGTATTTTTGATAACGGGTGTTCTACAGGAAGGTATATTACTTTGACAGGCTACCATTTTTACTTAGTTTACTTTTTATAGGGTTTGATAGTTGTTTGTATATGATAGAATACATTAGATTATGCGTCTTCATAGCACGAGAACTTGGTGAAAGAGGTGCTGTTGCAGATTGACCAAAGTTTGGCTTATGTCTTGTGGCAACCCCTGAAAGAATTACTATTGTCCAAGACAGCGAATGTCACTCAACAATTGGAATTAGCATTTTGGCGAAATCTGAAAGTTTTGCATTTCTTTACTTACAAGGTTCAGTCGACACGAGTTTCACATTTCACAGACACAGTTTCTTCCAAAAGGCCATTGACACCGCAGCATATTCAAAAATATCATTATTTTGCAATTAATTTTCTAACTCGGGGGTTTTTGGGGCCGCTGATTACGAATCTGATATTGGTTTTCCAAAAAATAAAATGGCGGTTACAAAATGGCGAATGATATTTAGGAATATTTATATTAATGTTTTTTGGCATTATGAACATCTTTTTGGGAGTTTTGCCCACTGTGCGCCGTGCGAACAATTATAACTTCGTACAGATTGTTAATGATAATTGCGATTTTCATAAAAAAAAACTTCTTCTTGTAACATTTTTGTGTTTTGATTAATCATTTTTGCCATTCCGTTATTATTTTTTCAGAAATTAAATCTGAAAAAGCGGGCTCGATTTTTCCGGCGGGGCCGGATTTATATGCTCACAAATGTAAATGAAGTTTTGATATGAGAATGAAAAAATGTATACGTATAGAAGGGACGTTCATCCCTTGAAATATATTACGGTCCAAGTTAATCTCCAAGTTTGCAGCCAATGAAAAATGGTGCGGTTTTTGTAAATCTTTTTTTATATTTCTTCTACGCCTGTTTTTATTTTGCGACTGCCTTCTACAATGGCCACACTGATTTGGTTAGGTAATTTATCGAAAGAATGAAAATGTCAATTAAAAAAACTTCGGAGACTTGAATTGATTTATAGAAATGTTGGATACATTAATCTTGTCTGAAGTCTGAACAGACTAGGCTAAACAGACAAGACTTGACAGAGAAGACTAGACAAGGGAAATTAGACAGACAAGACTAGACAGATGAGACTAGATATAAGCACTAGACACACGACAATACGCAGACTTGACAAGACAGACAAAACTTGACAGACAATGCTAGACCCCCAGACAAGACAGACAAGACTAAAGAGACAAGCTTAAACAGACAAGAATAGAAGGCAAGACTAGACAAGCTATACCATACAGACAAGACTAGACAGACAGGACTAGACAAACAAGACTAGACATACGAGAGTAGACAGACAAGACTGGACAGACAAGACTAGACATACAAGACTAGACAGACAAGACTACACAGACAAGACTAGACACACAAGACTAGATAGACAAGACTGGCCAGACAAGACTGGACAGACAAGACTAGACAGACAAGACTAGACAGACAAGACTAGACACACAAGACTAGACAGACAAGACTAGACAGACAAGACTAGACAGACAAGACTAGACAGACAAGACTAGACAGACAAGACTAGACAGACAAGACTAGACAGACAAGACTAGACAGACAAGACTAGACAGACAAGACTAGACAGACAAGACTAGACAGACAAGACTAAACAGACTAGACTAGACAGATAAGACTAGACAGACAAGACTAGACAGACAAGACTAGACAGACAAGACTAGACAGACAAGACTAGACAGACAAGACTAGCCAGACAAGACTAGACAGACAAGACTAGACAGACAAGACTAGACAGACAAGACTAGACAGACAAGACTAGACAGACAAGACTAGACAGACAAGACTAGACAGACAAGACTAGACAGACAAGACTAGACAGACAAGACTAGACAGACAAGACTAGACAGACAAGACTAGACAGACAAGACTAGACAGACAAGACTAGACAAGACTAGACAGACAAGACTAGACAGACAAGACTAGACAGACAAGACTAGACAGACAAGACTAGACAGACAAGACTAGACAGACAAGACTAGACAGACAAGACTAGACAGACAAGACTAGACAGACAAGACTAGACAGACAAGACTAGACAGACAAGACTAGACAGACAAGACTAGACAGACAAGACTAGACAGACAAGACTAGACAGACAAGACTAGACAGACAAGACTAGACAGACAAGACTAGACAGACAAGACTAGACAGACAAGACTAGACAGACAAGACTAGACAGACAAGACTAGACAGACAAGACTAGACAGACAAGACTAGACAGACAAGACTAGACAGACAAGACTAGACAGACAAGACTAGACAGACAAGACTAGACAGACAAGACTAGACAGACAAGGACTAGACAGACAAGACTAGACAGACAAGACTAGACAGACAAGACTAGACAGACAAGACTAGACAGACAAGACTAGACAGACAAGACTAGACAGACAAGACTAGACAGACAAGACTAGACAGACAAGACTAGACAGACAAGACTAGACAGACAAGACTAGACAGACAAGACTAGACAGACAAGACTAGACAGACAAGACTAGACAGACAAGACTAGACAGACAAGACTAGACAGACAAGACTAGACAGACAAGACTAGACAGACAAGACTAGACAGACAAGACTAGACAGACAAGACTAGACAGACAAGACTAGACAGACAAGACTAGACAGACAAGACTAGACAGACAAGACTAGACAGACAAGACTAGACAGACAAGACTAGACAGACAAGACTAGACAGACAAGACTAGACAGACAAGACTAGACAGACAAGACTAGACAGACAAGACTAGACAGACAAGACTAGACAGACAAGACTAGACAGACAAGACTAGACAGACAAGACTAGACAGACAAGACTAGACAGACAAGACTAGACAGACAAGACTAGACAGACAAGACTAGACAGACAAGACTAGACAGACAAGACTAGACAGACAAGACTAGACAGACAAGACTAGACAGACAAGACTAGACAGACAAGACTAGACAGACAAGACTAGACAGACAAGACTAGACAGACAAGACTAGACAGACAAGACTAGACAGACAAGACTAGACAGACAAGACTAGACAGACAAGACTAGACAGACAAGACTAGACAGACAAGACTAGACAGACAAGACTAGACAGACAAGACTAGACAGACAAGACTAGACAGACAAGACTAGACAGACAAGACTAGACAGACAAGACTAGACAGACAAGACTAGACAGACAAGACTAGACAGACAAGACTAGACAGACAAGACTAGACAGACAAGACTAGACAGACAAGACTAGACAGACAAGACTAGACAGACAAGACTAGACAGACAAGACTAGACAGACAAGACTAGACAGACAAGACTAGACAGACAAGACTAGACAGACAAGACTAGACAGACAAGACTAGACAGACAAGACTAGACAGACAAGACTAGACAGACAAGACTAGACAGACAAGACTAGACAGACAAGACTAGACAGACAAGACTAGACAGACAAGACTAGACAGACAAGACTAGACAGACAAGACTAGACAGACAAGACTAGACAGACAAGACTAGACAGACAAGACTAGACAGACAAGACTAGACAGACAAGACTAGACAGACAAGACTAGACAGACAAGACTAGACAGACAAGACTAGACAGACAAGACTAGACAGACAAGACTAGACAGACAAGACTAGACAGACAAGACTAGACAGACAAGACTAGACAGACAAGACTAGACAGACAAGACTAGACAGACAAGACTAGACAGACAAGACTAGACAGACAAGACTAGACAGACAAGACTAGACAGACAAGACTAGACAGACAAGACTAGACAGACAAGACTAGACAGACAAGACTAGACAGACAAGACTAGACAGACAAGACTAGACAGACAAGACTAGACAGACAAGACTAGACAGACAAGACTAGACAGACAAGACTAGACAGACAAGACTAGACAGACAAGACTAGACAGACAAGACTAGACAGACAAGACTAGACAGACAAGACTAGACAGACAAGACTAGACAGACAAGACTAGACAGACAAGACTAGACAGACAAGACTAGACAGACAAGACTAGACAGACAAGACTAGACAGACAAGACTAGACAGACAAGACTAGACAGACAAGACTAGACAGACAAGACTAGACAGACAAGACTAGACAGACAAGACTAGACAGACAAGACTAGACAGACAAGACTAGACAGACAAGACTAGACAGACAAGACTAGACAGACAAGACTAGACAGACAAGACTAGACAGACAAGACTAGACAGACAAGACTAGACAGACAAGACTAGACAGACAAGACTAGACAGACAAGACTAGACAGACAAGACTAGACAGACAAGACTAGACAGACAAGACTAGACAGACAAGACTAGACAGACAAGACTAGACAGACAAGACTAGACAGACAAGACTAGACAGACAAGACTAGACAGACAAGACTAGACAGACAAGACTAGACAGACAAGACTAGACAGACAAGACTAGACAGACAAGACTAGACAGACAAGACTAGACAGACAAGACTAGACAGACAAGACTAGACAGACAAGACTAGACAGACAAGACTAGACAGACAAGACTAGACAGACAAGACTAGACAGACAAGACTAGACAGACAAGACTAGACAGACAAGACTAGACAGACAAGACTAGACAGACAAGACTAGACAGACAAGACTAGACAGACAAGACTAGACAGACAAGACTAGACAGACAAGACTAGACAGACAAGACTAGACAGACAAGACTAGACAGACAAGACTAGACAGACAAGACTAGACAGACAAGACTAGACAGACAAGACTAGACAGACAAGACTAGACAGACAAGACTAGACAGACAAGACTAGACAGACAAGACTAGACAGACAAGACTAGACAGACAAGACTAGACAGACAAGACTAGACAGACAAGACTAGACAGACAAGACTAGACAGACAAGACTAGACAGACAAGACTAGACAGACAAGACTAGACAGACAAGACTAGACAGACAAGACTAGACAGACAAGACTAGACAGACAAGACTAGACAGACAAGACTAGACAGACAAGACTAGACAGACAAGACTAGACAGACAAGACTAGACAGACAAGACTAGACAGACAAGACTAGACAGACAAGACTAGACAGACAAGACTAGACAGACAAGACTAGACAGACAAGACTAGACAGACAAGACTAGACAGACAAGACTAGACAGACAAGACTAGACAGACAAGACTAGACAGACAAGACTAGACAGACAAGACTAGACAGACAAGACTAGACAGACAAGACTAGACAGACAAGACTAGACAGACAAGACTAGACAGACAAGACTAGACAGACAAGACTAGACAGACAAGACTAGACAGACAAGACTAGACAGACAAGACTAGACAGACAAGACTAGACAGACAAGACTAGACAGACAAGACTAGACAGACAAGACTAGACAGACAAGACTAGACAGACAAGACTAGACAGACAAGACTAGACAGACAAGACTAGACAGACAAGACTAGACAGACAAGACTAGACAGACAAGACTAGACAGACAAGACTAGACAGACAAGACTAGACAGACAAGACTAGACAGACAAGACTAGACAGACAAGACTAGACAGACAAGACTAGACAGACAAGACTAGACAGACAAGACTAGACAGACAAGACTAGACAGACAAGACTAGACAGACAAGACTAGACAGACAAGACTAGACAGACAAGACTAGACAGACAAGACTAGACAGACAAGACTAGACAGACAAGACTAGACAGACAAGACTAGACAGACAAGACTAGACAGACAAGACTAGACAGACAAGACTAGACAGACAAGACTAGACAGACAAGACTAGACAGACAAGACTAGACAGACAAGACTAGACAGACAAGACTAGACAGACAAGACTAGACAGACAAGACTAGACAGACAAGACTAGACAGACAAGACTAGACAGACAAGACTAGACAGACAAGACTAGACAGACAAGACTAGACAGACAAGACTAGACAGACAAGACTAGACAGACAAGACTAGACAGACAAGACTAGACAGACAAGACTAGACAGACAAGACTAGACAGACAAGACTAGACAGACAAGACTAGACAGACAAGACTAGACAGACAAGACTAGACAGACAAGACTAGACAGACAAGACTAGACAGACAAGACTAGACAGACAAGACTAGACAGACAAGACTAGACAGACAAGACTAGACAGACAAGACTAGACAGACAAGACTAGACAGACAAGACTAGACAGACAAGACTAGACAGACAAGACTAGACAGACAAGACTAGACAGACAAGACTAGACAGACAAGACTAGACAGACAAGACTAGACAGACAAGACTAGACAGACAAGACTAGACAGACAAGACTAGACAGACAAGACTAGACAGACAAGACTAGACAGACAAGACTAGACAGACAAGACTAGACAGACAAGACTAGACAGACAAGACTAGACAGACAAGACTAGACAGACAAGACTAGACAGACAAGACTAGACAGACAAGACTAGACAGACAAGACTAGACAGACAAGACTAGACAGACAAGACTAGACAGACAAGACTAGACAGACAAGACTAGACAGACAAGACTAGACAGACAAGACTAGACAGACAAGACTAGACAGACAAGACTAGACAGACAAGACTAGACAGACAAGACTAGACAGACAAGACTAGACAGACAAGACTAGACAGACAAGACTAGACAGACAAGACTAGACAGACAAGACTAGACAGACAAGACTAGACAGACAAGACTAGACAGACAAGACTAGACAGACAAGACTAGACAGACAAGACTAGACAGACAAGACTAGACAGACAAGACTAGACAGACAAGACTAGACAGACAAGACTAGACAGACAAGACTAGACAGACAAGACTAGACAGACAAGACTAGACAGACAAGACTAGACAGACAAGACTAGACAGACAAGACTAGACAGACAAGACTAGACAGACAAGACTAGACAGACAAGACTAGACAGACAAGACTAGACAGACAAGACTAGACAGACAAGACTAGACAGACAAGACTAGACAGACAAGACTAGACAGACAAGACTAGACAGACAAGACTAGACAGACAAGACTAGACAGACAAGACTAGACAGACAAGACTAGACAGACAAGACTAGACAGACAAGACTAGACAGACAAGACTAGACAGACAAGACTAGACAGACAAGACTAGACAGACAAGACTAGACAGACAAGACTAGACAGACAAGACTAGACAGACAAGACTAGACAGACAAGACTAGACAGACAAGACTAGACAGACAAGACTAGACAGACAAGACTAGACAGACAAGACTAGACAGACAAGACTAGACAGACAAGACTAGACAGACAAGACTAGACAGACAAGACTAGACAGACAAGACTAGACAGACAAGACTAGACAGACAAGACTAGACAGACAAGACTAGACAGACAAGACTAGACAGACAAGACTAGACAGACAAGACTAGACAGACAAGACTAGACAGACAAGACTAGACAGACAAGACTAGACAGACAAGACTAGACAGACAAGACTAGACAGACAAGACTAGACAGACAAGACTAGACAGACAAGACTAGACAGACAAGACTAGACAGACAAGACTAGACAGACAAGACTAGACAGACAAGACTAGACAGACAAGACTAGACAGACAAGACTAGACAGACAAGACTAGACAGACAAGACTAGACAGACAAGACTAGACAGACAAGACTAGACAGACAAGACTAGACAGACAAGACTAGACAGACAAGACTAGACAGACAAGACTAGACAGACAAGACTAGACAGACAAGACTAGACAGACAAGACTAGACAGACAAGACTAGACAGACAAGACTAGACAGACAAGACTAGACAGACAAGACTAGACAGACAAGACTAGACAGACAAGACTAGACAGACAAGACTAGACAGACAAGACTAGACAGACAAGACTAGACAGACAAGACTAGACAGACAAGACTAGACAGACAAGACTAGACAGACAAGACTAGACAGACAAGACTAGACAGACAAGACTAGACAGACAAGACTAGACAGACAAGACTAGACAGACAAGACTAGACAGACAAGACTAGACAGACAAGACTAGACAGACAAGACTAGACAGACAAGACTAGACAGACAAGACTAGACAGACAAGACTAGACAGACAAGACTAGACAGACAAGACTAGACAGACAAGACTAGACAGACAAGACTAGACAGACAAGACTAGACAGACAAGACTAGACAGACAAGACTAGACAGACAAGACTAGACAGACAAGACTAGACAGACAAGACTAGACAGACAAGACTAGACAGACAAGACTAGACAGACAAGACTAGACAGACAAGACTAGACAGACAAGACTAGACAGACAAGACTAGACAGACAAGACTAGACAGACAAGACTAGACAGACAAGACTAGACAGACAAGACTAGACAGACAAGACTAGACAGACAAGACTAGACAGACAAGACTAGACAGACAAGACTAGACAGACAAGACTAGACAGACAAGACTAGACAGACAAGACTAGACAGACAAGACTAGACAGACAAGACTAGACAGACAAGACTAGACAGACAAGACTAGACAGACAAGACTAGACAGACAAGACTAGACAGACAAGACTAGACAGACAAGACTAGACAGACAAGACTAGACAGACAAGACTAGACAGACAAGACTAGACAGACAAGACTAGACAGACAAGACTAGACAGACAAGACTAGACAGACAAGACTAGACAGACAAGACTAGACAGACAAGACTAGACAGACAAGACTAGACAGACAAGACTAGACAGACAAGACTAGACAGACAAGACTAGACAGACAAGACTAGACAGACAAGACTAGACAGACAAGACTAGACAGACAAGACTAGACAGACAAGACTAGACAGACAAGACTAGACAGACAAGACTAGACAGACAAGACTAGACAGACAAGACTAGACAGACAAGACTAGACAGACAAGACTAGACAGACAAGACTAGACAGACAAGACTAGACAGACAAGACTAGACAGACAAGACTAGACAGACAAGACTAGACAGACAAGACTAGACAGACAAGACTAGACAGACAAGACTAGACAGACAAGACTAGACAGACAAGACTAGACAGACAAGACTAGACAGACAAGACTAGACAGACAAGACTAGACAGACAAGACTAGACAGACAAGACTAGACAGACAAGACTAGACAGACAAGACTAGACAGACTAGACAGACAAGACTAGACAGACAAGACTAGACAGACAAGACTAGACAGACAAGACTAGACAGACAAGACTAGACAGACAAGACTAGACAGACAAGACTAGACAGACAAGACTAGACAGACAAGACTAGACAGACAAGACTAGACAGACAAGACTAGACAGACAAGACTAGACAGACAAGACTAGACAGACAAGACTAGACAGACAAGACTAGACAGACAAGACTAGACAGACAAGACTAGACAGACAAGACTAGACAGACAAGACTAGACAGACAAGACTAGACAGACAAGACTAGACAGACAAGACAAGACTAGACAGACAAGACTAGACAGACAAGACTAGACAGACAAGACTAGACAGACAAGACTAGACAGACAAGACTAGACAGACAAGACTAGACAGACAAGACTAGACAGACAAGACTAGACAGACAAGACTAGACAGACAAGACTAGACAGACAAGACTAGACAGACAAGACTAGACAGACAAGACTAGACAGACAAGACTAGACAGACAAGACTAGACAGACAAGACTAGACAGACAAGACTAGACAGACAAGACTAGACAGACAAGACTAGACAGACAAGACTAGACAGACAAGACTAGACAGACAAGACTAGACAGACAAGACTAGACAGACAAGACTAGACAGACAAGACTAGACAGACAAGACTAGACAGACAAGACTAGACAGACAAGACTAGACAGACAAGACTAGACAGACAAGACTAGACAGACAAGACTAGACAGACAAGACTAGACAGACAAGACTAGACAGACAAGACTAGACAGACAAGACTAGACAGACAAGACTAGACAGACAAGACTAGACAGACAAGACTAGACAGACAAGACTAGACAGACAAGACTAGACAGACAAGACTAGACAGACAAGACTAGACAGACAAGACTAGACAGACAAGACTAGACAGACAAGACTAGACAGACAAGACTAGACAGACAAGACTAGACAGACAAGACTAGACAGACAAGACTAGACAGACAAGACTAGACAGACAAGACTAGACAGACAAGACTAGACAGACAAGACTAGACAGACAAGACTAGACAGACAAGACTAGACAGACAAGACTAGACAGACAAGACTAGACAGACAAGACTAGACAGACAAGACTAGACAGACAAGACTAGACAGACAAGACTAGACAGACAAGACTAGACAGACAAGACTAGACAGACAAGACTAGACAGACAAGACTAGACAGACAAGACTAGACAGACAAGACTAGACAGACAAGACTAGACAGACAAGACTAGACAGACAAGACTAGACAGACAAGACTAGACAGACAAGACTAGACAGACAAGACTAGACAGACAAGACTAGACAGACAAGACTAGACAGACAAGACTAGACAGACAAGACTAGACAGACAAGACTAGACAGACAAGACTAGACAGACAAGACTAGACAGACAAGACTAGACAGACAAGACTAGACAGACAAGACTAGACAGACAAGACTAGACAGACAAGACTAGACAGACAAGACTAGACAGACAAGACTAGACAGACAAGACTAGACAGACAAGACTAGACAGACAAGACTAGACAGACAAGACTAGACAGACAAGACTAGACAGACAAGACTAGACAGACAAGACTAGACAGACAAGACTAGACAGACAAGACTAGACAGACAAGACTAGACAGACAAGACTAGACAGACAAGACTAGACAGACAAGACTAAACAGACAAGACTAGACAGACAAGACTAGACAGACAAGACTAGACAGACAAGACTAGACAGACAAGACTAGACAGACAAGACTAGACAGACAAGACTAGACAGACAAGACTAGACAGACAAGACTTTTTTTTTAACGGGACGTAGCAAGCACCAATCGGTTAACTTGACAAGTGGCTCCCTGAACTCCTCGAGCATCTTGGAACCGCTTCAAGCATGACGTCAAGATGTCGTTGTATTGGTTTCGCCTTACATCCCCCTTCCACGTCTAGTGATTAGAGGTTCAGGTTCAATTTCTTGTTGCTCTCGACTTGGAGTCGTTTCCTCTCGTCCTGCTCTTTCAAGGTCATGATGTTTGTTACCATATCGGTTGTTATTATCCAGATGTTCTCCGATCTAATCATATGGTCGGTTAGGCCTATGGGCTCTAGTTTGAGGTGAGTTTTCTTTTCCCACGTTTCTCTTTCTGGTATCCATCTATGACAGTCGAAGATGGTGTGTCGAACGCTATCTTCAAGGCCACAGTATTCACAGAGACTATCGGTTGCCCTGCGTATATTTTGCAGGTAGTCCCTAAAACAACCATGACCGCTTAGCACTTGAGTAAGGTAGAAATTCGTTTCACCATGCTTTCGTGACACCCACCGCTCGACGTCAGGTATAAGGATCCTGGTCCACTGTCCCCTGTTCGATAGCTGCCACTCTTTTTGCCATGTCTTATACCTTTGCGCCCTGGCGGCTTTCTTTTTATCGCTCTTTGTGCAGTCGTCTCTTGTTCTAACTCGGTACAGTTCCTCTCTCTCTCGCACCATAAGCTCTATTGGTACTATGCCAGCGATTACAAGTGCAGCTTCCATTAAGGCAGTTCGGTATGCACTGGACACTCTCAGTGCCATTTTCCGCTGAATTAACAATAACTTGTGCCTGATCAATTTCTTCTCCATGGCAATTGCCCATACCGGAGCTGCGTAGAGCATGGTCGAATGCACCACCGAGCATAGGAGCCTTCGCTTGCTGCTTTTGGGGCCACCGACGTTGGGCATTAGTTTGTCTAATGCTGCAGCGGTTTTGAGCGCTTTATCTGCGATTGCGATGACGTGGTTTTTAAATGATAGACATTTGTCGATCGTTACACCCAAGTATTTAATGGATTCTTTCGGGACTATCTTTTCTCCCTTTACGAGGAAAGAAATGGGACCAATTTTTCTGAATCCTGTTAGCAGCACTGCGTCTGTCTTTTCGGGAGCCAATTCTAGTCTCTTTCCTTCCATCCAATTACCAACTTGGTCTATAGCTGCATTTGCTCTAAGAATTATTCCCCTTTCTGTTTTCCCAGTCACTACCAGAGCCAGGTCGTCAGCAAAGCCAACGATCTCCACTCCCTCTGGCAGTTTGAGTCTGAGGACTCCATCGTACAGGATGTTCCACAGTGTCGGGCCCAGAACCGAGCCCTGTGGAACACCACTGCTCACATTGCGCTCTTCTTTTGAATTCTCTGCTTGCAGAATGATTTTTCTATTTCTCAAATAGCTCCTGATTAGTCGCAGTAGATACGGTGGCATGCCCTTTCTTGCCAGTTCCTCCAAAATGTTTTGCCGTGATGCAGAATTAAATGCATTTCTAACGTCGAGTGTTATAAGTGCACATAGCTTTTTCGTTCTTTGTGAGCCTTCCTGCGCTTTTTTTGCCACTTCGACAACCTTATCTATAGCATCTACTGTCGACTTTCCCTGCCTGAACCCATGTTGCTTCTCTGAGAGGTTTTCACCTGTCTCTAATGCCTGAGAGGTTTTCACCTGTCTCTAATGCCTGTCTTATTCTTTGTAGAAGTAGTTGCTCTAGGAGTTTTCCTGCTACATCTAGTAAACACAGGGGTCTGTACGAAGAAGGCTTCTCGATGGGCTTATCGCCTTTCCTAATTAAAACAAGTTTGGCTTTTTTCCATATATCTGGAAATATTCCCTCGGTGACTATATGGTTCATTATTTTCAGAACATAGTCTGGAAACTTTACCACAATGTTTTTTATAATCTCTGATGGAAGTCCATCTATACCTGGGGCTCTGCCATTTCGAAGACGCTGGCTGGCTCTATATAGCTCCTCCTCATTGAAAGGCACAATCTCTAGCACGTCTGGTTGCTCCCAGACCGGTTCTTTACTTGGGTTGGGAAAAGTGCATCGGCAATTTGTGTTGTGTTGTTTCCATTGGAACCCTAATCTTTTGTTGCCTTAATTTTAGACCTCTCATTGCAATTTGGAATGCATCCCCCCATATGTCTTCGTTAATCTCGTGGCATAGGTTTGGCGAGTGATCTCGTTTTGATTTGTTGATTTCCATTCTGAGAGTCTTTTTCGCAGCTGTGTACTCCTGCTTGAATTTGTGCTGGTTGTGTTGGGCTAGGTTTTTTTGAGCTTTACGTTGGTATATGCATCTGGCTTTATTACAGGCTGCCCTTGCTTGAGCGATAGTATCATTCCACCAGTAGACCCGTCTTTTCTGCCTGCGTTCCATTTTTGCTGGTAGAGTGGCATCACAGCTTTTGCATATACTTTTTATAAACGAGTTTGCTGTATGATGTTCGGTCTTGTTAATTTCTGCTTCTAGGTTGCTGTAGAATTTTTGTACGTCTGTTGGCATTGATCTGATTGCCCAGGGGCTTCTGTTTTTGCATCGGGTTGGAATACTTCCATTATTTTCATGTACTACGTAGCCGAGATACTTGTGGTCACTTAGTGACTCCCTCTCTAGTACTTGCCAGTTCTTTATTCTTGCAGCGAGTTCGCTTGTTGCGAAAGTTAGATCCAGTATTGAGAATGAGTCTCCACGTTCAAAAGTTGGTTCAGTACCTTCGTTTTTGATGAAGAGGTTCATGCTCGCCGCCCAATCCATGACCATGTCCCCACGTGGATCCGTTTTTGAGGAGCCCCAGTGTGGCGATTTTGCGTTGAAGTCGCCTGCTATAATTTTGCCTTTTCTCCCCTGACCCCTTATGGTTTGACTAAGAGTCTCTAGGGATTCTGACAGCTGTTCAATTTTTGCGTTGGGGGAAAAGTAACAGCTGTATATAAGGAGTTGGGGCAGTTCAACCCATACAAAAACCGGTCCATGTCCAGTCTTTAGAACAGTTACTTTGCTGTTATTTATGCATATCGCTGCATCCTTTCTGTCGTCCGTAAACCATTTGGAACTAGTTGCAATTTTTTTATTTGGTTCACTCACTAGTAGTATGTCTGCTTCCAGTTCTATTGCTGTTGCGGCTAACAGATCATGCGCTGCACGGCACCTCATTAGGTTAATTTGAATGATGTTAGCCATTTTTGTTTCCTTGTCTTCTCTTGATCACCTCCGACAGAGCTATTTTGTATGCTGGGCAAGTTCCAGAATACGCCTGGTGCCCCTTTGTCTTGCAGATTAGGCAGTACATATCTCCTTGACAGTCTTTGCCTGATGTCTCTCTTTGGTGCATCGTAGACACATCTTCTGCCTATCTGGCCCTTTGCATGTATTAGCTAGATGGCCTGGTTCCCAGCATTTATAGCACCTTTCTAGGTCAATTCTCTCCCTAACTCTGCAATTGATCCATCCAACCTTTATGTAACCTCTGTCTATTAGCACTTGCTTTTTTGGTATTGCCACGGTGGCTATCTGGCTATCTCCATAGGCAGGTCTGATGTTTTTTATTTTAATTTCTCCTTCTGTATTACCGAGCACAGATCTTAACGCGTGCTCTATCTCCCCTCGTGTTGTTACAGCATCTAAATCTTTAATGTTCACAACGGTGTCCAAGTTTCTCGTGCGGATTTCTATCTGCGGCAGTTTGTTTGCTATTATTTCCTTTAGGTTGTTCGCACTCCCCTCTTTCACTTCAAGAAAGAGCTCTCCGCTTTTAGTCTGCCTTATTGCCGATAGCTTGACTCCTGATGATTCGGGGTCAATTTCCTTTTTGACTTTACTGAGGAGCTGGGCATATGCTTTTCCCTTAGATTTTAGAAGTACCGCCTCTTTTGGGGTTTTCTCTCGCTTTTCTTTACGGTATTGCTTTTGGCTGTGGGCTTCTGTCCATTTCGGTTCCGTTTTCTCTTGTTTGTGTAATTTTGGATCTGGTGCTGCTGAGTATTTGAGTGTGTATACTCTTATTCTGACCATTCTGCCACCGAGGATTTCACGAATACCAGTTGCTTCCTGTCATGTTTTTCCAGCAGTTGTTTCAATTGTTGTAGGCTGCGGAAGGTCTGTTCTAAGCTGATGGTTTCTTCTGCTATTTCATCATCCGATTTCCTTACTACAAGGTGATATATGTACCGATTTGTAGTTTCGATGTCACCATTTTCGGTTGGGACTCCTACAGAGTGTTTAAGGTACACTACATTTCCAGGGTCCTTGTTTTGTAATCCTTGTTCGGTGGGCCTCGTGTACGTGCTACAAAGCAGGTGTGGTACTCCTTTATCAGGACTCATGTCGTCTGCCACACACCAAGCCAAGTCCCAGTCCATTGGCGCCAGCAGCGGGTTCCCTGTTCCTTCCTTTACTCGTCTATATACTGATGGAGGCCAGTTCTTTTTTGAGACTTCTTGGAACTCTTGGTAGGAATTTCCTCTTTCTATCTCATTCCGTAGTTCTTCTAGTGCTTTCATTTCTTCTTTTAAATTTTCTGTTTGTACAGGACCGCTTTGTTCAGTTTGTGTGCTTCCTTCACAAGTGTCTTTTGGAGGTGTTTCCTGTGTCTTTTTGTACATCTTACTCATTTTGTCGGATAGAGTCCACAGTTCCTCTGCCGCTCTTCTTATGTCTGCCTTGGAATCTGTGTTGCCTTTCACGAGCCATCTTAGATCTTGAGCTCTTGCAGTTATTTTCCTTATTACTGCTCCTAGGTCTTTCTCGTTGTCTGTGGTTTGTTGCTGTTCGCATTTCTCGACTCGTTTTCTTTTCGCAGATTGTTCGCTTGGAGAATCGTTACCCGCAACACCGCCCGGTAATGTGGACATGTTCCCGGTAGTTCCTGTAAAGGATGTTGACCGTCTAATCGGTGAGCAGACAGGTTCCATTTTTGGTGCCGCTTCATTTTTGTGCGGCTCCTTTATTTTCGTCGGAGTTCCCTTCAGAGCTTCCCTTTTTTCAAACGGATTATCTCCCGCCAGTTCATTTCTCGTCTCCTCTGTGTCTTCCATTGTTAACCAGTAACAAAAAATTCGCGATTTATTTAGTAAAATCAATCACAACCGAAAAAAATTGCATCTGTGCTGAGCGGAATTGAACCCGAGCTGCGAGATCCGAGTCTCGCAACCTCCGTACGTGCGCTATTCGGCTCGCTGATAAGGATAGCGTTCAGCGAATTTAGAATGTTAATAACAAGCCAGAGGTCGAAATATATGAGCTTATCACCTCGTGTTTGTGGAAATTTTTATGGATCGATTAGGTTAGAAATAATCAATATAGTACTTAGTTTATTTTTTACGGTGTCCTATGGCGATTCCACTTTTAGTAGTAGAAATGCAGATATACACAGATATAATGATTACACAAAATACAGATATAATGATTACACAAAGATATAATAAACAAAACGTAGCACTGTTGAGCGAGTCTCTATCTCTTAGACAATTTCACAATTTCGAGTCTTTTCTCACATAAAAAATTACTACTATATAATACACAAAACTATCCTGAAAAATCTAGACTAGATTGCCCAGTTTTATTTCGGTCCTACCCTGTTGGCGACCACGCACCAACTGAGACAGACAAGACTAGACAGACAAGACTAGACAGACAAGACTAGACAGACAAGACTAGACAGACAAGACTAGACAGACAAGACTAGACAGACAAGACTAGACAGACAAGACTAGACAGACAAGACTAGACAGACAAGACTAGACAGACAAGACTAGACAGACAAGACTAGACAGACAAGACTAGACAGACAAGACTAGACAGACAAGACTAGACAGACAAGACTAGACAGACAAGACTAGACAGACAAGACTAGACAGACAAGACTAGACAGACAAGACTAGACAGACAAGACTAGACAGACAAGACTAGACAGACAAGACTAGACAGACAAGACTAGACAGACAAGACTAGACAGACAAGACTAGACAGACAAGACTAGACAGACAAGACTAGACAGACAAGACTAGACAGACGAGACTAGACAGACAAGACTAGACAGACAAGACTAGACAGACAAGACTAGACAGACAAGACTAGACAGACAAGACTAGACAGACAAGACTAGACAGACAAGACTAGACAGACAAGACTAGACAGACAAGACTAGACAGACAAGACTAGACAGACAAGACTAGACAGACAAGACTAGACAGACAAGACTAGACAGACAAGACTAGACAGACAAGACTAGACAGACAAGACTAGACAGACAAGACTAGACAGACAAGACTAGACAGACAAGACTAGACAGACAAGACTAGACAGACAAGACTAGACAGACAAGACTAGACAGACAAGACTAGACAGACAAGACTAGACAGACAAGACTAGACAGACAAGACTAGACAGACAAGACTAGACAGACAAGACTAGACAGACAAGACTAGACAGACAAGACTAGACAGACAAGACTAGACAGACAAGACTAGACAGACAAGACTAGACAGACAAGACTAGACAGACAAGACTAGACAGACAAGACTAGACAGACAAGACTAGACAGACAAGACTAGACAGACAAGACTAGACAGACAAGACTAGACAGACAAGACTAGACAGACAAGACTAGACAGACAAGACTAGACAGACAAGACTAGACAGACAAGACTAGACAGACAAGACTAGACAGACAAGACTAGACAGACAAGACTAGACAGACAAGACTAGACAGACAAGACTAGACAGACAAGACTAGACAGACAAGACTAGACAGACAAGACTAGACAGACAAGACTAGACAGACAAGACTAGACAGACAAGACTAGACAGACAAGACTAGACAGACAAGACTAGACAGACAAGACTAGACAGACAAGACTAGACAGACAAGACTAGACAGACAAGACTAGACAGACAAGACTAGACAGACAAGACTAGACAGACAAGACTAGACAGACAAGACTAGACAGACAAGACTAGACAGACAAGACTAGACAGACAAGACTAGACAGACAAGACTAGACAGACAAGACTAGACAGACAAGACTAGACAGACAAGACTAGACAGACAAGACTAGACAGACAAGACTAGACAGACAAGACTAGACAGACAAGACTAGACAGACAAGACTAGACAGACAAGACTAGACAGACAAGACTAGACAGACAAGACTAGACAGACAAGACTAGACAGACAAGACTAGACAGACAAGACTAGACAGACAAGACTAGACAGACAAGACTAGACAGACAAGACTAGACAGACAAGACTAGACAGACAAGACTAGACAGACAAGACTAGACAGACAAGACTAGACAGACAAGACTAGACAGACAAGACTAGACAGACAAGACTAGACAGACAAGACTAGACAGACAAGACTAGACAGACAAGACTAGACAGACAAGACTAGACAGACAAGACTAGACAGACAAGACTAGACAGACAAGACTAGACAGACAAGACTAGACAGACAAGACTAGACAGACAAGACTAGACAGACAAGACTAGACAGACAAGACTAGACAGACAAGACTAGACAGACAAGACTAGACAGACAAGACTAGACAGACAAGACTAGACAGACAAGACTAGACAGACAAGACTAGACAGACAAGACTAGACAGACAAGACTAGACAGACAAGACTAGACAGACAAGACTAGACAGACAAGACTAGACAGACAAGACTAGACAGACAAGACTAGACAGACAAGACTAGACAGACAAGACTAGACAGACAAGACTAGACAGACAAGACTAGACAGACAAGACTAGACAGACAAGACTAGACAGACAAGACTAGACAGACAAGACTAGACAGACAAGACTAGACAGACAAGACTAGACAGACAAGACTAGACAGACAAGACTAGACAGACAAGACTAGACAGACAAGACTAGACAGACAAGACTAGACAGACAAGACTAGACAGACAAGACTAGACAGACAAGACTAGACAGACAAGACTAGACAGACAAGACTAGACAGACAAGACTAGACAGACAAGACTAGACAGACAAGACTAGACAGACAAGACTAGACAGACAAGACTAGACAGACAAGACTAGACAGACAAGACTAGACAGACAAGACTAGACAGACAAGACTAGACAGACAAGACTAGACAGACAAGACTAGACAGACAAGACTAGACAGACAAGACTAGACAGACAAGACTAGACAGACAAGACTAGACAGACAAGACTAGACAGACAAGACTAGACAGACAAGACTAGACAGACAAGACTAGACAGACAAGACTAGACAGACAAGACTAGACAGACAAGACTAGACAGACAAGACTAGACAGACAAGACTAGACAGACAAGACTAGACAGACAAGACTAGACAGACAAGACTAGACAGACAAGACTAGACAGACAAGACTAGACAGACAAGACTAGACAGACAAGACTAGACAGACAAGACTAGACAGACAAGACTAGACAGACAAGACTAGACAGACAAGACTAGACAGACAAGACTAGACAGACAAGACTAGACAGACAAGACTAGACAGACAAGACTAGACAGACAAGACTAGACAGACAAGACTAGACAGACAAGACTAGACAGACAAGACTAGACAGACAAGACTAGACAGACAAGAGTAGACAGATAAGGTTGTAGACAAGAGTATACAGACACCACCACACAGACAGGACTAGACATACAAAGTAAAACAGGCTTCATATAAACCAAATAGGCAACATATTAATAACTGTAAGTGTGACTTGTCTTGTTTCAATAACTACCTCGTCGGGGTTTGAACCAATGGTCATAAGTTTGATATTTTTCCTTCGACGTCGCGCTATAAGTGCACTCAGACAAGACAGAAGTATATAGTGAGAGAAGACTTTTTTTGTTCTTATTTTGCAAAAAACGTGGAAATATTTTGTCATTCGGAATTAAAGGGGTCGCGTCGACGCTGACATTCCTTTTCGTAGAAATCACGTCATGAACAAGGGTCGGTTTTTCCAAGCGAAAATACCAAAAAATAGATTTTTATGAATAGTCTAGCCATCAAGACTAGTCTAATTTGAATTGTCTAGCCCTCTCTGTTTAATGTCGTCTGTCTAATCTACGCTGTTTAGTTTTGTTTGTCTTATATTGTTTGTCTAATCTTGAATATATTTTCTGTCTCTATATATAATATTTGTTCTTGTATATTAGCTGTTTTCGGGACAATGTGTGTGGTTATTTCTTATAGAATTGAAAGTAGAAGATTATCATTAAGATATCTTCAAATCTGTCAGTAGCTGGAGTTACACTGATATATTTTGTTACTCTTTGGAACACCTTGCTCAAGATGCGTTATGTTAGCCGTAGCTACGTCAAAGCAAGTAACGGGAACGGTCAAGACCAACTTTTGTCAGGCCAACAGATATTATGAAAGAGTAAAGAAAATAAAGTTACAATTTGTGTAATTACTACCTTAGAGTCATAATAATAATATTATTTAATAATAATATTATTTTAAACGTTATTTATAATTTTATAGAATAGTATTTAATAGATTAGTGTGTATAAAATGAGTGTAGTTAGAAATAGAAATGAGGATTTATGTAATGCAAGGGAATTAGGGCATTTGTGTGTATAAATATAAATTCTGGTTTTGTGATAAATGGTGTCACGCGCGGCATAGATTAAACAGACATCAGCGTTGCGACGCCGAGCGCCGGCACCAGCAGTAGCGTCGAGCCACTTCATTGAGATTCAGCATAACAAAGTCGTCGACGATGACGGCATCACGCACACCCTGATAACTCGCGTTCCTGTACACCCCAACCCCCCCATCCCTCGGGAGAATTTATGTCGTCGTTACGGTCGTTTCTGGAGGGCTGGATACCATACAGTCTTTCGCTTGTCCCTTAGGTGTCCTCCTCAAATTACAATCTGCCGGCGCCGCCTGTCACGACTTCGGGCAACGCTTCCCGGAGCTGACCGGAATACAAACCCGGAGGCAAACCCATCCCGATTGTATTTATGCCCCGTGCATGCGATTCATTTTAAACGTTCTCGTTCCCGGATGAAATATTACCGAATTCGTGAATGTTACGTATATACTATATGTATGATTTATCGATTCGATGCCGCCGAAAAAATAGCGGCGGAGAAGAAGTTAAAGTTTGTGGAACGTATATCATTCTTTAATCTGGATATTTGGCAAACAAAAATAAAATATACGGACGTTGGACAGAGCTCCCCTCTACACTCAATGTCAATACTTTTCTTTAAATTGATAAATAATTTATACATTATTCACCAGATTTTGAAAAATAACAAATAAAAAGTCTTAGCTTTTTCTTCGTTTTCCTTAATCTATTACACGATTCTTAGACAACTATCATTAGGCATTCAATATTTAGCACAATATTAGACAGACAAAGCTAGTCTTGTCCATCTACCCTTTGATTCTGTTTCTCTAGTTTTGTCTGCCCATTCTTATCTCAACTTCTTAGTCTTCCACGTCCAGTATTGATTAACTAGATTAATTAAGTAAACGAAACTCAAGACGAACTAGACTAGGGCACATGACCGAACTTTGCAGAACATTTAATTCTCTCTTAGATTTGACCAATTGCTTGCAGGATCAAGGCTCTAAAGCTGAAATAACTTCTGAAATGGTCTTCCAATATAAGGTTTAATTTTGAATAGCCCGCCATTTTAACAGTTGTCATGAGTCAACCTGTAACTACTTGATAGATGACAAGTAAAAACTACGTCATTAATAAAAATGAAACGATATACGCTTCAACAAAGAATTGAAATTTTTTAAATTTTCTAAAAAAATGGTGAAAATTTCGCGGTCACAGTTCGCAAAACTAAAGCATTTTTGGGTCGTCGTGAAGCATCTTCTCTGCCAGCAATTGTGAAACTGGTGGAAAAAAATGAGCTCTTTGGACAAGTTAGTGATGAAGAACCGAACTCGTTCACGCCGCTCAAGAACAACTGACAATATTGCTGTTGCAGCCCATAGTGTTGAGGAAAAACCAGGTTTGTCCATTTCTCGACGATCTTTGGAATTGGGCATTCCACGACATTACCTCGTATTTTCCATAAAGACTTAAGTCTTAAGGCTTTTAAAGTTTAGTTAATGCAAGAACTCACGCCAACCGACCATCAAAAACGTCGTATCTTTGCTGACTGTCCTAGAAATGCATCAAACTAATCCGAAATATCATCGAAAATCACCTTGAGTGATGATTTCCATTTTTACATCGGAGGCTACGTACGTTAACAAGTAGGATTGTCGCGGTTGAAAAGCCTCTCTATCCTCAAAGAATGACTTTTTGTTGCAGTTTTTGGTGTTGCGGGGTCATTGGACCTTACATTTTCCAAAATGAGACTGGAGCAACTGTTACGGTGAATGGATTGCGCTATCGAACGATGATTAATGATATAGTTTGGCCGGAATTGGAAGATATTGATGTGGACGACGTTTATTTTCAACAAGACGGCGCTACGTGCCCCACAAATAACGTTACCATCACTCTTCTGAGTGAAAAGTTTCATGGCCGTGTGATTTCTTGAAGAGGCGATCACAATTGACCACCGAGATCCTGTGATTTAACACCTCTAGACTTTTTTCTTTGGGGGTACGTGACGTCTTTAAGGTCTATGCCACTGGCCCACAATGGATTCAAGACCTCAAAGATGGAATTCGTGAAGTTATCAAGCTGCAAACAAGACATTATCAGCTGCAAATTTTATGAATGGGTGATGGGAAATTTCATGAAAAACCATTTAGCAAATATTGTTTCCCATTATTAATGGCATACTCTCCTCTTTACAATTAAATAATCATTCGATGATTTCGCTTAAAAATAATAGTTTTTTACATATCAAAATGAAACCTCTTGTTGGAAGACCCTATACATATCACATAAGAGAGATAAGGTTAGATACACAATGTTAGACAAGGCTATGGAGGCTATGGAACATGATCAATGTTGTCCTAGTTCTCTAAAAACCGCGTAATTATGAACAAAAAAAAGATCAATTGAATCATCTTTCAAACAAAAAGAAGTAGCTACAGCTACTTATCCATATGAAGTCTTGGCTGGGAATGAAGCCATTCGCTTTCAAAATAGTATGCGGCTTTTGGGAATCCACTTTGGCAGCAATCTAAAATGGTCATCCCATATACAGAAAGTTTCTATAAAACTTAATAAAGTCGTTTTTGCAATAAGGATGCTGAATAGATATTTAGGCAAAACATCTTGAGGATGGTCTATTTCACCAATGTTCTTTCCTACCTTAGGTTTGTAATCATGTTCTGGGAAAACGGAAATCATATAATAAACGTATTTAGAGTTTAAAAGCAAGTGGTGCGTATTCTGCACAACCTAACAGATTTAAAAAAACCTAACCTAACCTAACGTTCAGGATGTTCTAGAGGATTGCCTCATCTTTTCAGTCTACTACGTCGCGTAACACGAAAGTTGTCCTCCAAAAAACAACGAATTAGTGAATTAGTGGAGAGTAATATCTGTAGTGGAGCGTCACAAGGCTCTGTTCTGGGACGTCCACTATTGAATGTCCTCAGACTAAAGCTACTGGAGATTATGGACGTCGTGGGCTTCGCTGATGATTTGGCACTTGTAGTGTCGGGGAAGACGGAAATGGAAACTATGTGGAGAGCAAAACATTGCCGTTGAACAGGTAGACAAATGGATGGAATTCAAAAAACTAAAGCGGGCACCAGAAAAGACAGAAGCAGTATTGTTAACTGGACTAAGAAAAACGAAACCCATCACATTAAAAAAAAAGGAGAATAAATAACTCCAAAGGAAACGCTGAAATATCTAGGTGTAACCTTCGATAAGCGCCTATCCTTTAATCGCAATATGACGGGGCAAAGAAATTTAATCAAGGGGCAGATAAAACACTAAAAACTGCAGCAGCGTTGGATAAACTAATGCCCAACGTTGGAAGACCCCCCAGTAGTAAGCTAAACTTCTTTACTCGGTGGTTCACTCCACAATGCTCTAAGCAGTCCCGATTTGGGCCAACGCCTTGAGAAAACCGGTGATTAGACAAAATCTGGTAACTGTTGAATGTAAAATGGCACTGAGAGTGTGCAGTGCCTACCGGACTGTCCCTAAGGATGCCGACGTAGTGTTAGCCGGCATACCACCCATAGAACTTATGGTAAAAGAGAGGGTAGAAGTCTACAATGGCAGGTCAAATGGCGATGGCACAGAGACCGACAAAAAGGGTACTAGCGAAGGCCCGAATATACCAAGCCTGCCAAAACCAGTGGCATCTATCCACATGGCAGACTGGACAAGAAACCTGACCTGATGTGGAGCATTGGGTAACAAGAAAACACGGCGAGACAAATTTTTATGTCACCCAAGTTTTAAGCGGGCATGGCTGTTTCAAGAACTTTCTCCATAGCATCGGTATGGCCACAGATTGCATTTGTATTTAATGTGGACTCACAGACAGCGAGGCGCATACCGTTTTTATGTGTGACAGGTGGAAACCCGAAAGGGATAAATGGAAAAATAAGACCGGACGAACACTAGACCAATCAACGATGGTTAAAGCAAATGATCTTGTCGGAGGACTTATGGGCAGATATATTAAGGATGATCCAAGACATCATGACAATGAAAATGCTAGACGAGCGGAAAGGTAAAGAAGCCGAAAGGATTAAAAAAGTTAGGACCTGAACCCCTAATCACTACAAGTGAAATGGCGATGTAAGGGCGACACTAACCGTAAGCATTAACCGTGAGGTGCTTACTATGTCACTAACTCAAAAAAAAAGTCTTCCACGTCCAGCACTATTGACTAACTATATTTTTTAAGTAAGCGAAACTGAAGCGTACCTAGACTAATGCCGTTGTAATTAAACCTTGACATTAATTAATTAGTTATTAAGTCATAACTATTATTAAGTTAAATAGTCATTAATTATTAAGACTAGAGTGAACCCATGTGATTCAGCGACCCATCACTGAATCTTCTGGAATATTTAATTCTCTCTCTCTCTCTCTTCCCTCTACCCTCTTCGATTTCAATATTTACTTGCAGCATCAAGGTTTAACGCTAAAATAACTTGTCATCATCCTCAGAACTGACAAAACTAGACAAGCAAGGCTAGACAAATAATACTATACATTTTTTTTATTATTTACAACCAATGTGGGTGAAGGGCAAGGGTAAGCCCTAAAAAATACTGCGGCTTTGTTGCCTATTGTATTTCCCCACAATGTTCCATACTTGCAAATAGATCCAACCCTGTATTAGGTCTCCGAGTCTGTGTGCCGTGTTCTTCACGGGGATCTCATTTGCAGAACTGTTAAGCTCGTTTCTCCGTTATTAAATGACATAACATTAATTGTTAAAACCGTTGAATTTTTGAGCATTCGTTTGCTATGTTTCTGACCATTTGTTTCATCCCACTCTAACCGGTGCTTAGTAGCTACCCATTTACAGATTTTGTTACAGGCTATGGTTTTGGTAATGTAGGACTCCCTGCTAGCACTGATGTTTGTTTTGTTAGCATAATTATTTGCTAACTTGTCCGATATTTCGTTTCCTACCAGTACCCTATGGCTCGGTACCCAAGCAAGTGTAACCTTCTTGTGTCTTGCCAGAGCCTTGAGGTTCTGGAAGCAGTTACAAGTTGTTTTAGATTTAATTTCATGGCATGCGGAGGCATTTATAGCAGCCTGACTGTTCGTGAAAATGCGGATGTTCTACTTTTGTAGCTTTTGATTTTCAAGGGCACATATCGCGATGGCGTGTATTTACGCTTGGAATGCCGTGGTATGTGATCTCAGTAGCACATATAAGCTGTACCTCAGGGACGGTCTATAGATTTCTACGCCAGTTCCACTGTCCTTTTTGGAGTCGTATGTATGCCCAAATTAACAGGTGATTGTTTTGAAGCCTTCTGTTCAACATAGTTGTGTTTTAAAGTATTGATGGAATGATAGCCTTTTGGGCATTGAGTCTCCCTCAATTTTGAGGTTTGGCTCTGATATTACATTCGTTATCGTGGTGTGCGCTGACCTCGGCAGAACCTTCCAAGTGCCATTACATATGCATATGAAGGTTTCCATTCTTGCCTTACCCATGATGAAGACATCTAGGCGAGGCAGGCCTGTCATAAATATTATATATCTAATACAAGATACATAAGGCTAGATACACAATATTATACAAACAAGTCTAGAAAGACAGGACTGTCTAGTCTAATCCATCTAGTCAAATTCCGTTTCTTTAATTTTCTCCGCACATTCTTGTATACCTCGTCTCATCTGGGTTCAATTTGGATTAACTAGATCAATTAAGTGAGGCAATTTCAAAATGAATTAAATTAATGCAGATGTAGTTAAACATTGACCTTAACCATTTTAGATGTTCATCTGCGCAGACAATATAACTAGGACTCATGCTTGAACCTTGTGAAGCACAATGGTTCCCTCTCCTCGGTTTCATAATTAGCTTTTAACATCAATGTTTTAACCTATAAGTACTTTCAAACAAGCCGCATTACATACAATACTACATATGCTAGACTACAAATACAGTAGACAAACATGACTAGACAAATAATATTACTTAAATATAACTAGACGGACAACGGTTCATCTAGTAATTATTGTAATGGTTTGGTTTATCGAGTCTTTCACGTCCAATATTGACCAACAAGATGAATAAAATAAGTGAGATTCAAGATGAACTAGACCAGGAGTCGGAAAACCGCGGCTTGTGGGCAGTACACAGACATTTGCGGCTCATCAAACATGAAATATGAAATTCTTCGTTCAAGCAGTAAGCTTCGAGTTTTATTATCGATATTTTAAGATTTTTCTTTGAAGCAAAAAAAAAAATTATACACCAATTTGACCTAGTTATGAAAGCAGAAAGCAGCCAACTGGTGAAAAGTACAAATCGAGTTATAAGCGTTTTTCTGCAGATGTAGTTGCTCTTCGGTTATTTACTAATATTCTGATAAATTAATCTTTAATATACATAGGTATTAGTATTAGATATTTTTTGTTCTTCTTATTTAGTTTATGTCGTATTTGTTTGCATTTTACACTATGTTGACTGATTTGTACAAAAAAATCTTTCGACGAAGAGATATCGAGCAGTCTTTTACAAAAATCCGGCATGTTAAAATTAGTAGCGCTGTGTTAACTGCTATCTCGAAAAAATGCAACAAAGTTGCATTCTGTATAAATATAGTGTCTTCCAATAGGGACTTCGGAACAATTTATTGATAAAGGAAATAATTGATAAAACAATATTATCATTCGCAAATGATAAAATTGTTTTATCAAAATGGGTGTTATGTTCGGACAACCTACCGCGCTCTGTCTCCTTTTTACGGTCGCCATAATCGTCCTACCGAAAGGACTATTCGCAGTGTGGTGGATAAATTTGAGTCCACTGGTTCAGTAAACATTAAACCAACACCAGTACGACGACGAAAAAAAAAAAGAAAACATTGCCGCTGTCCATGAGAGTGTGCAGGAGAATCCGGGGCAGTCGATTTCGCCTCGCTCATAAGAACTCAGCCTTTCGTAGACCACAGCTTGGCGAATTTTGCGGCGTAACTTGGGCCTGCACCCATACAAAATTCAACTGACCCAGGAGCTCAAGGTAAACGACCTTAGACAAAATAAAACGTACGGCAAAATTTTATTTATATATTGGGAGTAAACCCTTTTAAATCCTAGAGGAAAGCAAAGGGAAACTACCTCTAGTACCTTCCCAAGAAAATCTTATGGATTGTCTCATGGTCAAAGATATCCGGAGTTTAAATATTCCCTCGATCGGATCTCCGGGAGGGAATGCTATGGAAAGGTCTGAAGATATGAACAAGCAGATAACATCAAGAGAGATGATCCTCCGAAAACGCATCTGAATTGCCACTTGGAATGTTCAGGGACTCGTTACACATCCTGGCAAACTAGACACCATCGAACGTGAAGAGACAAACATCAATATAGTATATGCGAAACTCACAGGTTCGGTAGTGGACATTTCTCCTCCAAAAGTGGCAACACAATATACTTTTCTGGACATCAGTCGGACTCAATACATGGCGTAGCGATAATTATTCCAAAATCTCTTCATGCAAGTGTGTTAGGCTACAATTCTGTAAGTTAAAGAATACTGACTATAAAAATCAATGCCAAGCCTTGCAAATTAAACATTGTCCAAATCTACGCTCCAACATCAACAAGCATGGAAAATGAATTAAATGACTTTTACAATAAACAGGAAAGTACTATACAAGAAATATCCAACAAAGAAATAACTCTGATACAAGGAGATTTCAACGCTAAAATCGGTCAAACTAAGGAACACGAACAAGTAAAACACCTCATAAGCAGATATGGATTGGGCGTCAGAAATGAATCTGGACAAAAACTCGTGGAATTTTGTATACGAAACAACATCTTTATCACAAATACCATCTTCCCTCAACATCCACGACGACGGTATACGTGTACATCTAAGAGGTGCCCTATACGGAAACCAAATAGACTATATATTGGTACAGTCAAGAAGGAAATACAGTATACAGAACGTCAAGACCTTACCAGGAGCGGAGTGTGGCAGCGACCATAAACTGCTACTAGCTCGAGTAAAATTACACATTAAATCCAAGAAAACAAAGGTAAAAGCTCCCTCCTTGAACCCTGGAAACATCCATTTTTTTAAGGAAAAACTGAAAGTAAAATTGGAAGTAATCCCAAATAACTCAGAATTTGAAAATTCAGAGACATTGTGGCAAACTCTTAAAACTACTATGATCGATACCAAAGAGGAAGTAATTCAACAAAGTACCAACGATGTGAAAAACAAACAGTGGATGACTGACGAAACTTGGAACGCAGTCAAGAAAACAAAGATGCTCAGAAGAGCAGGCATACGCAAAAACGAACAGATGATCGAATAACGTTGAACAGATGATTGAATAACCAAAAACTGAACAGGGACATTCAACGACTGAGCAGACGGGACAAAAACCTACACTTGCCAAAAATCTGCCTTGACATTGAAAGATTACATAACACCAATGAAACACGAGACCTCTTCCGAACAATCAAGGAAATTACCAGAGAATTTAAACCAAAAACATGGAAAATAGAAGATCAAAATGGCAAAACTATTACTGAAATAGAGGGAGTTCTTGAGGTATGGCAGTTATATTGCAGAAAGCTCTATGAGAATGAAGACCCTGAACAAAAAAATGAATTACCATCCATGAATGAGGTGGAACAAGAGCCTGACATTTTGAGGGATGAAGTAGAGCAAGCCATTCATTATTTGAACAATAAAAGCACAGGCGGTGACAATATAAGCGCAGAAATGTTAAAACAACTAGATGAAGTAGGCATCATATTTATGTGGAAGATATGCAACAACATATAGAAAACCGGACAATGGCCAAAGGATTGGTGCACATCCACCTTCATTAGATTGCACAAAAAAGGTTCCAGTCAAAAATGAAACAACTACAGAACCATTGCACTTATCTCACATCCAAGCAAAGTTATGCTCAGAATTCTCCTTCAACGCCTCAGAAGCTTTTTGGATTGGCAGATCCTACAAGAACAAGCAGGATTTGTCAGTGGCAAGGCTACAAGAGAACAAATCTCTAATGTTCGACAAATTATCGAAAAGGCAAGAGAATTTGCAAAAGCATCATATCTCTGTTTCCTAGACTACAACAAAGCTTTTGACTGTGTTAGCTGGCAAAAGCTTTGGAAAGCTCTTTTGGAGATGGGAACCCCTCAACATCTGGTGCTCCTATTAAAACATCTATATGAAACCAGCAGTGCAACAGTCAGACTGGAGGACAAAACCTCCCCAATCTTCAGCATACAACGAGGCGTAAGACAAGCGTGTATTTTATCTCCATTGCTAATCAACATTTATGGTGAATACATTATCAGGAAGGCTTTGGACGGTTGGGAGGGTGGCATAAGTATAGGTGGCAGAAAAATAAATAACCTTCGTTATGCCGATGACACCACACTTATAACAAAGGACGAACAGGAAATGGCTGAACTTATTGAAAGAGTGGAAGGAGTAAACCTGGACTATAGATTAAAAATAAATCGGCAAAAAACTAAAAAATAAGTTAATGGTAATAGATCGCACAAACAGAATAAACAGAGCACCATAAACGATATAGAAATGGTAGAAGAAATTAATTATCTGAGTGCTAACATAAACAGAGACGGATTTCGAAATCGAAATCAAAAGGAGAATCGCTCTTGCCAAAACTGCCATGACAAAGCTGCATAAAATCTGGCAGGACAAACAAATAACAACTAAAACAAAACGCACACTTGTCGAAACTCTTCTCTTGCCAATATCATTACATGGGCAGAAACCTAGACCTTGAAGGCCACAGACATTTCTAAACTGGACAGCTTTGAAATGTGGGTCTGGAGAAGGCTTTTAAGAATCCGTTGGACTGCTCACAGAACCAACGTATTAATATTAGAAGAACTGAAAATTAATGTAAGACTGTCAACCATCGTAAGACAGCGAATTATCAAGTTTTTTGGATATGTGAGCAGGAGAAAGGAGGACAATTTGGAAAAACTTGTGATACAGGAAAAAAATCGAAGGCACGAGACCTGGGGGGCGAGCTCCGAAACGATGGATGGACCAAATGAAGCACTTCACAGGAAATTCACTGCAGGACAACATGAGATGCATTACAGACAGAGATAAATGGAGAGAATTCACGATGTATATCACAATGTAGGTCTGTAGGATAGGTCTTTCAAACAAATAAAAAATGTCGATGATATCTCACAAACACATTGTTTTATTAAAGTTAAAGATAGGTAGCGTTTATTGAAAGACTCAATAAAACCAATTATGACAAATTTTTACTAACCATGTTTTATTATATACGAAATAAACAGATTATGTAATATTTCCATTCAAACCCTTTTTTAATCTTCTTCATCTACCTATCCACAGTATTGGATGTTGGCGATCACATTTCTGCACGCTTCACGGTCTGTTGATGTGTGTACCAGGTCTATAGTTCTTAAACCTGTCCATTCCCTTAGATTTCTCAACCAGGTTATTTGCTTTCTTTCCACTCCTCTTCTGCCTTCAATCTTGCCCTCAACTATCAGTTGTAGCAGTTGGTATTTTGGGTTTTTTATTAGGTGCCCAAAATAGGGGGTTTTCCTTCTTTTCATGCTTAGTAACATTTCTCTGTCTTTCCCCATTCGTCTCAAGATTTCCTCATTCGTTACTCGGTCAGTCCATGGTACTCTGAACATTCTACGGTAAGTCTCAATTTTTAAAATTTTAAAACTTTCAATCATATTCATGGATGATGCTTTCAACGTCCATGTCTCCACGCCGTACAGCAGAGCGGACCACGCATAGCACTTGGCGTATCTAAATCTTAGATTTAAACTTATGTCTCTGTGTGTTAATATTTTTTTTAAATTTGAAGAAATAATTGTCCAATCCCATTCTTCGTACAGCCAACTACCCAAATACTTGTAACGTGAAACACGTTCTAGTGTGGTATTATTTATTGTGTTTGAGCATTGGGGTAAGGTACTTTCTGCCTGCTAACTATCATGAATATTGTTTTGTTGCTATTTATTTTGAGTCCATATTTATTACTAATGGTGTTCAGTTGATTAATCATCCGTCGCAAATCTTCATTACTAGCGGATATTATGACTGAGTCGTACGCATATCTGATGTTGAAGAATACTCCGTTTACTTTGATTCCCATGTCTTTATCTTCCAAAGCTTCATTGAAAATGGCCTCGGAATATTGATTAAACAAAGGTGATAATATGCACCCCTGTATAACTACTCTGCTTATTTCTATATCTTGGGTTTTTATATTATTTGTTGTTATAAGCACCGTTTGATACCAGTACAGATTTTGAATACAGCGAATGTCTGTTTCATCTACATCTGTTGTTCTCAATATATTTATTAATTTTTCGTGTTGAACTCTGTCAAAAGCTTTTTCATAGTCAACAAAGCAAAGGAAGACATCTTTATGCACATCCCGACAGTTCTGTATTAAAACTCGGATACCGAAAAGAGCCTCTCTCATGCCACTTCTAAAGCCAAATTGGGTATCTTTAAAGTTGTCTTCACATTTTCTAAAAATTCTATTATGCAATACTTTGAGGAATATTTTCAGTGCATGGTTCATTAAACTGATTAATCGATGTTCATTACACTTTCTTGCATTTCTTTTTTAGGCAAGGGGAAAACGGTGGATTTTAACCAGTCTAGGGAATATCTGCCTTAATTATATATTTTGTTAAAAACGATTACCAATAAAGACAGATTTTCCTCATCAATCAGTTTAATAATTTCTGCTGGCAGATCATCCGGCCCAGTCGTTTTTTTTTTTTTTGGACTGTTGTACAATTTTTTTTTTATTTTGTCTTTGGTTATTGGTGGTCCTGTAAGAAGTTCATTTCCTTGCTTAATCTCTAGGTATGGTCTTTCATCGTCTTGTAATATTTCACTTAAGTACTCTTCCCATACAGTCTTTATCTCTTTTGCCTCTAGGACAATTTCATTTCTGTTATTCATCCATCGTCTTCTTTCATCCATCAGTTGTAGAATTAATTCTGCCATCCATTTTTTTTTTTTTTGGGGAAAGACTTACGATACGCTAACTCGTTCTGTGCTGTATTAATCATAGTTGATCCTATGTTGTTCCATAATGCGTCTATTTCCGTATCTAGAGATGCTTCATCTTGTCGTCTAAGTTGATCGTTTATTTCATATAGCTCTGCTTACGTAGCTCTGCCTTTAATGATTCGTTTTTAAGCTTCTCAATATCGAGTAGTTTCGTTAGTTTGATTTCCTGTGAGAGTTTTAATTTATAGGAGCCCAGTAGAAGAACGTGATCCGATGGTACATCTGCACCAGGGTATGTACAGGCTCTTTTTACTGTTGTATTAAATCTTTTGTTATTGAGGATGAAGTCAATCTGGTTCCAAACTATTCTACCGTCCCTATCTTGTGGAGATTTCCACGTGTAAAGTCTTCTGGGGACTTTTTTAATCAACTTATTAAAAATAAGTATAGCTTGAATATATAAATATATTCAACCTTTACGTAGCTCTATAACATTATTAAGTCTTTTTAAGACTACAAAACAAATCTCATGTTGAAACACAACAGATATTTGTATGCTATTCACTAGCCCCCAGTCCGCTTCCGTGGCACTAAACAAGAACTTGATAAATAACATTGTTTTTAAGATCAAATCTTTCTATTTAACTCAAATGAATAGCCATCTGCAGAAGCGATTCGAGCTCTATCTCTCATCAGTGCAGCTTTGCTCTTTTGAATTATAAAATGAATAAACTTAAATTAGTTTAAAACCATGTGTCGGGCTGTCTAGGATAGGTTATGATATGACATGTGTGTACAGACACCTGCACTTAGTTTCAGTTATTGATTTAAATGATAATTGAATATTGAAGTGAAACAAAACTAAATATAGATATAATCATACCAACTTATTAAAGCGGAATATAGCTTGAATATTAAATATATTCAAGCTTTCCGTAGCTCTATAATATTATTAAGTCTTTTTAAGACTACAAAACAAATCTCATGTTGAAACACAACAGATATTGGTATGCTATTTACCACCCGGATCTTAAAAACAATATTATTTATCTAGTTCTAATTTGTCACGAAAGTGGACTGGGGGCTAGTGAATAACATACAAATAACTGTTTCAACATGATATTTATTTTGTGACCTTAGAGATACTTTATAATGTTATAGAGCTATATTCAAGCTATATCTAGCTTAAATAAATTGGTATGATTGTATCTTTAACTAGTTTGGTTTCAGCCCAAAATTCAATTATCCTTTTTAAATCGCTTTCAGCTTTTCTTTAAGTTAATGAAGAGTGCTTCAAATGGCCAAAATTATAGGTAAGACAATTAGTGTAGGTAAGATATTATATTTCTAAGAATTATAAAAGGTTGCACAAAACTGGACAGACTAGAAAACAGAGTTATAAAAACAAAAAGATAGATAGGAAGATAAGAAATTAAAGATTTTTCGATATAAACAAGATAATAAAGGAAAATATTTACTAGTAAATGAAAGGAACACGTAGAACGGATGCACGAGAAGAGGATACCAGCCAGTCAGATTCTGTCAATGCCATGCAAGAAGAGATATCGGAAGGCCGAGAAAAAGATGGGCATCGAACGAGCAAAGTGCCTAAACCCTGAAGTGAAGAAAAAGAAGAAGATATTATATAATAAAATTGTGCTTGAATGAACTTAAAGTATCTCAAAAAAATGTTTTCGAAAATATTGTCTATCTGATACTTTTGTTATCTCGTTTCCTAGACAATTTGGCTCGTATAACTTCATTGTTAACCAATGAACTACACTAATACAGTTGTAATTAAACCTTGACTTTAACAAGTGTAGGTGTCAATCTGTGTGAACAATAAGTCTAAGTTAATCAGACCATTACATTTTGTGTAATCTAACCATCTGTTCGACTTAATCTAACTAGTATACACTTAAAGCAATCCACCTAGTTTCGTCGGCGCGATCGATTCGAACCTCCTATGTGTCCAATTCACTTAATTACGTCTAATCAACACTATTAATCTTAATATATGAAAGATAAGAAGGAGATTTACTACATCGATAAGGAGGAACGAACGTTTGGGGGAGTTGATTTGATAAATTTTGAAATGGAAAAGTATTACGAAATTCAGAGTTTTGCATAATCAATTATATAAACAGTTGGTTCAAAGGAATGTGGATTCGCACAAAAAAATAGCGTAAGTTATTTCTTAATTAAGGGTTTAGTGATTTTTAACTCTTGGTGGGAATGAGATTCAGTTCCAATTAACCCCGACGCAGAGGAGGAAAGAAAATCGCGCGGCGCAAAACAATCCGCGTTTTAATAATCAGGAATATTTAAATATTTTCTTGGCGTGAATATTGTAATTGAATTTCGCGGCGTCGTCCGTTTAATTTAAGTTTTTCGCCGCCCCCCGCACACACACAAAACAGCCGCAGTTATTATTTCCCCTGAATATTCAGGAATATTATAGTTATTTGAATTTTATAATTGGAGACCCGAATTATATGAATAACAGATGTGAACGAGCGCATAATAATCCTGTTAGCGGAGAAAACCAAGTACAAGTACACAGAAACTTTCCTTCCTTTTTCTACCTTTAATTACTTCAAATACACGAAAAAATAATAATTCCTTCTCGTTCTCTATAATAAAACATTATTTTGCAGAGAGTGGAAATTGTCACACGGATGCAGATTTTTTTAACCACTTCCAATGCTTTGTTTGTGCTTTATTTAAATGGAAATTATTTCTTTTATTTTTAACTGTGCGCTTGATCTGCATATGTAGAAAGGTCGCGATTTACATTTTCTATTGTTGGTTTGCGAAGTTTTATACGATTCAATTATGTTAATTGGGCTTGGTTGCAACTATTTTCTTGCGAGAAGCTTAAGGGTTGGAATATCCAAGTGGGATTTATTAAGGCAACCATATTTCGAATATATGTATATGTATATATATATATATATATATATATATATATATATATATATATATATATATATATATATATATACATATATTATTATTATTATTTTACATGAATGGTCCCTTTAGGAACATATGAGGCCAAACATGATTTAGAATCATGTTTGGCTTATAATAGGAGTTCCAGCAATGTTGGGTACTTCGAACCAGTGATTGTTAGGTCCTGGAGCATAGAGTCGCCGCCGCACCCACAGGGTGTCAGACGCGGACCAGGAAGCCGGTGGATACCACTCAGACGCGCCTGGATTTTAGTCAGGCTTATAAAAGCAGCAGAAGCGTGCCAATTTGATCTCGAAAAAGTTACAAAAGGAGTAATCAACACCAACGCACAATGATAGGACATCACAAAAAGCTTGCCCAAATATGAAGGTTAATAACGTTAAAGTACTGTGATTTCTTGTAACGTCACCTTTTTGAAGTCAGTGATCACGAAACTGAATTCAAAATTACGAAATTCAAAATTAGGAATTAATTAGGAAGAATTCTATTAAAATGGAATATAAAAATATTGTTCAAATTTTTAATCATCAACAAACGTATCTGATTCAATTGAGTTGTAATGGAGTTGTAATTTCTGAAAGTAATTCGATAGCTTCCTTAAAAACCGAAAAACAAATTTCTGCGGAGTTTTCTGTGGAGAAAATTTATAATTTTCGGATCTGATGAAATCAGAAGTTCTCGATTTTATTCATTATGGGTAGTATGTGTAGATAAATTTGTATTTGCTTTCTCAGTGAAGAAATATTTTGGCAGGACAGGATCACAAAACCAATTTATTTTTAATTTTGTTTTTGTTATTATTCCTGGATATTATTTTTTAATTAAAGCAAGTTATAAAATGCTTCGCGGGCCGCATAAATTGTCGTCGCGGGTCTCATGCGGCCCGCGGGACGCTATTTGCCCAGGCCTGATCTGGTCCCTCACAGTCTTGTTTGTGCAGTTTTCTATATTTATTCTGTCTTCTTCTTGTTTCGAATGGGTCTTCTTTGGACCACGCTTGTTGATTGTCGCAACCCAACAGTTGACTGTTGGGCTTTGATTTTTGCCCAGTATTGTCGCATCTTCTGCCGGTGTTACTCCTTTCTTTCTTCTGTCCAGGCGGTACCTTTCCTTCGGGGATTTTCCTGAAATCCACGGACTTCCTTAAGGGTGCGTCTTACAGACTGTATGTTTTGGAGATCCGTTGTTCCCAGTTCTTTAATATCATTCTCGGTTTCTGTCAACCAAGTGGTGCGAACTTTCTTGTTTTGCCAGAAGGTGAACAGACGGTTGGTTATTCGGATTGGAGGCAGTCTTGCAACGTGGCCATAGAAAGCTACCCTTCTTTTCCTTCCACAGTCAGAGAGCATCTCAATATCTTCGTAGAGCTCAGAATTATGGCGTCTTCGGAATTCCCCATCTTCCTTTAGCGGCACTAGGATCTTCCTGAAGATTCTCACTCTAAATTCCAATTTCTCTACCAGACATCTTCGGTTCAAGGAAAGACACTCCATGGCATACAGGGCTTCTGGTCGTCACACTGATGTGCAGTGCTTATGTTTTAGGTTGCGTGACAGGCATTTCTTATTGTAAGTGTTCTTAGTCAGTCGATAGGCTAGTTCTAACTTGTTGACTCTCTTGGATAATGATGCTCTTTCTGATAAGTTGGGTTCAATCCATTCGCCGAGATACTTGCATTTATCAGTCGTCATGTTTCCCTGCTCTAATCTCTCTGTTTGCTTCTCTGATATTGGTGAATTCTCTTATCTCCAGCAACACATGAAGACCCACTTTGGCAGCCTGTTTTCTGAGGCAATTTACCTGCATTGTTGCCATCTCAAGAGAATCAGCAAACAGTGTCATGCCATCTGCAAAGGCCAGGCAAACTACAACCAGTCCATCGTTCTCACGCCCCAGGTAGATACCACTCTGAACACCTAAAGTGATCAGTTCCTTGCGCCATTCTCTCATAACCTTTTCAAGGACACAGTTGAAGAGAAGTGGGGAAAGTCCATATCCTTTTCTCACTCCAGTTTTTATTTCGAAGCTTTCTGAAATTTGGCCTCTAAATTTAACCTTGGAATGGGTGTTGGTCAAAGCTTCTAGGATGAGTCTGCGGGTTTTGTTGTCTAGCCCTAGTTCCTGGAGTACTTTGTTAAGCGTTTCTCTATCAATGGAATCGTAACCGTGGAAGCAAGTCCGGGTTTGGTGTGGTTTGTTTAAACTCAAAGTCTTCGCTGGATGGGTCACAGTTGAGTAGATTTTTAGTACTGAGCCAAAAGATGGCAGTTGTCCTTGTCCTTATAAACCAGTTTACCTTGTGAGTCTCTGAAGTGGAAGCTTGGCGGAGCGTATTTTCTGAGTGTCTGCTCCAGCATAGCTCTCTTCGATTTGGGTTAGTTGGTTTTGTAAGGTTCGTTTGGTTCCTCAAATTATCTTGGCTGTAACCTTTCTTTGTTCCAAAAATTTATGCAAATTTTCCTTGGTCTTTTTAGAATTCCACTTCACCCAAGCTGTCTGTCTTTGGGCTAGTGCATTGTCACAGTCTTCAGTCCACCACGGATGCTTCCTTCTTCTAGCGAGAGTGGCGAGTTCATTGGCCGCCTTGTCAAGAGTCTCCTTCAGTTGGTCCCAGCTGTTTAGGGATGTATTGTTCAATCTCTGACTTACTTCTTGACTGCTCTTGAGTCGCTCTACCTCAAATCTTACCATTTTGGAGGTATTGTGTAATCTAGTGTTTCTATTTTGAACTTTGAGAGGTAGTGGTATGAGTCCAGATTGGCGCTTCTTAGTACCTTAACGTTTTGTATTTCCTTTTGAGATTTTCTTGAAATGGCCACATGATCTATCTGGTATTCACCCAGGTTGATATTAGGTGAAATCCAGGTCTTCTGCTTTCTTGGCAAGTGTTTGTACGCTGTAGATTTCATGAGCAACCCAAAAGTCCTACACAGATCCACAAATCGTTCTCCGTTTCGGTTGGTTCGCTTATGCACTAAATAATTGCCCACTTTGTTTCTGTATTTTTTCTCTCTTACCAATTAAGCATTGAAGTCAACAAGCAGTATGACGGTTTGCTTCTCTGGAACTTTAAAGATAATATCTTCAAAGTCTTTCTAGAATTTATCAGTTCTGTCTGGATTGCGTCTGTTGTCCTGGTTAATTGGGACATGTACATTGACTATACTGTAGCCTTTGTTTGCGCATTTGAGAGAGAGGATGGATACACGACTGCTCGGGGAGTTAAAGTCAGTGACAGAGTCCAGTATCCTGTAACTGATTATAAATCCTGTACCTAAGTGTCGTACGTTCTTCACTACCCGCTGACCCACTTCTCCTTTGAGGATTCTGTAGCGTTGGGACTCGAAGGCATGTTCGTCGGTAAATCTGGTTTCCTCTACTGCTGTCAGTATTATGTTGTGTCGTGTTAGTAAATCAGTCAAATGATTACCCACTTTTAGCAGTGAGTTGGCAATAAATGTTGCGAAGAAGTTTTGATGTCTTGGTCTGAGTTTACGTCCGGTGATTTCAGGATGCTCCGCCTCATCCTTAACGCATGTTGGTGCGGACTCCCCAGAATCCGAAGGTCCGCTAACGTCCCAATAGGTGACGGTGGATTGGTTACCACCTGGGGTAGTGCATTTAGCGAAATTTTCTTTCATGGTCATTTGAAGAATATTCTTTATGGGACAGTAGCGAGCCACTGTCCAAGATACTACCCAAGTTACGGACGTGGCCCGTGAACCGGGCCACGTCCAACTTTTGCATTAAAGTCGCCGATTATTATACTAATTTCATTCTTTTTGATTGTTCTTAATACATCCCGCAGTTGCTAGTAAAATTAAAACGTAAAGTAAAGTTAAAATAAAACAGATAGGAATAGACAAAATAAAAACAAAGTGAATTGGTGATTTCTATTTTGAAAACAATTTCTAAATTTGACGTTGAATTAATTTAACATTTTATAAACGAAACCTACTAGAAATTATGAATAAACAGAAAAAATCTAAAACAGATCTGGACCTAATAATATAATAATATGTACCCCTTGAACATCTTTGGAAAACAATGGCACGGAGCCTAGCACCTGGGAAGAGTGGGGTGGACAGGTCTCCTTAGCCGTAGTTAAGGCGACCTGTCTATGGGTGACAACCCCGAATAAAAAGCCTCCCAAGCTTAGAACTTGGGTAGTATCTTGGACAGTGGCTCGCTACTGTCCCATAAAGAATATTCTTCAAATGACCATGAAAGAAAATTTCGCTAAATGCACTACCCCAGGTGGTAACCAATCCACCGTCACCTATTGGGACGTTAGCGGACCTTCGGATTCTGGGGAGTCCGCACCAACATGCGTTAAGGATGAGGCGGAGCATCCTGAAATCACCGGACGTAAACTCAGACCAAGACATCAAAACTTCTTCGCAACATTTAATGCCAACTCACTGCTAAAAGTGGGTAATCATTTGACTGATTTACTAACACGACACAACATAATACTGACAGCAGTAGAGGAAACCAGATTTACCGACGAACATGCCTTCGAGTCCCAACGCTACAGAATCCTCAAAGGAGAAGTGGGTCAGCGGGTAGTGAAGAACGTACGACACTTAGGTACAGGATTTATAATCAGTTACAGGATACTGGACTCTGTCACTGACTTTAACTCCCCGAGCAGTCGTGTATCCATCCTCTCTCTCAAATGCGCAAACAAAGGCTACAGTATAGTCAATGTACATGTCCCAATTAACCAGGACAACAGACGCAATCCAGACTAGAGAGTAATGGGTAGATGGGTAGTATTAGGAGGTAGAAACGAAAGGGGAGAAATGTTGTTGAATTCTGCTCGGAAGCTTGTCATCAAAAATACATTTTATAATCCACCGCCAAAGAGACTGTACCTATACATGGAAATCGTCCTAGATAATGGTAATATATCCAAGATAATGGTAGACATATAGTCCGGAATCAAATTGACTACTTCATGGTAAAAAAAAAGATACCAAAATAATATCAAAAGAGTGGCAGCATACCCCGTAGCCGATATTGGATCGGACCATAACCCCCTAATAGCCAAAAAAAAAATACAACATGTCAATGCCCATTGATAAAACAAAATGTATGACCTTCTCCAAAGAACCATTAAGATGTAAAGTCGTAATAGATAATAAATCATTAGAACAAGTAATAGAGCTTCCATTACCTATAAGCGGACACATCAAGCAGCAACAACCCGATAAACGACATAAAATCGCAGGTCAACAAAGCTGCAATACTCTCAGGATGCCTGAGAGATATCATCTGAAAAACAACCACATGCGCATTGATAGTAAAGTGCGGATAAATAAATCCTGCGTTAGATCGGTGCTAACCTATGGTATTGAAACGAGAGCTGACACGAATAAGACAAAAAAGACTTTAGATTCCTCAGAACAGCGGAGATGAAAACATTAAGAACCATCGCAAGGAAGACACTTAGAGATAGGGTGAGAAACAACGACATAAGAAAGGCATGCGGGGGGGAGGACATAGTGAGCTGGGTGAGGGCAAGGAGAAGATATTGGCGTGACCACATAGACAGAATGAACCAAGAGACACTAGCATACATCGCCAGAGATGGAAAACCAGGTGGCCGACGCCCGCCAGGGAGACCACCTAAGAGTTGGAGCTCCGCCTCACTGGATAACCAACCGAACTGAGCCTTGCCAATAAACAGACCTCAAGGTATTCTCGAAGTATAAGAAGTCGGTCCAAGACCAACAAGTACGATATAGAGGCACTCAGTGACAACGAAGTGCGCGAAAAGCTAAAGAGTGTGTTGGAAAAGAACAGAATAAACAACTCATTCGTAGAAGAGACCATTGAACAACGATGGAACAGTTTTAAAGAAAACATACAAACAGCTACAAAGAAAGTGCTAGGATTTAAAAAGAAACAAGCGAAGAAAGAGTGGATGACTAAAGAGATCCTTGACATGATGTGGGAAAGGAGATTGGCAAAGGGTAACATACAGAAATACAATATGATCCACAGCCGTTCGCCGTAAAATCAGAGAAGCAAAAAACGTATGGATATCAGGAAAACAGTACACAGAAGCCGAGGATCTACACGCAAGACACGACAACTTTCACTTTCACAAAAAGATGAAAGAGATAACCAACATTTTCAGAAAAACGAATGCCTCAAAAATCATTAAAAATAAACATATTCTAAAAGACGCACAGGAAATCTGAAATATATGGGAGGAAAACATAAAAAACCGGTTTAAGGATGTACGTAAGATAGCGCCGAATAACGACACAAGCAATGTTTCGGGACCACCTATACAAGAACCGGAAGTCATATATGCGTCGTCAACAGTAAAAAACAAGAAAACAACGGACCAGGATAATATACACACAGAAGTACTAAAGCTAATAAATACCAAAAAATTATGCAAACTTTTTAATGACATATACGTTAGTGGTGAAATCCCAAACGACTGGCTAACTTCTACCTTTGTCGCTATCCCTAAAAAGCCAAACGCCGAAACATGCGAAGAGCACCGTCTAATCAGCCTCATGAGCTATGTACTTAAATCCTTCTTAAAAATAATCCATAAGAGAATATATCAAAAATGCGAAGAAAAATCTGGCAAAACTCAGTTTGGCTTCAAAAATAATTTAAGTACTATAGAAGCAGTATATTGCATGCAACTGCTGGTACAGAAATGCTATGACCAGAGAAAAGATGTATTTATGTGTTTTATCAACTATCAAAAAGCATTCGACAATGTACGATATGATCTCCTAATGCCCATCTTACGAGAAACAGGCATCGATGAAAAAAAAAAGATATCCAGATAATACACAAACTATACTGGAACCAAACAGCAAAGCAAATAAAGCATTCATAATACACTACAGACAAATAAAATAACGATAGCTAAAGGGGTCCGACAGGGTTGCATATTATCACCGCTGCTATTGAACATTTATGTAGAGAAGATATTTCAATTTGCACTGGAAAATAACCCTAGAGGCATAAAGGTTTAATGGATTGCCAATTAACAACTTAAGATTGCCGATGACATAGCTACATTAGCATGCACGCAACCATAACAGACATAAATGAGATAGAAAAGGAATTTGGTGTCGATATTAACATAAGCAAGACCAAACTGATGATAGTAGATCTACTTCCTCATAACAATGTACAACTCTACATCGATAATAAACAAATTGAGACAGTAAACAAGTTTATTACGACCGCTATTGTAAGTGCCCATAATTATACAGTTCGTGGACTACGTAAATACACCATAACACACATGTATGTAACAGTCCGCGATTAATGATAAGTTATGATTGATAACACACACGTGCGTTTGGTTTACGATGCGTTGATTGGTTGAGAGCTGCTACTACGTGCTCATACGTTCAGCGCCCCCCGTGCCGCAATTAGAGTTGCCACCCCAGACCTAGGTCTCGCCCTGAGACGATAACTAAAAAAAAAATGAATTATGAATTCAAAAAAATTGTCGACAGCTCATGTCAAAATTAAGTTTTATGCATAATTTTGCCTTTACCAATCCTGTTACGGTTGTCTGTCCAAGTATTTCCCATAATCGAAAAAATTCGTACCACTTGTTCGCATTACTTCGCATTATTCGCATTACTTGTAAGTTTTGGTAGTTCAGTGAAAATACCAGAGGAAAATATGTTTATCCATTTATATCAGTTGCAAAAATCGATTTTGTGGAAAGAATGATACTTTTAAGAAGACAGATATCATCACATAATTTATCGGCATCTAATTCTACATTTACGTATTTTGCAGCATCTACAAAATCTTGGTATTTGAAATTTTCGGTAATTAATTAATTACTGAAAAATATTTGAATGGGCTGTTTCCAAAATTATAAATTTTTTCCAAGTAATCAATTGCCATCCAAGTAATCAATTCTGTACACCTTTTTCGCTACGGACACAAATTTTGTTTATCATAGGTACTTAGTAAATCTAAACTAATATTCACTTTACTACTGAAAAATTGATCTTCAAGCTGTTTCATTTTCTAATTAATAAGTCCCATAAAATGATGCACAAAGTGAATATAACATTCGGCTAAAGATAAACTGAACTATCTTTATGGTCTCGAATCTCATATTCACTATCCTACCAAATGATTTTGTGCGTATCTTCTTCGCCCAGTTGTACAAAATAAAGTTTTATCGCTGACCAGGATTAACAATTAACAATTTTTTCTAAAGCTTTATGTACAGATAGCAATTTTGTTATCACGTGGCGAATAATATCGTCATATTCCAATTCCAAAAAATCAAAGCAATCTTTTAGTTCCTTAATTCTTTTAGAGCTAATAGAAAATTCAGCATAAATTTTTAATACCAAGGTTTCAACATCGAGAGACAATGCCTTACATGCGTGTCTAACTGCATTATGAAGTACATGCCAGTTACAATTATTTTTCAAAATTTTCGGATTAAGGTCCTATCATAGCCTCTTTGAAGCAGCCAGTACTACGCCAATTTGTAGACGTTGGGTCGTTGGAAAGCCGACCGCTATTCCGTACATGGTACACGAGATACACGCGACACTGCATTTAACCCTTTCGCTGCTATGGACTGCTATAGCAGTTCAATTTATTTGACGCACAGGTGCTATGGACTGTTATAGTAGTCCAATTGATTTGGCGGCCAGATGCTATGGACTGCTATAGCAGTCTACCGACTTTATGAATTCAGTGTGGCTTTTTTAAACATAACAAAGGGATTAATAAATAAATACACTCTCATTGGAGCTTTGCGTTACCCTGATTGAAAGATTCGGGACTCACTCCTGCACCTGAGATTTAAATTTTTTTAAATCAACAAGAAAACAAGATTTGATTCGAATAAAGAATTTGGTTTTTGAAAATTTGGAAATATTTGCAAATTATTTGGACGTTTACGTTCAATTTTGACATAAAACAAAAGAATTTCGCAAAGTTTGTCCACTCAATCATCAAGAAAAGAAGATTTGATTCGAATAAAGATTTTGTTTTTTGAAAATTTAGCAATATTTGCAAATTATTATTTGCAGATTATTATATATTGACGTTTTCGTCCAATTTTGATACAAAACAAAAGAATTTTGCAAGGTTTGTCCAAACAATTCAACAAAAAAACAAGATTTGATTCGAATAAAAATTTTTGTTTTTGAAAATTTGGCAATATTTGCAAATTATTTTGACGTTTTCGTCCAATTTTGACACAAAACAAAAGAATTTTGCATGGTTTGTCCATTCAAATTAACAAAAAGACAAATTTTGCATCGAATAGAGATTTTCGTTTTTCAAAATTTGATATTATTTGCAAATTATTCAAACTAATACAAAGTACTAAAAGTATTCCGCACTGGCTATAATGTAATGTTCAGAATATTGAGCACACATCATTTCAAAAAAGTAGTTCGCAACGAAAGGGTTAATTTTGTGCATATTCAAATTTACTTACGCTGTCCGGAGAAATAATAGTTAAACCCGGAGCCACTGACATAACTCAGTGAAACCCGGAGTCTCCGGGCCAAACCCGGAGAGGTGGCAACCCTAGCCACAATTTAAACTAACGAAAATTGAAATTGCGTATATTGGTTTGCCTATATCTGTGAGCACTCTTATCCCAGTTTAACCCAAATTAGTACTAAATAATAAAGTATGTAACTATTAAGAATGTATTTCCTTTCATTTCTTTCGAGTTAAATAATGTCGAGTAACAGTTATATAATAATTAAATAAACATAGCCTAATAAGAAATAAATTTGTTACATCCAACATATTTTTTTTATTAAACAGAAACAAATTAGTGCGGTCGTAGATAAAGTTTAGTACATAACTCGAGTTGTAAGGCAATTACGTACGATCGGAACAGTTGCGCACGACCCGTGTAACGGGAAGTGCGTAATTCCGCGAGTTAAATGCTTCTTACAACTCTCGTTACGTATATTACTTTTAAATATCTGGGCACTACGTTGAACAATAAATGGGTAACGATGAAGAGGTTAAAATTCCTGTGGCTTATACCCGAAAAACATTTTCTAAATTCCATACCTACCTCCTACGACAGAAGGTGGTTAAATGTTAAATATGGCCAATATTGCTATACGGATCAGAAATTTGGTCATTAAAGGCCAAATCCCTTAATAGATTCGAAGCTATAGAATTGTGGATTCTGAGAAGACTACTCAGGCCTTCCTGGGTAGACCACGTATCAAACGAGCAGGTTTTACAAATAGCAAATACGCATCGACAGCTATTGGATATTGTAAAGCAAAGAAAAACATCGTACTTGGGGCATATCCTGCGAGTTCCCAGATACAGACTGCTGAAAACTATGCTTATGGACAAAATCGAAGGTAAAAGAGGACCGGGACGAAGGCAACACTCATGGCTTCGCAATATTTGGAACTGGTGCAATATCGCACATGCCGCAACGATATTTAGAAGTGGCGAAGAAGGCACACATAACATTGCCCAATGAACACATGAACACCAAAGCGCTAGACAGCGTATGGCACCACAAGAAGAAGATTCCTATCTGTTAGTTTGTTTACTCTTGTCCTGCAATTATCCGCACTGCTATTTTCTGTTTTTCTCTTTTATGTCCTGGATATTTAGTCGAGTATGTACACGCAGACTTGAACATATAGTTGGATAGAAATTTAGAAAAAGAACCTTATTTTCACGTGCGTTTGCATTTCTTGTCGTTGGAATAAATTTTTTTTTCGTTATTTCTATTTTAAATTCGTGAATTATCCATACTAGTGTGATATTATATTTTAGTCTAATACAGATTTTATTTAGATTATTTAAATTATTGCTAATTTAGTTTCCTAGATGAGGGATCGGCAGACTTTTAACTGACAATAAAAAAGTGCCCACGTCAAGGAAACGAAGAAAAGACATACATTATACTTGTCAGGCAAGATTATACCGACATATATTAACTATCCGACAAGATAGATAAAACAAGAGTGGCAAGACTACACCAGATAAACGTGAATCCACAAGACTAGACGAACAAAACTAGTCTCATAAGACTACCCGTACAAGTCTAGACATATAATACTTGACAAACAAGACTAGATAGACTAGCCTAGATGGATAAGACTAGCCAGATAAGGGAAGGGAAGGCTAAGACTAGACAGAAAGAAGAGGTAAGACGAGTTTAGTATTGTTTCTGGAACTCTTGGCCCTTTTCTGACTAGTTTAATCTCCCTATTTTGTCTTCAGGGCCGCCTTTAACCTATTGGAGGCCCTGGGCACATTAGGATAATGGGGCTCCTTAGGTCAAGGCAATATGATCTTGACAGAGCAGTATTTTGTTAAAATAGACAAGGAAAGCAGATATGCACAGTTTTAGATTTTCATATCTTTACAGTCTCATTAAATGAAGAGACAATATAATATAATCCACAAATGTAACTCTATTAGTATTCACAGGTTAGTCCTTAAAAATCTATGTTGATGAGGTACGTTATTGAAGAAGTTACTAAGATAAATGTATTTACTATACATCGAACGAGACTGTTCAGTCAGTCTAGCCTGGCATACTCGGTAAAATAGTGCGTAAAATTTTAATATGAAGTTGATTATATTTCGTTAGTAAGATCTATCTTTCTTGCGAACAGTTAACTGTGTGTACCTGCGTGCAGGATTTTAGGGGTAATTGCATAATATAATTTACTAATGTAAAATTTTATTGGTTAAATAAATTTGGTTTAGTTTCTTAATTTAACGATGTTATCGTTGATATAATAGTGGGCAAAATTATCCTATATTATTAGATCCCATAGAAATACGTGAGAGATTGAAAGAAAGTAAATGGTTATATTAGTGGTACAATAATCTACGCCTTTTTATTGCAGTAATCCTCAAATGCGCTTCAGTCGTCATAGGTCACACTGCTGCATATTTTAATGGCATTTTATTTTTTAAACATATTAGAAATTGATTTAAGAAAACGTTAAGATATGCATTTAGAATTCAAGTTATGCAAGAAACATATTTTAAGGATTGTGGATAAGTAATGCTGATAATTACTCTTTTCGCATTAAATAATAAAATTGCAAAAACATATTAATGGAATGCTATTGATATAGTTTTACTAATTTTGCATTTTTTTGCAGTAGAGTACTAATGCTATTTTTAAATCATTACTTACAATAAATTATTTCTATTTCTTTGCAAAAGGCGAATTTAATTTAGATAATTTACTTCAACTTACTTAAATCTTAATTATAAAACGTGAGACTGGAGGAATAAAATACGAAAGACAAAATATCCCTGGCATTATAATTGAACGATCAAACGAGCCCGCCGAAGGCGGGCGAAGTTCGATCGTGATTATACGAAACGTCTCGTTCGAAGGTGATTTGTAGTATGCTCGTCATTGCTTACATTTCACACTTTTTAGAGTTTGAAATTTGGCGCCCGGGCTAGTGTGGACTAGCCGGACCGGACCTGTACAGTCATATTTTTAGAGATTTTTGTAGTTGAGTTTTACCTGCAAGATGATCTAGGGTATGTTTATTAACGGGTACATGTAGGGAGGGAGATTGATCATCTTCGAACGAGACGTTTCGTATAATCACTATCGAACTTCACCCGCCTTCGGCGGGCTCGTTTGATCGTTCAATTATACTACAAGTCTCGTTCTCGATGATTTGTAGACTTTTAGCGTTTAGGAAAACTCATTCATTTATCATGTTAAATGACTGGAAACCATAAAGAAAAGAGTTACCGTGCGTGAGATAATACAGATTTTGCGAACGTATCGTTATTATCTTGGATCGGGCGATTGTAAAGTTTTGCGAAGGTCTGTGACCGTCGTGGCCAACCAGCAGTACGTCTGGTTGTGTATATATCCACTTCCAAAACCAGCCACTGGTACTGCAGCATATTTTGTACTATGTGCTGTGAAGTGATTTGTATCAATGCCTGCTTTAGACAGCAAGGATTTTTCCCAGTGACCAATCGTTTGAGAAGTTACGTTTTTGTATGGCTTGATGTTTGATATGAGTAATTTGTTGTTTTGCTCATTTCTTAAGTCTTTTGTCTTATTCAGGTAGTCAATTACAGCTGTAGCGGCACATAGGCCAAGTTGTTCTTTATACAAAAGGTAGTATAAGCTCTGACTTATTTCTTCCTGGCTTGGACATTTTTATCAGGTCTGGTATTTTGATTGTTATTTTCTATTTGTCCATGGATGTGTTTTTTATATTAATTAGTACGATAGTTTGCTGTGGTGTAGATAAAATAAGCATCGTTGGTACTTTTTCTGCTGCACCCTTTAGCTGCTTTTAGCTACTTTTAGCTGATTTAATCAGGCCACGTCATTCAAAACTGGTATCCCCTGTACTTGTATATTTAAACCTTGTAGTCGTTCCTCAAACATTCCCCTCAAGAATTGGGACAGCAGTTTATCCTTAGCGAGATCTTGAGTAGAGATGAGTGATATAGTTGATCTGTTGCAGTTCAAAGTCCCATAGCTTGCTACGTTTTCGAACGGAGCTAACTAAACGTCTAACTTTCCGTTAGAAAACGTATTATAGTATATTTACTGTAATTGCGTTAAATATAGGAATATTTTTTGATGTAGAAAATTTCCGCCATAGCTTTAAGGTACCTTGGTATTGTTTGAGTGTTGATGGTGTTATGGCCATGATTATGATTTCTGTAGATGCTTCATTTATTCCTTTACTTAGGAGCGCTTTGTGGACAAGTTACCTGCAACCAATGAAAGTGCCAGTGGATGTGTGTTTGTTTGCCAGTGGATGTATTTCTTGCTTGGAAGGAGACAATAATAAGTTTTTGTGAGGTTTTAACTAAACGTTGTTCGGTAAGTAGTGATTTAAAGAGCGGGTTCCAGGGCTGGGTTGACCACAATTGTACCACAACTGTTCCCTCAGTTTTATCGGTTATTATTTTCCGCGAGTTCTAAGGGTAAGTGCGAAAGGAGGAAAAAACATAGATTTTTCATTGGTTCACTTAATAGTAAATACATCTACTGTCATCACGTTAGGATCTGGGAAGCGAGAATAAAATCTAGGGCATTTTCGATTCAACCTTGATGTAAAAAAGGTCAACTGAGAAAATTACAAACTTTATTGATTTTTTCAAATGACTCTTTACATAGCTCTTCATTCTCATAGCATAGCTCATAGCATTCAGTATCTATATTAGTGATTCTGGATGCTAAACCAGCCTCTTTATTCATAACTGACGAGATGTATGACGGGTAAATCCAGATTTTTCTCCTCTCGCACCATTACCAGACTTTTATTGCTAATGCATTTAAGTGGGGATATTGAATGCCGCCTGTCCTATTGATATAGGAAATTACAGACGTATTATCAATTCTTAAGAGAATTTTGCCGTCTCATACTTTCTTCGCGAAACATCTTAGACCAAAGAACGCTGTTAATACTTGTAGATAGTTTATGATAAATTTTCTTTCCTCTTTCGTCCAGAAACCATGACCGTTTACGTCATTACAGTGTGCACTCCACCCGGTCAGAGATGCATCTGAAGATATCTCAAGTATAAAAAGTGTTCTATTTAGGTTAGAACCTGTTGGTGTATTTATTTTCCACCAATACAGTTCTTCCATTATTAGTTTATTGACATAATTTCTACTGTCGTAGTCGTCACTTAAAATTAAGGCTAGTTATTTTTGCCTTTCTAGTCTTTTACAGTAGATGGATCCATATGCCACCCCTGGGCAAGCTGCCGTCTGTCAACACAAGTTTAAAATCTACTGATTTTATAATAAAAGCAAAGCATTTGCATATCTGACTTGGTGTTTGTGAACTTTTTGGTGGTTTATGACAAGGCCCAATTGTTCCAACATGTTTTTCACCAAATTTGATGAAGTTTTACAGGATTCATACGAATTTCCCACAATTAATAGATCATCAAGGTAAATAATTGATAAAGTACCTAGTTGTCTCTTGAATTAAAATTTTTAAAATTAGAATAATGTAGTAAATATCTTTTAGATCTTTCGAACACATATATGATCCAATAGATATCAAGTGTTTGGTGGACTTAATATCTTCCATTTTTAAAATGGATAGTATCGATAAATGTGTTTAGATTTTTTTTTCTTTTTTTAATTAAAAATAAATCTACTGGAGCCATCTGGCTTGTCAACTAAGAACAAAGAGGAAATGAATTCATTATCTTCATTTTGACAAGGCTTTATTACATTTTTAGCTAAGAGCTTATTTATTTCATGCCTACTTTTTATAATACCATTTTTACCCAATTTTGGTCTGTTAGTGGTTTTGTTTGATATGGGCCAATCTAGGACAAATTTATCCTAGGTAATTTATTCCTAGTTTTGCGTAAAGTATTTTAGACAGCCTGCTGACTCATCTACTTCTTTAGGGGCTGCTGGTGATTTGATGACCGACTCGATGCTTCTGTCGTATTGTACCTCTTTCATTGTGGTTTTGTTTTAATTGGAATTTCCTTTTTAGAGTCAGAATGCTCTCCTAGCATTAGTTGGTTCTCAGTAAGAGCTATTTCTGGCTTTTGGGAAGAAATTTATCGGAATTTTATCCAGATTTTCTTCTAAAAAATGTAATTGTTTTATAATATAGACCTTTATTGTAAGTAATTTTGTAACTTCGTCTAATGGACAGTTTGTCGTATGGACTGTTAGTCGTATGAACAGTTTGTTGTATGGACAGTTTGTCTTACAGATAGTTTGTCGTTTAGACAGTTTGTCGTTTGGACAGTTTGTCGTATTGACAGTTTGTCATATGGGCAATTTTTCGTATAAACAGTTTGTCGTATAGACAGCTCTTTGTACATGTAATTTCTGTACAAAGACATACTTAAGTGTGAATGAATCACCACACTTAAGCATTTTTCAAGTAATTGTCCCGTATAGAGGCTAAATACTCTTTATATGATACTGGTTCCATATGGAAACTCATATATCTTTTTTGTTCTACAGACAGTTTGTTGTATGGACAGTTTGTCTTATAGACAGTTTGTCGTATAAACTGTTTGTCATAGACAGTTTATCGAATGGATAGTGTGTCATATAGACAGTTTTTGTACATGTTGTTTTTGTACAAGAAAAAACATACTTAAGAGTGAATGAATCACCACACTTAAGCATTTTTTAAGAAAATGTCTCGTATGGAGACTAAATACTCTTTATGTCATACTGGTTTCATATGCAAACTCATATATCTTGTTTGTTCGACAGACAGTTTGTCGTATGGACAGTTTGTCGCATAGGCAGTTTGTCATATAGACAGTTTTTGTACAAAAACATACTTAAGTGTAAATGAACACTTAAGCATTTTTTAAGTAAAAGTCTCGTATGGAGACTAAATACTTAAATACAGTTTGTCACCTGGACAATTTGTCGTATAGACAGTTTTTCTACATGTTGTTTTTGTGTAAAAACATAGTTAAGTGTGAATGAATGAACACACTTAAACATTTGTTAAGTAAGTGTCTCGTATGGAAACTAAATACTTTTATTTATGTGATATAGGTTTCGTGTGGAAACTCAAATATCTTTGTTATGCAGACAGTTTGTCGTATAAACAGTTTGTTGTATAAACAGTTTGTCGTCTGGACAATTTGTCATATAGACAGTTTTTATACAAGTTGTATTTATGCAAAAACACACTTGAATGTGTTTGAATCAACACAAGCATTTCTTAAGTAAATGTCTCGTATGGAGGCTAAATACTTTTTTGTTATAATGTTTCGTACGGAAACTCATATATCTTTTTTGCAATAGAGACAGTTTGTCGTTTGCACGGTCTGTCATGTAAACAGTTTGTCATATAGACCGTTTGTCGTATAGACAGTTTGTTATATAGACAGTTTTTTGTACATGTTGCTTTTGTACAACGAAAAAATAAAAAAAAACATATTTAAGTGTGAATGAATCCACACTTAATCATTTTTGAATTGTCTCGTAAGGAGGCTAAATACTTTTTATGTGATACCTGCATTTCCATTCTGATTTTTATCAGTGGTTTTTATTTAATTCTGCCAGTTTTCAAATGATGTTTTTCAGGTTATCGATCTGTTTTCCAATTTTTTCCAGTCTTCCATCCGTTTTTTGTTTCTTCCTATCTCTTTTTGTGATCGTGAACATGATTTTCTCTTCTTCTTATCTCCTTCACATTTTAACCTTCTATACTTATTTAGATTTGGTATTTTTTTATACTAAGAGTACTCAGTACGTGTTAAACGTCAAACACAACGAACAAATATGACTGTACAGGTCCGGGCCGGCTAGTCCACACTAGCCCGGGCGCCAAATTTCAAACTCTAAAAAGTGTGAAATGTAAGCAATGACGAGCATACTACAAATCATCGAGAACGAGACGTGTAGTATAATCTATTTTCTATACAGTAGATTTAGTATTATACCTTGCTTAGAATATAGTAATGCGCCTAGTAATAGAAAGAAATGGTCTTTTTTATTTAAGTTGACTTCCAATATTGTTAAAAACAAAATGGTAATTACATCGCAAATAGCAGATAAAAGAATGAGGTCTAACTGTAAAGCTCCATTAATGCGAAATAACCAAATTTGAAGATTACTGACCAAGAGATGAAATCACAACGAGTAAAAAATGAGAGAGAAATTCTGGTCTAGACCTTCAAGCATCCATTACTTACAATTTTCTAGATGTATACGAAATATTTTGTCTATCTAGTTTTACATAGTCGGTGTTGGTTATCAAATAAATATAATCTACATAGTCACATCTATAGTATCTAGGCATGTCGTATTTTTTAAATGTCTCCTCCAGTATGTTGAACTTTTCCTGCACAATTTTCGTTTTTTTTTAATTTATACTTCTACTAAGTCTCTGGCGAAGGTCTTATGATAAAATGTCCTTCATTTAACAGTTTCAAGATTAACTGGATAATACGTCCCAGAGCAAATTTTGTGTACACTGTTGGGACAAGCGCGCCCAAGTATAGGTGTAATCTGGCTAGTTCTGTCCAGTAAACATGTATGCATAAGATCTCATAAAATTTGCCGCGTATTGCGTTATAACATCAATTATTAGTGTGTTCTTCGTGTAGTCGCCTTGAAACTTCAGAAAATTATATTACGTTTCGAGTGTGTTTTTAAAGTTTTTTTTTTTCTACGGAAAGGTAAGTCGCATATATTATAACACGCATCTTTGTGTGGTGAGTTAATATGTCCCAGTAGTTCTATAAGTCGATTTTTTTTAAATTTCAGAATGGATAGAAAAAATATTATCTCAGAAACAAGTTGAAGAAATTGCTGAAAATGTAAATCTATTTGATGATGATGATCCATATCAATGTTCTAGCGACGATGATCCTGGCTGTTTAGAAAGTGAATGATGAGGGAATTCAGGTAATGGTGACACAGAGAGTAGAAATTCTAATTCAAGTGATGGTGATGCTGAAATTATAACAAACCAAGATCCTGTTTCCCAAATGCTACATCCAACAGTTTTATGGTCTCCAATTATACCAAATCATTTTCCACGAATGAAAATTCCAACTATTAGGGATCCTGAAGTGCTTCTAGAAAACGTTAATTCAAGGTCGACTGAACTAGACATATTTTTGAAAAATTAACGAAAGAATGAAAATCTTGGAGAAGAAAACCAAGAAAAAGTTTAAATCAAGTGACTATTCTGAGATTATACTACACGTCTCGTTCTCGATGATAATTTGTAGTAATGCTCGTCATTGCTAACATTTCACACTTTTTAGAGATTGAACTTTGGTGACAAGGCTGGTGTAGCCGGTAGTGCGCCGTCTATAGTCATATTTTTAGCGATTTTAGTTTTCCCTGCAAGATTATCTTGGGTATGTTTATTAATGGGTACATGTAGGGAGGGATATTCAAAATCTATGTTTTTGAGCATATCACATTCAATGGACATGACCGACAAACTGGTTAATATATCTTGAAGCATTGTACTTCTTAATTCATTATTTATTTTTTTCAATTTTGAGAAAGATTCTCAATACGATTTCTACATCTGAAATTGTGTCTTCAATTTTGTTTTCTTTCAAAAGGTTATCGTTTGGTGATCTGTCAGGAACTAGGGGGCCCCTATCGATCGCGGGGCCCTGGGCATGTGCCCAGAGTGCCCAGTGGGAAAGAGGGGCCTGCTTGTCTTGACTGTTTAGTCTTTCTTATCTAGTCTTGTGCGGTCAGTCTTATGTCTCGTCAAGTCCTGTCTGTCTGGTCTTATTTTCCTAGTCTTGCTTTTCTCGTCTTGTCTGTCTAGCCTAGTCTTATATAGTCTCTCTAGTTTTGCCAGTCAAGTCTGTCCAGTCTTGTCTGACTAGTCTTGTCTCCCTAGCTTTGTCTATCTAGTCTTATCTGTCTAGTCCTGTCTGTTTAGTTTTATCTGTCTAGTCCAGTCTGTCAAGTCTTGTCCGTCGACTTGTCCGCTTAGATTCTCTCTAAACACTCTAAACTAACATTGTCTGTCTAGTCGTATTTGTCATGGCAAGGCCTCTGTCTTGTTTCGTCAAAGTAATGAACATTATTAAAATACAGAGGCTCAATCCCCGACTGTTGCTATGTGCAATGGCTTGGATGTGCGAGTCTATATAGATTTGTCTTGACTTTGTTGTAGTCTAGTTCACAATTTGTTTACTAATTCCAATTTTATTATGAAAAACTGTTGCGCATAGGGATTTAAGTTCAAAAAACCCGTTCGCAAAAAGTAATTTTTGATCGTGCGTCGTTCATCGTGCCGCTTTTGTGTTTATCCAGCAAACACCCCGTGTCTGGGGGTGGAGGTTGGCGGCCGGTCGAGGGGTGTCCCGCATATAATTGCATCAGTAACGATCGGTGGCGCAATTAACGAGCGAAATGATTCAGCAGAAAGTGACTCCGCGCGCGCTCGCATATCCACCCCAATCTGCCCTCGAATGAATGAAAAAACCTCAACCGCAATTTATTCCACAAAAGATCAATTTGTAACAAAAAAGTGAAATTGAGGGAAATATCTGTGTGTGTGTTGGAAAAAATCGTGAGTCGATCAATTTTCCTCGTGGCGGAGAAAAAAATGTATAAAATTTGCCAGGGGTGGGAAATATTATCATATATGAAAAAAAAATCTTCTAATTTTAATCCCTCGTTTATCACGAGGTAATCGGGACGTGACCCGGCGCCGAATAAAACCGATACGAGTTTCCCTCGTCGAATTTCTAATTTTCTCCCCTCGCGCGAGTTCCTCCTCTATCTTGGTCCTGGAGAGGTTTCTTGCTTCAGGACGAACCAAGCCGGCAAGAAAAGATTAATCGACTCGTATACCACTTTGTGTGTCGGTGATGGCACCGACGTCGAGAACTTTCTTATTGCTGGATCCATTCTACTTCACCCACGTCCCAATCACCACTTAAAACTCTCAATGGAATTAGATTTATCAAATATACTAATACCGCCGCCGCAAACTTCCTGAAGAATTACTCAAAATTTATTTATATTTATTACATCAGACTTTGACGAAATTACACAAAATGCGAAAATTTTACAATAAAAATATAAATAATTTGGCTAACAACTTCTAGATTTACCTACATTAATTTTTGACTGTTTAGTCTTGTCTGTCCAGTCTTGACTACCTAGTCTTGTCTATCTAGTCTTGTCTGTCTAGTCTTGTCTATCTAGTTTTGTCTGTCTAGTCTGTCTAGTATTGCCTGTCTAGTCTTGTCTGTCTAGTTTTGTCTGTCTAGTCTTGTCTGTCTAATCTTGTCTGTTTAGTAGTACTAGTCTTGTCTGTCTAGTCTTGTCTGTCTAGTCTTATATGTCTAGTCTTGTCTGTCTAATCTTGTCTCTCTAGACTTGTCTGTCTAGTTTTGTCTGTCTAGTCTGTCTAGTATTGCCTGTCTAGTCTTGCCTGTCTAGTCTTGCCTGTCTAGTCTTGTCTGTCTAGTCTTCTCTGTCTAGTTTTGTCTGTCTAGCCTTGTCTGTCTAGTCTTGTCTGTCTAGTTTTGTCTGTCTAGTCTTGTCTGTCTAATCTTGTCTGTTTAGTCTTGTCTATCTGCTCTTGTCTCTCTAGTCTGTCTAATCTTGTCTGTTTATTCTTGTCTGTCTAATCTTGTATGTATGATCGTGTCTGTCTAGTCTTGTCTATCTAGTTTTGTGTCGGGGTAGAAGACTAAATCGGATAAGACTAGGTCGACTAGGTCGCAAAAAGGCGTCAGGATCGAAAATTACAGTGTAAACTAACAAATGTAAATCGTAAGTTTCGAAAACGAAACCATTCCGTTGATTAGATTAAATTCGTTGAATTCATTAGATTATAGAATTAGAATGGGGACAGGTTTTCGGTGTGCGGTTCGTGTTTCAGGTCCTCGCTTTAATGACGATTGTCTCATCCAATGGAGACGAATGCACAGGAGCGGCGAAAGCGCAAGAGAGAGCAGACTAGAATTTAGTTACCTCCGCCGCATTCCAATTTGCCCGGTGCGGTTTAATTTATGTTTGTCGCGGTTTTACCAATGGCCGTCGCCTCTTCCAGCTTTGTCCACTCCATTTAAATCTCCTAAACGGAAACTGAATCGGTTTTCCTTCTGTTCTTATTCCACACAGCTTTTCTTTTATATATTTTGTATGCTTTCTTTATTGAAATGTTTCACGCAAAGGAAGATTGACTATTTCTAAGAATTTAGAATTTTTTTGTTTATTAATGCAGGATGACCACATACTACGGTAATCACTTTAGACTTACTACAAGAACTGGAAATTCAAACAATGGTATGGCCTGGGTTAATTCCTGGTTTAAACCCCATAGAGTATGTTTAGGATATGATCTACAAACGTGTTCGTGGTCGCCTGCATGCTCCTCAGACTATCCAGCAGCTAACGGCCGCTCTTAATGAGGAATGGGACGCTTACCACAAGAAGACTTTTGCGAAGCATTCCAAGACGGTGCAATTCCGTTATTCGGGCACATACTCGTTATTAAGTTATCACTATATGTTCAAAAGTTTACGTTAACAATTAATTTAAATTCGTCTTGCCATGGTGTTTTGGTAGTAGTTGTTAATTATTACGGGTACTTTAAAAATACGTGTTGCTGACACTTTTCCCGTTTAAATTTTATGGATGCACAAATTAGATGAATTATTAATTTTATTATTAATTTCCCGTTTGAATTTTATGGATGCACAAATTAGATGAATTAGTGTGTAGATATATCCAAGATTAATATAGCCAAGTTCAATCTTGCTTCATACTGAGTCTTGTAATCTTTCATGGTTTCATTTCAACTCGATTCCAAAACAATAGACACAAATTGGAAAAAAATATTTTTTCAAACTAAACACATTTCATCTTCGTTTTTCAACAGCTTACTACACTTAATTAAATCAATCCACAAACATCTTAAAACTTTGCTGACAAAATTGTTCCTCAATTTATTATAAATCAAGGATTTTCTTCAACATCAACCTTCAAATTTACTCATTTCATACATAATTCTACAAAATTATAAAATGCAGATGTCTCTGATTGAAGCGACCGCGAGTTTCACGCCTCAAAAACTACGAATTTGCCTGCGCGTATTTAAATTCCAGGATATTCCGGCCCTGTAATTCGATTACTGCAACACGGTAATTGATACGCTCTAATCTATAATGTACACACTTATTAAGCAAACACAACTTATTTCATTGACTTTGTCTATGAATAAGTAAACAGTTTAGACCAGTTACTAATCTAGTAAAATGGTCTAACAATTATTCCATATTAACAGCCTAGTCTTGTTATTTAGTCCTGTCTTTCTAGTCTTATTTCTCTGGCCTTGCTTTATGAGCTTGTCACCCAAGATCTATATCCGGTATACATCCCTAATAATTCTGATCTTGTCTGTTTAGTTTGTTTAATTCTGTCTGTCTAGTTTCTCCAGACATGTCTGTCTAATCTGAGCTATCTAGGATTGTCTATTTTTTCTAGTCCCCAAAGTTCAGTCTTGTTTTTCTAGTCTTGTCCAGTCTTGTCCAGTCTTGCCCAGTCTTGTCCAGTCTTGTCCAGTCTTGTCTAGACTTGTCTAGTATTGTCTAGTATTGCCTAGTTTTGTCTAGACTTGTCTAGTTTTGTCTAGTCTTGTCTAGTCTTGTCTGGTCTTGTCTGGTCTTGTCTGGTCCTGTCTGGTCTTGTCTGGTCCTGTCTGGTCCTGTCTGGTCCTGTCTAGTCCTGTCTAGCCCTGTCTAGTCCTGTCTAGTCCTGTCTAGTCCTGTCTAGTCCTGTCTAGTCCTGTCTAGTCTCGTCTAGTCTCGTCTAGTCTCGTCTAGTCTCGTCTAGTCTCGTCTAGTCTCGTCTAGTCTCGTCTAGTCTCGTCTAGTCTCGTCTAGTCTCGTCTAGTCTCGTCTAGTCTCGTCTAGTCTCGTCTAGTCTCGTCTAGTCTCGTCTAGTCTCGTCTAGTCTCGTCTAGTCTCGTCTAGTCTCGTCTAGTCTCGTCTAGTCTCGTCTAGTCTCGTCTAGTCTCGTCTAGTCTCGTCTAGTCTCGTCTAGTCTCGTCTAGTCTCGTCTAGTCTCGTCTAGTCTCGTCTAGTCTCCTCTAGTCTCGTCTAGTCTCGTCTAGTCTCGTCTAGTCTCGTCTAGTCTCGTCTAGTCTCGTCTAGTCTCGTCTAGTCTCGTCTAGTCTCGTCTAGTCTCGTCTAGTCTCGTCTAGTCTCGTCTAGTCTCGTCTAGTCTCGTCTAGTCTCGTCTAGTCTCGTCTAGTCTCGTCTCGTCTCGTCTGGTCTTGTCTGGTCCTGTCTGGTCCTGTCTGGTCCTGTCTGGTCCTGTCTAGTCCTGTCTAGTCCTGTCTAGTCCTGTCTAGTCTCGTCTAGTCTCGTCTAGTCTCGTCTAGTCTCGTCTAGTCTCGTCTAGTCTCGTCTAGTCTCGTCTAGTCTCGTCTAGTCTCGTCTAGTCTCGTCTAGTCTCGTCTAGTCTCGTCTAGTCTCGTCTAGTCTCGTCTAGTCTCGTCTAGTCTCGTCTAGTCTCGTCTAGTCTCGTCTAGTCTCGTCTAGTCTCGTCTAGTCTCGTCTAGTCTCGTCTAGTCTTGTCTTGTCTAGTCTTGTCTAGTCTTGTCTAGTCCTGTCTAGTCCTGTCTAGTCCTGTCTAGTCCTGTCTAGTCTTGTCTAGTCTTGTCTAGTCTTGTCTAGTCTTGTCTAGTCTTGTCTAGTCTTGTCTAGTCTTGTCTAGTCCTGTCTAGTCCTGTCTAGTCCTGTCTAGTCCTGTCTAGTCCTGTCTAGTCCTGTCTAGTCCTGTCTAGTCCTGTCTAGTCCTGTCTAGTCCTGTCTAGTCCTGTCTAGTCCTGTCTAGTCCTGTCTAGTCCTGTCTAGTCCTGTCTTGTCCTGTCTAGTCCTGTCTAGTCCTGTCTAGTCCTGTCTAGTCCTGTCTAGTCCTGTCTAGTCCTGTCTAGTCTTGTCTAGTCTTGTCTAGTCTTGTCTAGTCTTGTCTAGTCTTGTCTAGTCTTGTCTAGTCTTGTCTAGTCTTGTCTAGTCTTGTCTAGTCTTGTCTAGTCTTGTCTAGTCTTGTCTAGTCTTGTCTAGTCTTGTCTAGTCTTGTCTAGTCTTGTCTAGTCTTGTCTAGTCTTGTCTAGTCTTGTCTAGTCTTGTCTAGTCTTGTCTAGTCTTGTCTAGTCTTGTCTAGTCTTGTCTAGTCTTGTCTAGTCTTGTCTAGTCTTGTCTAGTCTTGTCTAGTCTTGTCTAGTCTTGTCTAGTCTTGTCTAGTCTTGTCTAGTCTTGTCTAGTCTTGTCTAGTCTTGTCTAGTCTTGTCTAGTCTTGTCTAGTCTTGTCTAGTCTTGTCTAGTCTTGTCTAGTCTTGTCTAGTCTTGTCTAGTCTTGTCTAGTCTTGTCTAGTCTTGTCTAGTCTTGTCTAGTCTTGTCTAGTCTTGTCTAGTCTTGTCTAGTCTTGTCTAGTCTTGTCTAGTCTTGTCTAGTCTTGTCTAGTCTTGTCTAGTCTTGTCTAGTCTTGTCTAGTCTTGTCTAGTCTTGTCTAGTCTTGTCTAGTCTTGTCTAGTCTTGTCTAGTCTTGTCTAGTCTTGTCTAGTCTTGTCTAGTCTTGTCTAGTCTTGTCTAGTCTTGTCTAGTCTTGTCTAGTCTTGTCTAGTCTTGTCTAGTCTTGTCTAGTCTTGTCTAGTCTTGTCTAGTCTTGTCTAGTCTTGTCTAGTCTTGTCTAGTCTTGTCTAGTCTTGTCTAGTCTTGTCTAGTCTTGTCTAGTCTTGTCTAGTCTTGTCTAGTCTTGTCTAGTCTTGTCTAGTCTTGTCTAGTCTTGTCTAGTCTTGTCTAGTCTTGTCTAGTCTTGTCTAGTCTTGTCTAGTCTTGTCTAGTCTTGTCTAGTCTTGTCTAGTCTTGTCTAGTCTTGTCTAGTCTTGTCTAGTCTTGTCTAGTCTTGTCTAGTCTTGTCTAGTCTTGTCTAGTCTTGTCTAGTCTTGTCTAGTCTTGTCTAGTCTTGTCTAGTCTTGTCTAGTCTTGTCTAGTCTTGTCTAGTCTTGTCTAGTCTTGTCTAGTCTTGTCTAGTCTTGTCTAGTCTTGTCTAGTCTTGTCTAGTCTTGTCTAGTCTTGTCTAGTCTTGTCTAGTCTTGTCTAGTCTTGTCTAGTCTTGTCTAGTCTTGTCTAGTCTTGTCTAGTCTTGTCTAGTCTTGTCTAGTCTTGTCTAGTCTTGTCTAGTCTTGTCTAGTCTTGTCTAGTCTTGTCTAGTCTTGTCTAGTCTTGTCTAGTCTTGTCTAGTCTTGTCTAGTCTTGTCTAGTCTTGTCTAGTCTTGTCTAGTCTTGTCTAGTCTTGTCTAGTCTTGTCTAGTCTTGTCTAGTCTTGTCTAGTCTTGTCTAGTCTTGTCTAGTCTTGTCTAGTCTTGTCTAGTCTTGTCTAGTCTTGTCTAGTCTTGTCTAGTCTTGTCTAGTCTTGTCTAGTCTTGTCTAGTCTTGTCTAGTCTTGTCTAGTCTTGTCTAGTCTTGTCTAGTCTTGTCTAGTCTTGTCTAGTCTTGTCTAGTCTTGTCTAGTCTTGTCTAGTCTTGTCTAGTCTTGTCTAGTCTTGTCTAGTCTTGTCTAGTCTTGTCTAGTCTTGTCTAGTCTTGTCTAGTCTTGTCTAGTCTTGTCTAGTCTTGTCTAGTCTTGTCTAGTCTTGTCTAGTCTTGTCTAGTCTTGTCTAGTCTTGTCTAGTCTTGTCTAGTCTTGTCTAGTCTTGTCTAGTCTTGTCTAGTCTTGTCTAGTCTTGTCTAGTCTTGTCTAGTCTTGTCTAGTCTTGTCTAGTCTTGTCTAGTCTTGTCTAGTCTTGTCTAGTCTTGTCTAGTCTTGTCTAGTCTTGTCTAGTCTTGTCTAGTCTTGTCTAGTCTTGTCTAGTCTTGTCTAGTCTTGTCTAGTCTTGTCTAGTCTTGTCTAGTCTTGTCTAGTCTTGTCTAGTCTTGTCTAGTCTTGTCTAGTCTTGTCTAGTCTTGTCTAGTCTTGTCTAGTCTTGTCTAGTCTTGTCTAGTCTTGTCTAGTCTTGTCTAGTCTTGTCTAGTCTTGTCTAGTCTTGTCTAGTCTTGTCTAGTCTTGTCTAGTCTTGTCTAGTCTTGTCTAGTCTTGTCTAGTCTTGTCTAGTCTTGTCTAGTCTTGTCTAGTCTTGTCTAGTCTTGTCTAGTCTTGTCTAGTCTTGTCTAGTCTTGTCTAGTCTTGTCTAGTCTTGTCTAGTCTTGTCTAGTCTTGTCTAGTCTTGTCTAGTCTTGTCTAGTCTTGTCTAGTCTTGTCTAGTCTTGTCTAGTCTTGTCTAGTCTTGTCTAGTCTTGTCTAGTCTTGTCTAGTCTTGTCTAGTCTTGTCTAGTCTTGTCTAGTCTTGTCTAGTCTTGTCTAGTCTTGTCTAGTCTTGTCTAGTCTTGTCTAGTCTTGTCTAGTCTTGTCTAGTCTTGTCTAGTCTTGTCTAGTCTTGTCTAGTCTTGTCTAGTCTTGTCTAGTCTTGTCTAGTCTTGTCTAGTCTTGTCTAGTCTTGTCTAGTCTTGTCTAGTCTTGTCTAGTCTTGTCTAGTCTTGTCTAGTCTTGTCTAGTCTTGTCTAGTCTTGTCTAGTCTTGTCTAGTCTTGTCTAGTCTTGTCTAGTCTTTTCTAGTCTTGTCTAGTCTTGTCTAGTCTTGTCTAGTCTTGTCTAGTCTTGTCTAGTCTTGTCTAGTCTTGTCTAGTCTTGTCTAGTCTTGTCTAGTCTTGTCTAGTCTTGTCTAGTCTTGTGTAGTCTTGTATAGTCTTGTCTAGTCTTGTCTAGTCATGTCTACTCTTGTCTAGTCTTGTCTAGTCTTGTCTAGTCTTGTCTAGTCTTGTCTATTCTTGTCTAGTCTTGTCTAGTCTTGTCTTGTCTAGTCTTGTCTAGTTTTGTCTAGTCTTGTCTAGTCTTGTCTAGTCTTGTCCAGTCTTGACTAGTCTTGTCCAGTCTTGTTCAATCTTCTGCAGTCTCGTACAATCTTGTCCTGTCTTGTCCAGTCGTGTCCAGTCTTATCTAGCCTTGTCTAGTCTTGCCTAGTGTTGTATAGTCTTGTCTAGTCTTGCCTACTTGTACCTATCTAGTCTTGTTTGTCTAGTCTGTCGGTCTAGTCTTCTCTGTCTAGTCCAATCTGTCTAGTCTTGTCTGTCTAGTCTTGTCTGTCTTGTCTTGTCTGTCTAGTCTTGTATGTCTAGTCTTGTCTGCCTATTCTTGTCTGTCAAGTCTTGTCTGTCCAGCCTTGTCTGTCTAGTCTTCTCTGTCCAGCCTTGTCTCTCTGGTCTTATCTGTCTAGCCTTGTCTGTCTAACCTTGTCTGTCTAGTCTTGTTTGTCCAGTCTTGTCTGTCTAGTCTTGTCTGTCTAGTCTTGTCTGTCCAGTCTCGTCTGTCTAGTCTTGTCTGTCCAGTCTTGTCTGTCCAGACCTGACTGTCTACTCTTGTCTGTCCAGTCTTGTCTGTCTAGTCTTATCTGTCTAGTCTTGCCTGTCTAGTCTTGCCTCTTAAGTCTTGTCTGTCTAGTCTTGCCTGTCTAGTCTTGTCTAGCTAGTCTTGTGTGCCTAGTCTTGTCTGTCTAGTTTTGTTTGTCTAGTCTTGGCTGTCTAGTCTTGTCTGTCTAGTCTTGTCTGTCTAGTCTTGTCTGTCTAGTCTTGTCTGTCTAGTCTTGTCTGTCTAGTCTTATCTGTCTAGTCTTGTCTGTCTAGTCTTGTCTGTCTAGTCTTGTCTGTCTAGTCTTGTCTGTCTAGTCTTGTCTGTCTAGTCTTGTCTGTCTAGTCTTGTCTGTCTAGTCTTGTCTGTCTAGTCTTGTCTGTCTAGTCTTGTCTGTCCAGTCATGTCTGTCCAGTCTGGTCTGTCCTGTTTTGTCTGTCCAGTCTAGTCTGTCTAGTCTTGTCTGTCCAGTCTTGTCTGTCCAGTCTTGCCTGTCCAGTCTTGCCGGTCTAGTCTTGTCTGTCTGTCCTCCTCGGTGGTGTAGTTGACAACATACCCGCCTTTCAATGCGGGAGACCCGGGTTCGATTCCTGGTCGGGGAGGCAACAACTAGGGCGGTTTTTCAGTTAACCGTCCGGGCTGCCCACCCTGAATGTATGTAATACATGCGAAACCATGGTGGCGCATACTAATGCCAAGGTGGAATAGGGGGTTTAGTGAAAGCTTCCCCCGAACCACTTTAAAAAAAAAGTCTTGTCTGTCTAGTCTTGTCTGTCTAATCTTGCGTGTCGTTAGTCTTGTGTGTCTAGTCTTGTGTGTCTAGTCTTGTGTGTCTAGTCTTGTCTGTCTAGTCTTGTCCGTCTAGTTTTGTCCGACTAGTCTTGTCTCTCTAGTCTTGTCTGTTTTGTTTTGTTTGTCTAGTCTTGTCTGTCTACACATACAAGACTAGACAGACCTTTAGTAGAGGTAATACGGAATACGGTATACCCGTTAGTAATTTGTAAATAATTTTACTTTTTTTAGAAAAAATAAATTAAAAAGTAAGGAAATGTTTTTAGACGAGGCACGAAGGCTCTTAAAAGCCGGTAGTAGCGGTAGCATCCATCAGTGTAGGACGAACGAGAAGAAAGTCATTACTTTGCGAATGGCAATCCGTTTGCCGAAGGACTCCTCCAGGAGTTGGGGGAATGTGCACTTCCTCACTGTTTTTCATTGCGTCGGTCTAACTCCTAAATAGTCGTTTCACATTATGTCCATTTTATATACCTAAATATTGAGAATGCTAATCTTATAATATAATACTTATTGACTGTTCAACTATATTTGCTAGAGTTGTGAAGTTGAAAGAAGTTGTGATTATATGAATTTGTGCTATTCAGTCCATTAATTTTGCCGTAGATATTGCATTTATTTTGTGAAATAAATTACTTTTTAATTGATTCTATTCTGATATCGTCAATCTGTTTTCTAAAATTGCCTCATTGAAAGGGCGACTCTCGCCTTCCTTTCAAGAAAAAAATCCCTTCGACTTGTTTTGAGATTAATTAATTGTGGCAATGCCGCACGTGCCGTTGGCGTCCATTGTTGCGATATTAATGATCCATCCTTCCTCGGCGAAAAAGACTGCGTTAATCTTTTTCGCATATTTAACAGTGAGGAGATGATCGGCCCTTCCAAATTGCGAATTAATTTCCCTCATCAGAATTGCATCTCGGCTATTCCGGCCGACGCTTTCCGTTCTGATAAATATTTATTTCTCGCGAATTATTTCGAAATCTGTTATTTCGTGTTTTCTTTATTCGCGCCGGTGGAATTTATGGAGGAAGCCGCAGGAAATAACAGAAGTATTATCTCGGGACGGTGGCGGGTTCTCCTCCTCCGCGAAAATCCGACGATTTTACGCCGCATTAAAACTTAAAACATTTTCCGTATTTAGCGCAAAAGGGGGTGGCTATAAAATTTTGCTACCCTTTGCAGGAAATTCAATAACGGCCTTTAAACATTTTCCAGTTTGGTTCTAAAAGGTAAGGGTGGACCTGTTGCCAGAGCATTTCTCTTTTTAATGAAATGTTCTTTCCATAAAAACCCTTTCAACAAATTACAAGAAATTACCTAAACTTATACTAATTAGTAAAATTTATTTTAAGATAAATTTTATAAACTTGGCAAATATTGCAACAATTTACTCAGCTATTTAGCTATTATATTTAACATTCAAGACTTATAACAAGCCTCTCTAGATAGCAAAATTATTTAAATTATGGCCAATTTAGAAAGTTTTACGAAAAATTGAATATTGGTGAAACCATACTAATTATAGATACAACCATACAAACTTATTAAAGAGGAAAAGTTGCTTGAATATATAAATTTATTCAACTTGTTCGTAGCTCTATAATATTAAGTCTAGTTAAGACAATGAACAAATCTCATGTTTAAACGACTACTTCCTGGCTAATATCACACAGGATATTGAATTATACAACAGACATTTGCATGTTATTACTAGTCCCAGTACGTTTTCATGTCACTAACAGCACTAGACAAGACAAATAGCATTATGTTTTATATCATTTCTTGCTATTTAAATTAAGTGAATGGTCATCCGCAGACGCGTCATCATTTCCTAATAAAAGAATATTGATAATTCAGAAGAGCATTATCATCAACTTCTTGAGCGAGTTGGTTATCAGACCCTACAAAATAGTTGTTTATATAATTACACGGCATAACATATACGCGGATAAATACACTAAATTGTATTTTGAATGGTAGATTCATCATTGGCGGCGACTTCAATGCGAAGCACACGCACTGGGGAACAAGACTAATCACACCAAAACGCCGTCAACTGTTTCAGGCTGCTACGGATGGACAAGGACTACGGATGCGAGTTTGCCTCCATTGGCAAACCTACGTACTGGCCAACGGACTATAATAAAAGACCTGATAGATTTCTTCATAATCAAAAACGTCTCAGCAAATTACATTAAAGTTGATGAAGGCTCCAATCGTGCTAACAATCAGTAATGTCATTATAGCTACTAATCAGAACCCAGTGCTTGTGACCAACCACTGAGACTGCGAATGGGACTATTTCAACCATCTTTTGTAAAAAAACATAAATTTGCATGTAACACTCAAGCACTCAACAATCGAACAGTAAGAGAATGAAGTTCATCCATTCACTACGGCTGTTCAAGATGCAGCTTGGAAAACTATACCTACCATAACGCGAAAACTCAAGCGTCTCAACTTCCCTAGAAAGAAAAGACCTAATCACTTAAAAACGCAGATTTAGAAGACGCTGAAATCAAACACGAGCACCGCAAGACAAAGCCAACCTAAATAGAATAACGCAACAATTGACAAGAGAGATTAAAATACATAAAACAACTCTATCACAACTTCCTCTCGGGTCTAACCCCTAACAATACCACAGAGCTTTCTCTATGGAAGGCAACAAAGTACCTGAAGCGACCGATCACTCAAATACCTCCGATACGCAAACCAAACGGCAAGTGGGCTCGTAATAGCAGTGATAAAGTAGATACTTTTGCAGAGAATTTGGAAAACATATTCCTCCCCAACTCGGGATCGGATGAACTCCCAATACTTCCAACAAACAACTACTAAGATACAATGCCGCTAGTAATACCCAAAGATGTAGCAAAAAAAATCACATATATCTAAATCCAAAGAAAGCACCCCGATATGACATAATTACTGTACAATCCCAAAAAAATTACAGAGAAAAGCCTTGCTCAAGCTCACTAATATATTCAATGTCGCAATTCGTCTAAAGCATATACTAACCGCATGGAAGATCTCGGAAGTATTTGTGCTACCAAAAAACTGGCAAAAATTATGTGGAGTCGTATCGGTCAATCGCATTACTGCCAAACATGTCCAAACTCTTTGAGAAGCTGATCATGAAACGTCTTAAGCCAATAATAAACAAATATGAGCTGGTGCCAGTCCATCAGTTTGGGCTTCGAACCAAGCACATCTCTGTTTAGCATTAATTTTTCTTCTCTCACTTTTTGGGACATTATGTTCCTCAGCATATTGGTGGCTCCTCAGCCCTCTTCGCTCGCGACTAGCACTTCCGTGAAGTTTTCGCTGGTAAAGACAATGCTGCTAGTGTCTTTTACGCGTTGTCTTTCTGCGTCCCATCTATCCCTTTCTTCGGAGCAGTACCAGCACGCGGTATTTTGCCTCTTTCCTATTCTGAATAGGTATGAGCAAAAAACGCCGTGCTGGCTTCCTGTCCTGGTTTGGGTTATGTAGTGGTCTTCCTAGTCCCAGGTTTTCTCGCACCATGCTCTGACATTTTTTATGAACGTTTTGGTCTAGCCGTCGTACTTTTCCCACAGGTCCTGCCATGATGACATCAAAATCACCCTTACTGCCTTTCTATTGGCCTAGATCTATTGTATCCAACCCTCTTCCTCTAAGCGTTGGTGTACTTACCCATCTAGAACGCCTCCTCTAATCCTGATTCCTTTAGAAATTTCAGGATATGGGTGGGATTCAAGGACTGCAGCTCCTCTGCGTTCAAGCAGTGAGCCCCGAGGTACATGTGTCTCTTGCGGAGCAGTGCTCCGCAGTCTTTGAGTAGATGTGTGGGGGTTTCCTCGGCTGAGCCACAGAATCTGCATCCGTCATCCTCCTATAGGCCTAGGACCTTGAGGTGTTTTTTAAGTCTGCAGTATCCCGTCAGGAATTCTGAGCTTGTTCCTGTTTAGTTTCAGGCAAGCTTTAGTTTTATTCTGGTTAAAAGATCCCAGCATCACTTTAGACCGCATTAACACCGGAAGATCTTTCCAGGTTTTAAGCCATTGCTGTCTTGTTTCTTCATCTAAACTTTTGTGGAAGGTGTTCACACTCATGCCGCAAAAGGGTTCCGGACCTATAAAGGGGCTACTGGATCCCTTGTTTGCTAGGTGATCGGCTTCTTCGTTTCCGTCCTGGTACCCAGTATAGCGTTACTTTATTATCTTTGCCAAGCTTGTTTAGCTTCCCCACACAGTCCCATACCAGTTTGGATCTGATGGTGCATGAGCTAATGGCCTTGATGGCCCCTTGGCTGACAGGATAACAATTCGTTTTTTGCGATAATTCTTGTCGAAGTTATACTGTGCACACCTTTCGATTGCGTGTACCTCTACTTGAAAGATACTTGGGAATGCACTTGGTAGCATTTTGCTATATGTGGTATGCTGAGGATTCGTCGCTCCAATCGGCTTTACTACTACTTTACTCAGCTTTTTCTCGAAGTGGTATTTGCATACCATTTTGTCTTTTGGTGCTTCCAGCCAGGAGATCTTGGCAGCGAGGCTATTTCGGCCTCTGCTACCGATTATTTTGCCTCTGCATATTCCTTCCTTGCTGAACCTAACAATCGCCGATCTAGTGGCCCTTTCCACCACAAGGTGCAGCGGAGTCAGATCTAGCAGCAGCTCTGTTAAGTAGGATTTTATTATGTTTAGGAGGTATTCGCTGAAATGTCTCGTTGTCAAAGCGTCAATTATGCCTTTCCAGGGTGCCGAGTTAAAGGCGTTGTTGATGTCCAGTGTTGCCATACACATGCATACCATGCACATACATATCTGTTGTTGGTTGCCTTCTGTTTAATTTCGTTGGCCTTTTCTAGAACTTTTCTGATCGCGTCCAGTGTAGATTTCCCGCTGAGGCCGAATTGGCTGGCGTGTATGGCTTCTTTGCTCTCTAGTTCTTTTTCGAGTATTGATTTAATGAGAGCCTCTAATAGTTTACTCAACGTGTTTATGAGGCAGATCGGTGTATAGGACTTCACGACCACTTTTTTAGGGTTTCTGAACTAGTTTGGAGACCTTCCAAATGTCTGGCAATTTCCCTTGAAGAAGACATTTGTTCATAACGTTGGTTACTGTCTCCATTGCTTTGTTGGACACAAGTTTTCGGGTAAAATGTTGTCAGGGCCTGGGGCCTTTTTGGTATTAATTCGTACAGCAGCCGCCGTTATTTCAAATGCTTCTAATTTAGGTATGTTTACTGAGCCATTATTTGTTTCTGCCCACTCCGTGACAGGATGACTTGGGAATAGTTTTTAAATTGATTTATCGCTTCTTCTTCTGTTAGGTTGGTTTTAGTTCTTAGTTTCAGTTTCCCGGTTACTATTTTGTACGCCTTCGCCCATATATCGTTACTGAGATCTTTACAGAGTGCTTGCCACGATCTGTATTTTTCTTTTGCAATTTCTTTCTTCATCATTTGTTTGTGCTTGCGATATTCCTCTTTTGCCTTGTCCACTTGCATTGATATGCCGTGTTTTTTCTTTGCTCTTATGAGTGTTCTTCTGGCCCGTGAGCAGGATCCTCGAATCTTCAGCAATTTCGCATGTCCACCAGTATACGGCCGACGGTAACTCTTGTGCTCGCTTTTTGGGAAGCGTTTATTGCACAGCTCTGTTAATTGCTCCGCGAGTTTTTGTGGTGTTGATGTTTATGGGTTTATTAGCGATGCGTTTCCTGTGTTTTAGATAAATGTGGCCCAGTTGCGTTCAGTGATGGAATGGAATGGTGGTCGCTGAGGTTCTCAGTGTCATCGTCTACCCTCCATTTTTTGATGAGTTTGCTTATGCCCTTTGTTAAGAACGTGATGTCTATGGTTGAGCTGTCACTGGATCCCTGGAACTTGTCGCCTACATTTAAAGATACTAGATAGTTGGCATCTCATATCAACTCGACCACCAATTTTCCTCTTTCATTTTCTATGGTCGATCCGAACTGGTGCGACATTGGGTTTAGGTCTCCTGCCAGGAGTACTTGTTTAGTTGTCCATCTAAGAATTGTCTCAAGGACGTTCAGCAGTGTTAGGTATTCATGCTTGTCGCCGTTTGGGGAGAAATACAGAGAGCACACCAGTACGGTAGGTAGTTCCACCACCGCCACGCCTTTAAAACTGTCATATTTCATTACATCTTTGTTAAAGCCGGAGACGGATTCAAATGAAGCCATCATGTTCGATATCGCAATAGTACTTACTTGCTCTTTTTTTGTTCGGCTTCTGAACTATGATTATGTCTATGTCCTCGTGAGTCATTATTTTTTGTAGTTGCTTGGGCTGCTGCGCTTCGGCACATTATTTCTTGAATGAATTTAATGGGTTTCATTATATCTTCTGGATGAGCTGGATCTTTTTGTTGTGTCTGTTTGTTCCCAGTCTTTTGTCCATCATGTCCTGTTTCTCCCGTCTGTTTCCTCGCCTTTGGTAGCATATAGCGGGAAAATTCGCATTTTCGCTGTTAGCACTGTGTCCTTTTTTTTCCAGGTTGGGCATGCTTGTGTGGTCGGACAGTCTTTAGCTGCATGCGCTTCTCTTCCGCAAGCGTAACATAGTTTTGATCTGTCGGATCCGTCGCAGTTTTCTGCCATGTGTTCGTAGGCCCAGCATTTATAGCAGCGTTCGATTTTTATTCGTTTCTCTTTTGAGCATCGCACAAGGCCCACCTTTAGATAGGGCTCTTTTAACAATTCGTCCGTGTCCTCCTTGTTTAGTACGAGTGTAGTGGCTTGTTGTGGCCATGTAGTGGCCATGTTTGAAGTCTCAGCGAGTGAAGACGTGCGTTAGAGTGCTCGATAAATGAATTTCTAGGTGATTTTAATAAGCTGTTTTTTCGGTTAAAATATAGATAGTGTGGTTTATGGAGCGATTATCTGACTTTAGTTAGTGGGAACTGTTTTGATTTGGTTTCCTTTTAAAGGTTTAGTTTTTCTTTTGGTTGTTTTGGTTGTGAGGAAAGTGAAAGGTCGCGCATGTTTGTGATAAGACACGTGGTGACTACTATTGGTAGCTGCGGCACGTCAGGGTAATCACGTATTCAGCTCTACAGTGCGCATCTAGTGAGGAATAGCTGAACTAGTAGCCGTGAACTAGTGAGTCGATGAGTCCGTTTGAAAGATGTGCAAAGCTAAATCTATCACCGATTCAGATAGCTAAAAGGTTGAAAAAAGATGAGATTAAAGATAAAGGAAGAGGTGAGAGTAGTACAGTGCAGAGTGAGCTGCTGGATAGAATTCTACAGGAATTAAAAGAAATTAAAAAGGAGTTCACAGCAGTAGACGGAAAGCTGGAGGAAATGAGAAGGGAAAACAGGAGGCTGGAGGAAAAGCTGGAAAGAGTGGTGAAGAGACAGAAGGAGGAGGAAGAAGTATAAAAGGACTGGAGAAAAGAATTGTTATCGGAGCTGAGGGCAATAAGGGATGAGAATAAAGAAATAAAGAATAGGATGTCGAAGCTGGAGGATGCAGCGGAATCAGTTAAGGAAGAGAAGGAAAGAACCGACAGCAGGTGGGAGAAGGAACGACAAGCGCTGAGGGAAGAACTGATTAGCCTAAAGGATATTGAAGAGAGGAGATTAAGGAGGGAGATAAGAAATAAAATCGTAATTTACGGAATTGAAGGAGAAACATGACGAGAAGAGGCAAAGAAAACGTTTATGGAAAGGTTAGGAATTAACGAGGGTTTCGTGAATGCATACCAGCTAGGCTCTAAAGGAGGGAACGAAGGCCCAATTTTGTTAAAGTTTTGTTAAAGAATGTTGGGAGGCAAAAAGGGAGATAATGAGAAATAAGCACAAGCTAAAAGGAAAAAATGTTTTTATACAAGACGATTTCACCCCGAAGGAGCAGGGAATCCAGAAGGAGTTATTAAGGAAGGCAAAGGGTCTCAAGGAGAGGGGCCATCGGGTCAAAGTAGGCTATAAAAGAGTTGAAATAGACGGGAATGTTTTTATACAAGACGATTTCACCCCGAAGGAGCAGGGAATCCAGAAGGAGTTATTAAGGAAGGCAAAGGGTCTCAAGGAGAGGGGCCATCGGGTCAAAGTAGGCTATAAAAGATAATGGGAAATGGGTACCTTGGTCCGAAGGGGAAAAACGAGTAAGGGACCACAGAAGAAAGGGACAGAAACACAAGGACAGATCGGAAAGGGAAAATGTTAAGATATTATTTTGGAATGTGGCTGGGCTTAGAAAAAAACTGGAAAGGGAGGAGGCTCTTTCAAAGCCATCTTGAAGGGATTCGAAATAATTGGACTGGTGGAGTCCTGGGTCCAAGAAAAAGAAAGGGAAACCTGTAAAGAGAGACTTCCCAAGGAGTACAAATGGAAGATGCAACCGGCGCTGAGGGAGAGTGGCTACAGAAGGGCAAAGGGGGGATAGTAACAGGGATCAAGTGTGGTATCAGGGAAGCGGAGAGATTACAAGAAGAGGTGGAGGGTATAGTTTTCAGGGAGGTAGAGCAGAAGGGAGGCTGGTGGCAGATAGCCAAGGTGTATAAAAATAAGGGACTGGAAAGAATTAAAGAGTGCATAAGGTGTAATATAGAAGGTACGGCATCGACAAACTTGCTGCTAGGAGGTGATTGGAATGTGAGGATAGGAGAGGAGCAGTTCAACACGGTGGATAGAGCTGGTAAAGTACTACGAAGGAAATCTAAGGACAAAATGAGAAATTCGGAAGGAAAAGAATGGGCAGAGTGGGTAAGGGAAAGTCAATGGGATATCTTGGGACAGTATACGTTTGGCAGTGCTGGGGGGGCTGTCGGTGATAGACATTGCAGTTGTTAACGACTCCGCGAGGCAAGAAATTAGAGAGAGAGATGGAGATCGGAATCTGACCATATGCCAATACGTTAAAGCAGCAGGTAGAAGAGGGGTCCAGGAAAGAAAAATGGGTTACCAGATGGGATAGCGGCGCGACGGAGCTGTTTGAATCAAGAATGGAGGCAACAGACTGGGATAATTTAAAAGATATAGATATGATAACCGATGAAATGGGAACAGCAATGGTCAGGAGGAAAGCCACAGAAGGAAAAGTGGGGGATGGGCGGATAAGGAATTCATAAGGGAGAAACAAAAATATAGAGATGTGACGAGAAGGTGGAGAGAGGGTACCGGTGACAAGGAATTGTGGTTAAGTACGAGAGCGGACTTACGAAACCTGGAGAGGAGAAAGAAAGAAATGTGGGAGAGAAGAGAGCGACAACGAATACTGGAGATTAAAACTGAAGCGCAGCTGTGGGAATATTTAAAGAAGAAGAGCGGGAAGAAGAAGCGCATCGCAGACAGTATACCTAAGGAAACCTGGTTAAGGCACTATATGGTTCTATTGGAAGGAGTGGAGATAACGGTGGATCGAGGGAAAGACAGTGTTAGAAGGGAGCAGATTGTTGAAGAAGTAGGTGAAGAAGAAATTACTGCCGGGGAAGTACACCAGGTAATTGCAGCCCTAAAGCAGAAGAAAGCCGCGGGACCGGACGGAGTTGGAAATGAAGCGTGGAAGTTAGTACCAGAGAAAATGTATCAACAAGCTTACGGAGGAGTTCAACAAGATATGGAAAGGGTATCCCAGAGAGCTGGAAAGAGGGGATAATACAGCCAATCCACAAAAATGGGGACAAGGAAAGGGTGGAGAATTACAGGGGGATCATGCTGATGAACTCTTCCTACAAAATGTTCGCCAAGATTCTAGAAGGGCGTTTGAGAAAAGAGGCAGAGGAAAAGCAATTAATACCAGAGGTGCAAGCAGGATTCAGAGAGGGAAGAGGCACAGTCGAGCAACTCATAACGCTTAGATTTATAATTGATCAGGAAATTAGATCTGGGAGCCTTTTTGCTCTTTTTATCGACCTGAAAGCAGCGTATGATTCTGTAGATAGAGGGAGATTGTATGAATGTTTGGTTAAAAAGGGTATTTTGGATAGGGTGAGGAGAAATGTGAGGGAGGTGTATAGGGAAACGGTGTGTAAGATCAGGGTGAATGAGTGGGTAATGGAATATTTTGAGATAAAAAAGGACCTGAGGCAGGGATGTCCAGTGAGCCCCACACTTTTCAATCTCTATGTGGCTGATTTGGAAAGAGTTTTGGCAGACGGGCAAGTGGGAGGAGTGGTGGTCGGGAGAACAAAGGTTTGGAGTTTAGCATACGCTGATGATGTAGTTGTATTTGCCAAGACAGCTGGGGAATTGAGAGAGGTGATTGAAAGGATAAGAGGGTTTTTTGAAAGAAGATATTTGAGGGTGAATGTTGGAAAAACTAAATGGATGCGGTTCAAAAGAGGTGGGAAGTTCAAGAAAGAGACGTTTGAATGAAGAGAGAGGGAAATCGAGGAGGTGCAAAGGTTTAAGTCTCTGGGGTGTGTATTTGGAAATGGAGGTAGCAATAGAGAACATGTGGATTATGTAGCGAAGAAAGCGTGGGTGGCAGCTGGGCGAGTCTGGAATGAATGGAGGAATAAATTCGAAGGAAACTTCAGGGCGGCTGAGACGGTGTGGAAGGTGTGTGCGAGAAGCATTTTATTATATGGCTCAGAAGTCTGGGGGGACGAGAGAGGCGGAGAGGATAGAGAGTCCAGTTAAAGTTTTTCAAAAAAATACTGAAGCTTGATAGGTCGACACCTAGTTACATCGTCCTCCAGGAGATGAATGCGTGCAAGGTGGCAGTCTTGGCTGCAAGAAAGGTCATAAGGTATGAATATAAGGTGATTGAAATGGGAGATGAAAGGTTAACAAAAGAGGTTTTTAGAATGGTAAACCGAGTGGGAGGAGGCGGTATGAAAGGGAGTGACTGGAGTAAGAATAAGAGGAAATTGTATGAAAGAGGTGGTATATCTGGTGAGGGGCTCGAACCGCTAAAGCAGGAAAGGGCAGGGTGGGCCGAAACTTTGGTAGAACGTTTGCAAGAAGTGGACCTACAGGAGCGGCAAAGCAAAATTGAAAGTAGTAATTTTCATAAAGGGTATGTAAAGATACAGGTACATGGGCGGTTACCAACCTATTTAAGTGTAAATCAAGAGGACGATGCACAAGTCATGTTAGCAAGGTATAGGTGTGGATGTGAGGAGCGTGGGAGAAGATACTGGATGAGTGAGGAGCATAGAAAGTGTAGTGTTTGTGGGACAGCAGAGGATACTTGGGAGCATTGGATGGAAGTGTGTACAAGGGGTGAATAGAATGAGGGAGAGAGGCGGGAAGGAAAGAAATGGGAGGAATGTATGAATGATAGCGGAAAGGGTCTGAAACTGCTGAGACGGATAAAAAGATGGAAAGAGCAAACTGGTAACAGAGAAGGTGTATTATAAAGGAAATTGGAGTTTATTTTGTGTTTTGTGATATTTTTGTATTTTTATTTTTAAATTTATATATATATATATATATATATATATATATATATATATTTATATAAATATAAATATATATATATATATATATATATATATATATATATATATATATATATATATATATATATATATATATATATATATATTGTATGTGGTTTCTATATGCCAGTAGGTTAATAAATAAATAAATAAAAATAATAATGGCTTGTGTGTGGTTTGCTTTCGGTCTTAGATCGCTGAGATTTAACATTTTGTTTTCTAGGATACCTATTTTGTCTTCTATGGCGGTCAGGACCTCTCCTTTTTCTCCCGTCTCGTCCATGCGTCTTATGTGCAAAGTTTCCGTGGGGATGTACCTAATGGATGTTATTAAAAAACAAAATATCAACATAATCCAATGCTATCAGAACAAAATGTTACATGCCATCTCCAATGCTACATGGTATGTACGCAACGACTTACACCGTGAACTCGATTTAGAAACAATCGATACCATCATTACAAGATGTGCTATCTTGCACGAAACACGACTCCAGCACCACATCAACGAGGAAGCATCCATGCTCCTAAACGTACAGAATGACATAAGACGACTTAAACGAACCAAACCACATAAGCTGTGTGGAATAGACCCGCTAAACAACTGAAGGACCCAGTGGGAGTAACTCATTATAATACTAAATTGATAATTTATTTGTTGTAGCAAAGAAGATTGTCTATAAGAACTAGTTTTTGCAAATATTGTAAATGTAATTGGCACTACTCTAGGATTCTGGGAGGACTGGTTGATGCTTTGAGCAAATAGTATTTATGTTGTTTAAACCATGTCAAATAATCTTTTTATCACCTATAGTAGTATCCTAAGTCAAATCTTAACCTTTCATTTATTCAAAAGAACTACAAAGGATTTCACAAATTACGTAAAGCAATTCTCCGAGTTTTCAAGATATCTTCCGCAATTTTCACGTTAGAAACCTGAAAAATTCAGTAAAATGTTCTAACGAATTTTCTTGACGAAGTACAAGACACATTTATTGAATTATTTATTGCACGACATTTATCGAATCTATAAAATATGTGGGATTTATTTATCCCACATATTTTAGACGAGAGCTTGAACAAATTTTCTAGTTTCTCCAAGATGTTTTTCAAGCTTTCCAAGTAGCAAGTTTCCCGATAACTTAGCGAAGGGAATCAATTAGTGAATACTACAAACAAGAACGTTGCAAGTCAAACACTAATTAAAACGGTTTTCAAGTGTTAAGCAAAGCACATTTCACTAAAATTTTCTTCGAGAATTTCTTACATTAAGTATTTTCTACCCTATATATATATATATATATATATATATATATATATATATAAATTTACAAGCCTTCGTAAATTAATGACTTTTTATTTAAATATTCCCGATTGACTTTTTTAAAACCTGCACCAAAACCTTTTCATATTCGATTGCATATGAGCCGAAATCATAAGAGTAAATCAAGAATCCCGGTATTGATTTACGCTATCTATACCGACTAACTATTTATTTCGTCGCTCCCTAACATTCTACTAAATCACAATCCTCGATTTGATTTGATGCACGCTACATCATATATTTTCCGATGATTCTAATAAATCGATGCCGTGTTCCCATCAACTGTTCTTCGCCGGCGGCCGAGCGGACGCGCGTTGTCTCATCATTTTTATATTAAACTCGCCGCGGCCAACAAACCGGGAACCCGGAAACGGTGTTGCGTCTCACGCGGCCCCGGGCCCTCCCAACACAGCCGGAAATGAAAATTCTGCCGGCACATTATTTGCTCTGACAAGATTAGTCTTGATATTTTATGGTTTATTTCTTCTGATTTTTTTTTTGTCAAATTTGAAAATTATTGAAGTAATCTAGACTGGCAATTCTATATTTTCTACTTTATAGATATTTTATTACAGTATCTCTTTAAAAAAACATCTCTTGTGGGGATTGATAAGGGTTTCTTTTTGTCAACAGAATTTACATTTTGTTCGTCAGTGTCTAAGATTCCTAATAAGAAATAGACAAAAATGTTTGTTTGGAATTTATTGAAATATTGAAAATCAAGCCAAGAAACAGTAAATATTTAATCGGGAAAATGTTCTATTTATAATTTTTTTCTGAGTATTCGTAAGTGTTTTCAGAGAAACGGCCGAACGGACAGGTAATTTGTAGACAAATGCATCGTTTAATAGCAAACTAAATATTTTATTCGAATCGGCTGCCGACTATGTGGAACTAGCTTGTAATTTTCCACTCGTTCTGTTTGATTTAAATTTAGCCACATTATCCGCATGCGAATCCACTTTTGCAAACTCACAACCATTAATATAAATTGCGATAAGACTAAATAATATCAGGAATACACAAGCATAGCAGTCCGAGCTGTTACTAAAAATGAAACAAATTAGATTTATTATATTAGATAAGACTATACAAAACTCTTCAAAATGGGACAAGCCTGGATAAGGATGGACCGGACTGGATAAGTTTGTATAAGACTGGACAAAAGTGGACAACTCTGGACACGACTGGACAAGACAAGAAAAGACTGTACAAGAATGTATAAAACTGGACAAAACTGGACAAGACAGGAGAAGACTAGACAAGACCAGTTAAGATTAGACAAGATCAGAAAAGATCAGCGAAAAAAATATAAGACCAGATAAGACCAGACAAAAATATACAAGACCATACAACACCTGTCAAAACCAGACAACAGCAAACTAAATCAGACAAAAGCACCACATACGACATCATAATACCGCACAACACTATACAAGACCAGACAAGAAAATATAAGACAAAACAGGACCATACAAAGCTAAACAAGACCAGACCAGAACAGTTAAGAGCAGAAAAGCGCAGACAAGGCCAGGCAAGGCCGGACAAGAACTGATAAGACCGGAAAAACACCAACAAGAGCATACAAGACCAGAAAAGATCAGACCAGACCAGACAATATCATACAAGATAAGAGATGACCAGATAAGATTAAACAAGACGAGACAAGATCAGGCAACACCAGACAACCACAGGCAAGATTAGACTAGACCAGACAAGATCAGGAAAGACTAGACAGGACCACACATGACAAGATAATATCAGGCAAGACCAGACAAGGTCAGACAAGATCCGAAAAGACCAAATATTGTGAATAATAACTATAACATAAACCAACATAGCCAGACAAGACCAGACAACACCAGACAAAAGCAGACAAGGTCCGACAAGACCAGACAAGACCAGACAAAATTAAATATTACAAGACCAGACAAGAACTGACAAGAACTGACAAGACCAGACAAGAACAGACAATACCAAACAAGACCACACAAGACCATCAAGCCCAGCTAATCCAGACCAGACCTGACAAGACCACATAAGACCAGGCAGAGCCATAGGAGACCATAGAAGACCGGAGAAGACCATACAAGACCAGACAAGACTAGAAAAAGCCAGACAATGCCCGATAAGGCCACACAAGAACAGACAGGACCACACAAGACTAGACAAGACCAAACAAGAGCAGACAAGACCAGTCAATATTCTGGGTAATAGGTGTTAGAAATAAATTTATCACTCACGTGTATTGTAATAAGACGAAATATATTTACAATAATTAAATGACACTAAATAGCACTATAACAATACAACAACGGATTCGCGAAGCTGCAACCTACTATAAACTTATTGGCGTGACTGCGGCTTGGGTGAACTGTTCCGGTGAACTGAACTTGTTGAACTGAACTCGGTGAACTGCTATATCGAACTTTGCCGCTTAACTGACTGTGTTTCGGTGGTGAGCGTTTTCATATGGACCTTCAGGTATCTGAACCGTTTTATTGGGGATTGTTTTTCTTCTCTGCTGTCGCAAACTAATATTTCTTAGATTTGTGTCGTTAGAAAATTGTAATATTAATCCTATCATAAAACACAAATATTAAATCTTTTAGAAATCTTTCGAAGATTATAATCAATCCTACTATAAAACATAAATATTAAATATTTTAGCATTTGTTCGACGATTACTGTATGACCCCGTTGTAAAATATTCCACGAAAATATTTCTGAAAAACCGTTCGGGTGATTACAGTATTAACCCTATAATAAAGCAGACAAAATATTTTTTGGATTTGTTTGGGTATTATAGCAACGACCCTAGCGTAAAACTAATTTATTTGAAAGGCCTTCTTCGGAAAGGCCCGTTGCCGCTACATCACCTCCTTGCCAGTGTTAACGTTAGATAGTATTTACTGTTGCAGTTGTGGGTTGTTGAAGGCGTCCTCGTAGCTGTTTTAAGGCGTCAGCGTCCCCCTGCTTGCAGTCGATCGGGGAATTGTACCCGTCTACCCGATCTTGTATTGTAGTCAGGTTGTGACGTCGGTGTTGTTACATTCGTTGGTCTCCTCTCTTGGGGGGTCTTCATTTCAACGTTGGAATCTTCACTTCCTTCGTAGGTGAAGATCTCTTTCGGGCTTCTTTCCCCCGTGTCTGTAATGTATGCTGGTTTTAAGCGGTCTGTTGATACCTGCACGTTGTGTCCACTTTTGTCGATGGTGTAGTTTTTACTACTTTTTTCGATGACCTTGAAGGGACCGTCGTTTGGTGGCTGGAGCGGTTCTTTGACCGCGTCGTTTCGTAGGAAGACCTAAGGCGTTGTCGCCAGGTCCTTGAACACAAATGTCTTTCTGTTCTCGTGCCGTGCCGCTGATACGGGTTTAATTAGTCGAATTATATCCCACAATTGCTAATGAAGTTCGCGTCGCTTTCTTGCTGCGTTGGCTTGTTAATTCGGAAGAAATCTCCCGGTAGGCGTACTGTCACACCGTATACTAACTTTGCTGGTGCTGCTTCTAAGTATTCTTTGACTGCTGCTCGAATGCCCAATAACACGATGGGAAGTACATCCGCCCATCAGTTTCGTGGCATTTTATTGCTGACTTTAGCTGACGGTGGAATCTTTCAACCATGCCGTTAGCTGCTGGATGGTAGGCTGTCGTTTTCAGGTGTGTCGTACCTGTTAGCCTCATCAGTTCTTGTTCTCAGAACAGGTGGGACTCGAACTGTCTTCCTTGGTCAGATAATTTTGGACGGAACTCCGAAACGTGAAATCTATCCCTCGATTAGGGATCTTGCCACGGTCTCGGCGGTTATGTCTGCCATAGGTATGGCATCCGGCCATCCGCAGGTGAGGCAGTAACTGTCTCCACGGGATGTTGGTAACGGCCCTATAATATCTATGTGGATGTATTCGAGTCTCTCTTCTGTATTCTTGAATGCACTGACGGGTGTGGTTACGTGACGAGATATTTTTGAGCGCTGGCAAGGGATACAGGTCCTGGCCTATTCTCTGCAGTCCTTTGAGCTGGATGGCCATACATACCGCTGCGTACATAGCTTTTGCGATGCTCGTATTCCAGGGTGGCCCACCCGTGCAAACTGTTGAAAACGCTCCGACGTAGTTGCTGCGGGACGTATGGGCAAATTGTTCTTGTCGATATGTCGCAGTAAATCTCTACTTCCGTATCCGGCCACTTCATTTTGTGCAGTTGCTGAGAATGGTTGTTGCATTCCAGTAACTTTTGTAACTCCTGGTCCCTTTTTTGAGCGGTGGCGAGATCTTCGAATTTGACTGCTACTGATATGGCCTCGATACGAAACAAAACATCGGCCACCGTGTTCTCCGCTCCTGCGACGTGACGGATGTCGGTCGTGAATTGTCCGATAAAATCTAGATATCGAAACTGCCGCGGCGAACACTTCTCTGGCTTCTGTCTGAAGACGAACGTCAACGGTTTGTGGTCCGTGAATATTGTAAAAGATCGTCCTTCGACGAAATGTTGGAAACGTTTGACAGCAGCGTATACTGCGAGCAATTCCCGATCGTAAGCACTGTACTTCTGCTGGGCTGTTGACAAGGCTTTGGTGAAATATGCAAGTGGTTTCCAGGCGTTATTTAAACGTTGTTGCAAAACGGCTCCCATAGCATAGTCGGAAGCATCGACGTTTATCGATATTGGCGTCTTTTATGATGTGGAAGGCTTGTTGGGCGTCTTCCCATAAAGTGATGTGAGTTACCTTTTATTCTCGGGCCCTTTAATAATTCTTTTAAGGGTTGTTGGTAGGCGGCCGCGTTTGGGATGAAAAGTCTATAGAAGTTTATCATTCCAAGAAATCGGCGAAGGTCCTTTATCGTCCTTGGTATTGGAAATTTTTGAATGGCTGTATCCAAGAAATTGGACTTTTCCGAAAATGCATTTTCCGGGGTTTATGATGATGCCGTAATCGTTTAATCTCGAGAAAACGATTCGCAGGTGCTCAAGATGTTCGCCTTCGTTCTTGGAGGCGATGAGGTTGTCGTCGATGTACGTGAAGCAAAATTGTATACCGCGCAGGACCTCGTCGATGAACCGTTGGAAGGTCTGCGCTGCGTTTCTTAATCCGAATGGTTTCCGTAGGAACTCGAATAAACCAAACGGTGTAGTTATTGCTGTTTTCGGGATGTCGTCCGGTTCTATCGGGATCTGGTGGTAGGCTCGTACCGTGTCGTAAAGATTTTTCATCCGGCCAATGATTGCGAGAAGTCCTCAATGTGTTTCAAGGCGTATCTGTCTGGGATGGTCCGTGCGTTCAGTTCGCGATAGTCGCCACACGGGCGTAATCCGTTGTTCTTTTTTTGGTACTGCGGACTATGTGTAGTGCGGACGCCCATGGGATTTTCGATGGTCGCATTATACTCTGTTGTAGTATTTGATGGAATTCGGCCTTGGCTAGCCTCAATCGGTCGGGCGCCAATCTTCGTGGGCGGCAATACACTGGCTGACCTGGTGTGATCCGTATATGATGTGTTACAGCGTATTTTACTTCTCGGTGGAATCCTGGTGGCCTGCAGAGGTCGGGGTACTCGGTTAGAAGACGGTGATATCCTGAATCCCCGTGGACAGTTCCAATGGACTGGATTTCTTCGCGTACTTCTTGACCATACGTGGTAAGGGAGGTGGTATTGTCGACCAAGCGTTTGTTCCGTGGGCCCACCAGGAGTCCGTAGTGTGCCAAGAAATCGACTCCTATTATCGGTCTTTCCACGACCGCTATTACGGTTTAAAGCTATTAAGTTCCAATTGAAAATGTGGCGGAGACATAAGTTGAGTGTTAATGCCGGTATAATATCATACAAGACTAGACAAGGCCAGACAAGACTAGAGAGGACCAGACAATACCAGACAAGATCATGCAAGCCCAGACATGACCAGACATAACCAGACAAGACAAGACAAAAGCAGACAAGGGCCGACAAGTCCAAATAGAACCAGACAATACCAGATAGGACCAGACAAGACCAGACAAGGCCAGGCAAGACCAGACAAAACTAGACAGGGCAAAGCCCGGCAACCCAGGTCTAGACAATACTATACTGTTGTAGGAAATATTTCTATGCCAACTTACTTTCCATTTGTTGCAAATACATATGAACTTCTAGATATTCAAGATAAATGAATGAATAAATCATAAGAATTATTACATAATCCTAACAGAAATGGAAAAGCGTATGCACAGGTGGTTCGATTATAACTCTATACGTTATTTCTTTGAAAAAAATATAAAAAAGTATTCGTATATATATTGAGTATTATTTAATAGCACGCGAACGCGGGGAACACGAAAGCTTGTTGCTTGCTCGCCTAGGTCGCACGATTCGAGTAGAATAATATACAGGGCGTCCGGAAAACTAACTCCGAACGGTTTTTCAGAAATATTTTCGTGGAATATTTTACAACGGGGTCATACAGTAATCGTCGAACAAATGCTAAAAGATTTGATATTTATGTTTTATGGTAGGATTGATTATAATCTTCAAAAGATTTCTAACAGCAGAGTTTTACAGATTGTGGAGATTGTGATGGCACATGTGGGATTATTGACAGTTCATAGGAAGTATAAGTGGAAAGTTACTTAAGTGATAAGTGGAAGCATAAGTAGTCAAGGTGACAGATTACCAATAGCCATAAGTAACAGGTTCAAATCCTGTGGGCACGAATATGGAAGTTAACCACCGTTCTCATACGCATGGCTCTGGCAAGGTCATCACAGAAACCTGCCAAGAAACCTCCCCTAAAATAGTGGCTCGCCACCCACGCTAAAAACCGTAAGGGCTCCCTCCCCTTGTGTCTAAGAGACATACTCGGGCCGTCGAGAGAATGCATCTCGTCTCGACGAGTTTAGCATCGTTCTGCGCATACCCCCACTTTATTTAGAGTGCGCGGTGTTTAGTTGTCCGTATTTGGAATACTGACGCATATTTCTTAACTCAAACTAATATGCGCGTACCTCGGCGCGTCGCATGCCCCTCATACCTCGGCGCAGTACAGCTGCATTCTCTCGGCTGCCCGAGTATAGATACCAAGCATAGGTGTAGGCCGGGGAGGAGGTCAAGTCCACTAGGACTGAAGCACAAAAAATATGAGGAATGCTATTAGAAAACAAGACCGGTGAGCAGTATACGCCAAGTTTTAGGAAAGCATTTCCATATTCCTGTCTAAACTAACTAGCTCTTGTACACCCCTGCTCTAAGCATTCAATTGCAGATTTAACTTAGTTTTTACTGTAGATTGCCTTGCCAGAGCCATGTAATGACTTTGCCAGAGCCATACGCAGGAGCACGGTGGTTTATTCCCATATTCGTGCCCCCAGGATTTGAACCAGGGATGCTTCCACTTCTAATTTGTGATAATTTTCCACGTATACTTCTAATGAACTGTATGGCGGTTCAAAATAATTTGTACGTGTAACTTTCGGACACCCTGTACAAGAGGAAAAAAAACTAAAAAAAAACTACATAAAACGTTGTAAATAAAGAAAAAAGTATAAATTACAGTTGTGCGTGGCGATTCTGATGTTAGCACGTTCGTGTGCTTTCAGTTTTTCCTTTTTCCATTTTCAACAATTTTCTCTCCTTTTTTTTATCCTTTTAACATTTTTTTCGTATATTTTTTATATTATTGATAATAATAATCACCTTCGTAATGCGTTCCTTCCCCATTGTGCACGTCTCCACAACGATTTATCATTCCGACTCGAAAACAAAACGCAATTAACTAATTAGTTTTATTTCGAGTTCTTGTGCTTTCCCTAATTCAATTTTATTTCTCGACGACGTTCCTCAGACCCAATACATCGATTGCACTTCCATCACAAATAAAATTAATAAGATCTCATGAACCTAATACTGTTCGACAGTATGTACTATAACTGTAAACAGATTATTTACTCGAACTGGAAAGATAAATAAGGTTATACATTGCCATACTCGATCATAAAAGAACAGAAAAGAACAGATTATATCAGACAAAACTAGACAAGACCAGACAAGACAAAAAAGGACCAGACAAGACAAAAAAGGACCAGACAAGACAAAAAAGAACCAGACAACACTAGACTAGATCCGACAGGACCATACAGGACCAGACAGGATCAGACACGACCAAACATTACAAGATAGCACTAGACAAGACCAGACAAGACTATACAAGACCAGACAAGACCAAACAAGACCAGACAAAACCAGACAAGACCAGACAAAACCAGACAAATCAGACAAGACCACACAAGACCAGACAAAACCAGACAAGCTCAGGGAAGACCAGAGAAGACCAGACAAGATGAGACAAGACCAGTCAAGAGTCCACATGACCGTACAAGGCCAGACGAAAACTGACAAGACAGGACAAGACCAGACAATATCAGACATTAAAACGCTATCACATGTTTGCCCCAGCATTCCTCTGCATACTAGGATTAGCATTGCACAGCAAGAGATAAACTGACTTATGATTTTATTACATTTTCGATGCGATTTTGTAAGTATTAGAGCTAGAATTTGTGTAAGACTAATGGTCAGGAAAAACTAGAATATGCTAGAGGAAATCTAGATAGGACTTAATAGTCAATAATAGTTATAATCTGTACTTTTAGGTTAGTAAACTGTACTATACAGCAATATATTAAATTGTGCCGACCATGTTTTATTTATAAACCGTCGAACAATTTAGAGCCTCTATGTAATCCGGCAAACAAACAAGCAACAGCGGAGAGGAAAGAAAAGATCCTCCCTTTTCTGTTAAAATAGAAGGCAACATGTGAAGGAATGAATTGAGATAGCTTGGAGGATCGAAATATCTCGATGGCTGTTCCCCGTCCTCCACTCTCCGCGCCGTGCGGCGCGCTCGATCAATTCCCCGTCCTTCTCACACACACCGTCGTAATCTCAGAGACATTACAGAGCCGATCCTTAATGTTCCTACTTTGATTCTTGCACACACGAGATGAGCTCTATCTACGCCCGCTTATCTTCCACAATGGGGGGAAACTCGAGCTACATCAACAAAATAAAAAATATGGAAGGAATATTCTATCCGTACTATAAATCAGGGGTGTCCACCAAATAAGGTCAAAGCGAGCATGTCAGTCCACACGTTAGTTAAGATTAAATACACAAATTATTTGGTGCAAAGGAAAGACAAAAAGTCATAGAACTAATATATTAAGAAACTTCCGCATCTCCGCATCCATCTTTATCCGCATAACGATCGAACTACCCTCATACAATGTATACATATATCTATCCACCCATTACTTTCGGCGATTTAACAGAAGGCCGCCGCCGTTGTCGCCGCCTCCACGGCCGCTGCCGCCACCGTTGATTCTTCCTCCATCCACAACTCCCTTCCCTTAATACACACACACATATATTTTTGGGGAAGAAGGGCTTTTTAGCCCGCCGTAAAACTGGTAATGTATATGGGAAGCGGCTGGACGGGGATGAGGGAGAAAACGAAAAAGTTTTCTTTAATAGGGAGAATAAATCGCGGACAGACTGCGCCGCCAGCAGACCGAGGGAAAACGATGCGCCACCAGCAGGAAAATGCTTTACGGCCAAAAACTACTTTAATGCTCTCTTTTCTGTTATTTTCTCGTTTTTTTCCTTGCTTTTCGTGTGCAGGAAATGGGGAAACTAGGGCGAAAGTTGTAACCGGCATGAGGGCACGAATCTTCTTCCTTCATTTAGATTTAGTAATATCTTTCAAATAATAGCTTCATAAAATTAGACAGCAAACATTACACTAATTACACTATATAGACAAGCCTGGAAGAAGAAGATTAGACGGATAAGACGGACAGTACTAGACAGGAAAGACTAGACAAGAAAAATTAAGCGGGAGGCCCGGGCTCGATTCCCAGTCGGAGATGAAACACCTAGGACATTTCTAACTAACCGTCAGGGCTATCCACGCTGAATGAATGAGGAAAATGCGATACCGGGATGCGATAGACGGACAATACTACACGGACAAGAATAGATAGCAAGATCAGATCGACAAGACTAGAGAGACAAGACTAGACAGACAAAACTAGACAAACAAGACTAGTCAGACAAGACTAGACAGACAAGATTAGACAGATAATACTAAACAGACAAGACTAGACAAACAAGACTAGAGAGACAAGACTAGACAGATAAGACTAGACGGACAAGACTAGACAGATAAGACTAGACAGACAAAACTAGACAGATAGGACTATACAGACAAGACTAGACAGACAAGACTAGACAGACAAGACTAGACAGACAAGACTAGACAGACAAGACTAGACAGACAAGACTAGACAGACAAGACTAGACAGACAAGACTAGACAGACTAGACTAGACAGACAAGACTAGACAGACAAGACTAGACAGACAAGACTAGACAGACAAGACTAGACAGACAAGACTAGACAGACAAGACTAGACAGACAAGACTAGACAGACAAGACTAGACAGACAAGACTAGACAGACAAGACTAGACAGACAAGACTAGACAGACAAGACTAGACAGACAAGACTAGACAGACAAGACTAGACAGACAAGACTAGACAGACAAGACTAGACAGACAAGACTAGACAGACAAGACTAGACAGACAAGACTAGACAGACAAGACTAGACAGACAAGACTAGACAGACAAGACTAGACAGACAAGACTAGACAGACAAGACTAGACAGACAAGACTAGACAGACAAGACTAGACAGACAAGACTAGACAGACAAGACTAGACAGACAAGACTAGACAGACAAGACTAGACAGACAAGACTAGACAGACAAGACTAGACAGACAAGACTAGACAGACAAGACTAGACAGACAAGACTAGACAGACAAGACTAGACAGACAAGACTAGACAGACAAGACTAGACAGACAAGACTAGACAGACAAGACTAGACAGACAAGACTAGACAGACAAGACTAGACAGACAAGACTAGACAGACAAGACTAGACAGACAAGACTAGACAGACAAGACTAGACAGACAAGACTAGACAGACAAGACTAGACAGACAAGACTAGACAGACAAGACTAGACAGACAAGACTAGACAGACAAGACTAGACAGACAAGACTAGACAGACAAGACTAGACAGACAAGACTAGACAGACAAGACTAGACAGACAAGACTAGACAGACAAGACTAGACAGACAAGACTAGACAGACAAGACTAGACAGACAAGACTAGACAGACAAGACTAGACAGACAAGACTAGACAGACAAGACTAGACAGACAAGACTAGACAGACAAGACTAGACAGACAAGACTAGACAGACAAGACTAGACAGACAAGACTAGACAGACAAGACTAGACAGACAAGACTAGACAGACAAGACTAGACAGACAAGACTAGACAGACAAGACTAGACAGACAAGACTAGACAGACAAGACTAGACAGACAAGACTAGACAGACAAGACTAGACAGACAAGACTAGACAGACAAGACTAGACAGACAAGACTAGACAGACAAGACTAGACAGACAAGACTAGACAGACAAGACTAGACAGACAAGACTAGACAGACAAGACTAGACAGACAAGACTAGACAGACAAGACTAGACAGACAAGACTAGACAGACAAGACTAGACAGACAAGACTAGACAGACAAGACTAGACAGACAAGACTAGACAGACAAGACTAGACAGACAAGACTAGACAGACAAGACTAGACAGACAAGACTAGACAGACAAGACTAGACAGACAAGACTAGACAGACAAGACTAGACAGACAAGACTAGACAGACAAGACTAGACAGACAAGACTAGACAGACAAGACTAGACAGACAAGACTAGACAGACAAGACTAGACAGACAAGACTAGACAGACAAGACTAGACAGACAAGACTAGACAGACAAGACTAGACAGACAAGACTAGACAGACAAGACTAGACAGACAAGACTAGACAGACAAGACTAGACAGACAAGACTAGACAGACAAGACTAGACAGACAAGACTAGACAGACAAGACTAGACAGACAAGACTAGACAGACAAGACTAGACAGACAAGACTAGACAGACAAGACTAGACAGACAAGACTAGACAGACAAGACTAGACAGACAAGACTAGACAGACAAGACTAGACAGACAAGACTAGACAGACAAGACTAGACAGACAAGACTAGACAGACAAGACTAGGCAGACAAGACTAGACAGACAAGACTAGACAGACAAGACTAGACAGACAAGACTAGACAGACAAGACTAGACAGACAAGACTAGACAGACAAGACTAGACAGACAAGACTTGACAGACAAGACTAGACAGACAAGACTAGACAGACTAGACTAGACAGACAAGACTAGACAGACAAGACTAGACAGACAAGACTAGACAGACAAGACTAGACAGACAAGATTAGACAGGCAAGACTAAACAGACAAGACTAGACAGACAGGGCTAGACAGACTAGACTAGATAGACAGGAGTAGACAGACTCTTAGAAGAGAAGACAAGCGAGACTAGATTGAGAAACTTGGTCTTGCTTGGGCTACTTTTGTCTGGTCTTGTGTGGTCTTGTCTGATTTATTGGCTTTTCTCTGGACTTATCTGGTCGTGTCTGGTATTGTCTGGTCTTGTTTGATATTATCTGGTCTCGTCTGGTCTGGCTTTGTCTGGTCTTGTGTGGTCTTACCTGGTCCTATCTGGTCGTGTCTGGTATTGTCTGGTATCGTTTGGTCTTGTCTCGTCTCGTCTGGTTTCGTCTGGTCTTGTCAGGCCTTGTCTAGTGTTGACTGGTCCCGCCTGGTCTTGTCTGGTCCAGTCTGGTTTGTCTGGTCTTGTTTAGTCTTGTCTAGTCTTGTCTGATCTTGACTGGTTTGTTCTGGTCTTATTTGGTCTTGTCTGGTTGGTCTAGTTTTGTCTGGTCTTGTCTGGTTTGTCTCGTCTTGTCTAGGATTGTGTTGTCTGATTTTGTCATGTCTGGTCTTGTGTGGTCTCGTCTGGTCTAGTCTGGTCTTGTCTGGTTTTGTCTGGTCTTGTCTATTCTTATCTGGTTTTGTCTATTATTGTGGGATCTTGTTTGATTTTGTCTGGTGTTGTCAGATCTCATCTCATCAGTAAGCAGTAAAGTATTTCATTTAAGTGATTAGTGCACGGCTATATAGTTTAATATAATATTGAGTTTGAGTGGATAGTAAATATCTAAATGGTCGTTTCGTCTTTCTGTTGGGGTTAGCAGAGTCAATACGCAGTGAAAAACATCAATAGACGTGTTGATCTCGGCAGTGAATAGACAGCTTTATACAGGGGTAACAGACACATACACACGGAATCGGCGGAGGCAGCTCGGCGGCGGCGGATAAATACGAATTCGGCGTATTGAATGGAGAACTTCCCTTCACGGCTTTACACAGTTTACACTGCGTTGGAAAGTTTCTGTATCTATAAGATGCATTGAATACGATCCAACTGCCGACTTCGGCTGAGTTCAGTCGGGTTTCCGTCTCAAACGACCCACAAAGGGAATCGGCAGAATTTCTTTTGCCAATTTAATTCATTGGAAACTGAACTGATCGATTCAGTCGAATTTTCTAAATTTCCATGTACGTTCGAAAGGATAAGTAGGGAATATGTAACAAAATTAATAAACATATCGAATAACAAATATGGCATGAGATTCGTTTAAATCAAACTAGCTGTAGTCCATGGTGTCGCTCGCGTGCATTTTTATATCAGTCAACTTAATTAAGGTCAGCTATGTTTATCAAATATTGATTATTTCCTGAGTATATGAAGACTAATATTGTGATTGATCGTAAGATTTGACTCCAGACTTATTATAAACTAAATTGCATAGATATTTACATTAGCGTTATATGTGTTTGATAATACATTCTTGATAAACAATTTCCTCCCATAAACGCTTAACTTATGAAATGATCCAAAAACCAAGAAACGCGCATTCTTCTAAAAATAAGCGAAACCACAATATAATAAATTTCTTCCTCTGCACACCCCGCAAAATAAAACTAAATATTTCAACCTTTCCTGAAATATTAATTTCAAGACCCAATCTACCCTCACAGGCCTATTGTCAAGGGTTGGATTTCAGTTTGGCAAAACGCACACGACACCGCACATCACAGCTACATGTTAGTCTAGTTAACTATTAATAATTTACACGCTTAGACTCCAATTCAACAGACGTGCGACTGGCAGCCGGGAGACTGTTGCTTCGTTCTCCTGTCACTTACATCAATTTATATATATATATATATATATATATATATATATATATATATATATATATATATATATATATATATATGTGTGTGTGTGCGTGTGTGTGTATATCTATGTATGCGAGGGTAGTGATTGAGGGGAATGGTTAGGGGTTGCGATTGCAAAAACATGTCGCTGGATTATGACTGCTGCGACGGCAACTAATGGCACTTTGCACAAACAAGATAACAGATAACTCAACCGAGGGATGCAGGCTGACAACCCCGCGCAATGTGGGAAAAAAGCGAGGAAAACAGTTTGCAAGGAAGGGTTCCGTTTTTTGCCGACCAATAACCTAATGGTCTAAAGCGAACAGGCAGACAGATATGGCAGGCGATTAAATTAAACTTTATTAAAGAAACTTATCAACGAAATTATTTAACTAGACTTATCAGTCTGGCATTATCTGTCTATTCTTATCTATAATCTAAATGTATAATATAATATAATCCTGTAATATATAATATAATATCTAATATAATCCTGTATATCTAGTCTTGTCTATCTAACTTTGTTTGTCTAATCTAGCAACCGAGATTTTTTTTCTATCTAGTCTTGTCTGTCTCGTCTTGCCTGTCTAGTCTTGTCTGTCTAGTCTTGTCTGTTTAGTCTTGCCTGTCTAGTCTTGCCTGTCTAGTTTGATTAGTCTTGCCTGTCAAAGACGTTTGTCTATATAATGCTGTATGTATATATTCTCCTAGTTCCCCCCTTAATTTGTGTATTTCTTCTTGGGGTTTGACAAATGACGGGAATAAATTCGTTAATCCGCGATTATTGCTTGCGCGAAATTGCGTCGGCAAGCCGCGGGCGCCGCGACGCCCACGATTTATGTGTACGGCGGTTTCGCAACCGCCGGGACCGCAGGCGCAAAAACATCCAACAGTTAGCTACTTGTTGTGCGCCCTAATTGATGAGCGCGCATTACACAACAAGAACATCAAATTTATTGCCAATAAATCCACTCACAAACAGTTTAGTCTCTTTGGTCTTGTTTAGCCTCATCAGTAAAAATGAGGTTTTTTTTGCCAAAGTTATGATGAATTTCGAGTTGCTTTAGAACCCAAGTCAACAAACAACAAGATTTAGTAGCTTCAGTTCTTACGTCAACTCAATCTTATAAGACTCTAAGCTTATATCGTCGGGATCCAAACCCAATTCGTCTTTCTTTAAAGACCTAATTCTTCAGTTGGACGAGAAATTGATTAATTTGCGTCTTCTGTAACACTACTTCTAACAGCAGCTATATCCTCTACAATTCTTGCTTTTCGGTTGCTTATTGGATGTTTAGAAAAGTGAAATCCTTTTTGTATTTTGCAACGCTTCGATGTGTAGCAACAGTAGGTAGGTTGTATGGAGCAAATCGTATTGAGAAACCTTTTAGTTGCAAGCTTTGATTGTTCTATAAATAGCTGACATAAAAAATGTGAGTCGTATTTAAAATGTCGTTAGAAATTGTCAAATAAATTTCGAAGCAAAACGTAAATTGTAACAGAAAAAATGGTTTCGTGAAGCGTAATTAAACACATGCACATGTCCCTAAAAATGTCATGACATTAGGTTGGCATTAGGCGAGGGCGGGCGCGTCATCATCGGCTGGCTTTTCTCTCGTGTCCCAGAAGAGTTACGAGGGAGCGACCGAGCGGCTGGATGCGACTTTTTGGCTACAAATCGGCCCGGACGCAACAGCGCAATGGAATTGCCTCCATTTCCCGACCATTTATCACCGGATAAATGGCCAATGCTCTGCGACAGGTGGTACACTCCACTCTCCGACAACGGCCAACAAAATACACTAGAACTAAATAACTAAATAACAACTTTCAACCCCCCAGTACAAAATAAAACGCAAATAAAACACTCATAAAAATTAATAAAAAAACATATTCAAACTGAATTTATATATATATATATATATATATATATATATATATATATATATATATATATATATATATATATATATATATGTAATATAATCAATACAACCGCAATAACGATCGTGTTATCAGTTAGAGTAAATATAATTTTTTACTGCACAAAAGGCGGAATTCGGGTGGTACACGAAAGAAAATCAAATTATTCTACAGTCTATGCTTATATAAAATCTTTTTCAAGACCTACAATATATTACAAAGGTTACAAAAAACAGAGCGAGAAACTTTTTTACTTACTAAGAAAGTTATGAACAACTTATTTGAATATGTAACATCATCTGACGGACGGAAACGGTTGTAGATTACACTACACCATGCGCAATATAGGCAATGCTATCGCACTAAATATTATTCAGAGTGTAAGGAAGTTATTAACAAAATGTCGTAGCTATGGCTCATGGCGTCGCTCACATAGATTTTGTAAGTTAGATTCTTTGTGTAAACTCTACGAATATGAGGATTATTTCAACGTATTGAGCCTAATTATTTCTTGCTCCTTTAAATTTCCTAGAAGTCATTTCTGTTTTATGTTCAATGTGTCATTTATTGAGATGATTTAACCCTTTCTGTACGATATTCTTAGATAATGTAGGTCGCATATTTTTATAGAACTTATTATTATTATCAATGTTGTAAGCATTAACAACTAACATCACATCGTTAGATATAGTAACTTTTCTTATGAACGTTGGGAGGTTCTTATTTCAAATATCACTGCTATAGTAACTATAGTAACTTTGATATCATTTCACGAAAATCTCAAAGGGAAATACAAAACGTGAAGGTACTACGAAATGCCAAACTGGACTCAGACCGCTACCTCTCAAAGATCAAAATAAGACTCCAGTCTAGAAACACTAGATTACACAGAACCTAGAAAATGGTAAGATTTGACGTAGAACGACTTAAGAACAGTCAAGAAGTAAGTCAGAGACTGAACAATGCAGATCTATACAGCTGGGACCAATTGAAGGAGGCTCTTGTCAAGGCGGTAAATGAACACGCCCCTGTCGCTATAAGAAGGAATCATCCGTGGTGGACAGAAGACTGTGACAATGCAATAGCCCAAAGACAGCCTGGGTGAAGTGTAATTCTAAAAAGACCAAGGAAAATTGGTATAAAATTTTGGAACATAGAAAGGTTACAGCCAAGACAATTCGAGGAACCAAACGGATCTTTACACAAAACCAACTGACCCAAATCGAAGAGTGCCTTGCTAAGAATAACTCCAGAGATTTCTTCAAGCTTCTCAAGAGAACCGTCAAGCAGACACTAAGAAAATAAGCTCCGCCAAGCCTCCACTTCAGAGACTCACAAAGCAAACTGGCTTTTAACGACAAGGACAACTGCTACCTTTAAGCTCAGTACTTTGAAAATCTATTCAATTGTGATCCACCCAGCGAAAACTTTGACTATAAACAAACGACACATTCATTGGAAGAAGTAGGGCATATCATTCAACTTCTTAAGAATAATAAGGCAGCTGGAGAGGACTCTATCTCTGCTGAACTGTGGAAAGGTGCTGGAAGCAATGCCGTGCGTAAGCTAACCGAGATCACGCAGGACATCTGGGAAACAGAGAAATTACCACCCTATTGGAAATCGACTCTGATTCATCCGCTTCGCAAAAAGGGAAAATTTTACTGATCTAAACAACTACCGTGGAATTTCACTCGTCCCGGTTACATACAAGATTCTCTCCAAGGCGTTACAAATAAGGGCAGAAAATCAGCTGGGTAGTCAACTGGGACAATACCAGGGAGGCTTCATTAAGACCCTATCCTGTGTTCAACAGATCCTCAATCTTAAAACTGTACTTGCATACTCTAAGATGAGAAACCGAAAAGTGGTCGTCACCTTTGTTGATTTTAGGAAGGCATACGATTCCATTGATAGAGAAACGCTTAACAAAGTACAACAGGAACTGGGGCTAGACAACAAAACCCGCAAACTCATTTTAGAAATATTGACCAACACCCATTCCAAGGTTAAATTTAGATGCGAAATCTCAGAAAGCTTCTAAATAAATACTGGAGTGAGACAAGGAGATGGACTTTCCCCACTTCTCTTTAACTGTGTCCTTGAAAAGGTTATGAGAGAATGGCGCAAGGAACTGATCCTATCAAGGCGCAAGGAACCTATCGACTGACTAAGAACACCTACAAGAAGAAATGCTTGTCACGCAACTTGAATCTTAAGCACTACATATCAGTCTTAAAACCAAAGACCCTGGATGCCATGGAGTATCTCTCGTTGAGCCGAAGAGGTCTGATAGAGAAATTGGAAATCAGAGAGAGGAGCATCCTCAGGAAGACCCTAGTTCCGGAGAAGGAAGATGGGGAATTTGGAAGGCGACATAACTCTGAGCTCTATGGACATATTGAGAGGCTCTCTGACTGTGCAAGGAAAAGGAGGGTAGCTTTCTATGGCCACGTTGCAAGATCGCCTCCAAACCGACTAACCAACAGCCTGTTCACCTTCTGGCAAAACGAGAAGGTTCGTACCATTTAGTTGACAGAAACCGAGAAGGATATTAAAGAACTGGGAATAAGAGATTTCCAAAACAGACAGTCCGTGTCACGCACCCTGAAGGAAATCCGTGGATTTCAGGAAAAACCCAGAAGGAAAGGTACCCCCTGGACAGAAGACAGAAAGACCTTACACCGGCAGAAGATGCGACAATACTGGGCAAAGATTAAAGCCCATCAGTTGAACAAGCATGGTCCAAAATTATTTCGAAACTATTCGAAACAAGAAGATGTAGAAGAAGAAGAAGTAACTTTGATTTCAGACATTTGGCAACACTATGTGATTAATTTCATTTCAAAAGTGTTTGATTATATTATTTTACAAACCTGACATCATTAATCATTATCAACTCTTCCATCCACAACAACTATTCCATTCCAAAAAATACAATCCAGATGTAGTAGTATCAACTAAGGAAGTAAGAATAAATAAATAAATTCAACTCAAACATTCACATATTTTTTAATAACAATTGTTAGGCAACAAGGAATAAGCAAGTGATTTAAATTTACTTGATTTTTTTACCACCGATCTACAATCTTACCCCTAATAACTTATGGTCTTGAAATCACACCTAAACCATTATTTTCTCATTTAGTTTCTATTTAATTCCATAAAACTTTAATAAAAAAAACTGTAAAATAAGCGAGTGAAATTCAAATTTGCGAAATGCATTACCATTGGTACAATAGAAGCATGACGTCATGTGGCATGTTATGAGATTTATCGGCGAGGATATTCATACTGTGCTAGTCGTGTTTGAAAGAAAATTTGTTTCTATTTATATTTCTATAGTGTTTTCCCTTACCTAGTGCGACTTAGGTATATAGTAACATTAGAAATTAACAAGAATAATGACTGCAAATGGTTTTGTCAAAGCTCTGTTTTCTTCTTCTTCTTCTCGCGGATGGGTCACTTAGCACCACGCGGAATCAACGTATGCTGAACCTTCCTCCTTGCCCAATAGCTTTTCATCTTCATGGATTGTTCTACTTTCTGTTCCTCCGACCATGCACGACGTGTTGGTTTCTTCAGATCTTCCTCAAATCCCCTTGTATGAACAATATTCCTGATCACATTTCTATTCATGAGATCTGGCGATCCCATCTCTACTAGGTCCCTTTCCACTTGTTTGTACCACTTTGGTCTTGTACGTTTGTTCTGTAGAAATTTGTGGATTCGGTAAGTAAGCCTCGTATGATTCATTCTTTCCAAATGACCCAAAAATTGAATTCGTCTCATTCTCATGTTATCGGTAATTTTTGAATTTTTCTATATATTTCAGAATTGGGTTTGGGATAGTGTATGCCATTCTTAATTCTGGGCCCTAAGATCTTTCTCATAATTTTCCTTTCCTTAATATTTAATTGTTCCTTTAATGTTTTAATTTGTAAATTTAGCGTTTCTGAAGCATAAAGAGCTTCCGGTTTAATTACTGCTAAATAATGACGAATTTTACTATTCCATGACAGGCATTGCTTGTTATAAACATTTTTTGTGTATTGAAATGCTACCTCCATTTTCTGGATTCTTCATGTTACAGATTTATTTTCATTGCCATTTTCTGTAACCCATTCGCCTAAGTATTTATATTCCTTTACTCTAGCAATTTTGTTAACGTTAATATAAATTGCATGTGGCGCATTTTTTATGTTAGTCATAAATTTAGTTTTTTCATAAGAGATATGAAGCCCTATTTTTGCTGCTTGTTCTTCCAAGATAGTAATCTGCTTCTGTGCATCAGAGATGTCTTCAGCAATTAGTGCCATATCATCAGCAAATGCTAGGCAGTCTATTTGAACAGCCTTAATCTTTGGCCCTAATCGGTGAGATGGAGCCCCTGCTTTTCTCCATTCCCTAACAACTTTTTCCAGGGCACAATTGAAAAGTAATGGAGAAATTCCATCACCTTGACGGACGCCTGTATTTATTTCAAACTCTTCACTTAATCCACCCATAAATTTTACTGTAGCCTTTGTCTCCGTAAGTGTGTCTTGGATAATATTTCTTGTTTTTTGGTCAAGTCCAAATTCTGTAAAAACACTAAAGATAAGCGATCTATACTGTCGTGTGCTTTCCGGAAATCCACAAACGTTATGACATATTTTTTGCTAGTTGTGTTGCGAAAATATTGTATGACGTTTTTCAAATTCAAAATTTGCTCTGCACAGGACCGTCCCTTCCTGAATCCACCTTGATATTCACCGATTTGATTATCTACTTGCAGCTCTGCACGGTTTAGTAACACTTTTGAAAGAATTTTGTATGTGACCAGAAGAAGGGATATACCTCGATAATTGTTTGGGTCAGTTTTATTTCCTTTTTTTGTGTATAGGATGGATTATCGCCAACTTCCAATCCGAGGGGATTTTTTCCGTTTCCCAAATGTCCAACATAATTTCGTGCAATTTTGTGATACAATTTTCTCCTGCATTTTTCCACAATTCTGCAGTTATTTGATCCTCCCCTGAAGCTTTGTTATTTTTTAGTGATTGAATAATTTCTTTAATCTCTTGTACAGTCGGTGGGGTTGAACCTTGATTAATTTTATAAGAATTAATGAACTTAAATTTTTCTTGTGGTAAATCACTGTTAAGTAATTTAGAAAAGTATACTGCAAGGGTTGTACAGTTTGCATCTATAGTATAATCCAATTCTCCATTTTCATTAACAAAATGAAGCGATGGCGAAGAATACTTTCTCAATTTTTGCTAGAACGTTCTATAATAGTTTCGTGACTTATGTTGCTTAAAGTCTATTGATTGTATTTTAAAATTTTCACTTTGTTTACGAATCCTCCTTATTGATTTTGTAACTATCTTCCTAACGTTTTTAAGTTCTTGCAATGTGGTCGGAGTTTTATTGCACGACCAATTATGCCAGGTTTGCTGCCTATGTTGAATTAACTGGTCACATTCATCTGTCCACCACGGGTGTTTTCTTGCTCTTTTTAACGGGGCTATATTTACAGCTGTTTGTAAGAGTCCAGCTTGAAGTTGCGGCCAATTTTGTGGTTGTATTTCTTCAGTTCCTTTCATGAAGTTTTCATTACTTTTAATATTCTCTATATCATATTTACATTGAGGAACTCGTTTTGTAAAATTTCGTTTCTCAGGGATCACATCAAGGGAAAATTTTGTTGGATAATGATCAGAGTCTAAGTCCAGGCCTTTCAATACTTTTAGTTTCATGATTTCTGCAGTATACAAACGGGAAATTAGTACATGATCCAGTTGATACTCACCCAATAAGGAATTAGGTGAGACCCAAATCCTTGTTTTAGAAGGGAGTTTCTTAAAGAAGGTTGATTTGATAAATAAATCATGACTTCTGCATAAGTCGATGAGTCTCATGCCGTTCTTATTAGTATTTTTATGACCAGACCATTTCCCAACCCAATATCGATATATCCTCTCTTTGCCAATTTGTGCATTAAAGTCACCCATAAGAATTTTAACATGATGTGGAATTCTTTGTAAAAGCTCTGTTTTATATAATGCTCGTTCCCGTTTCTTTTCCTTCTGAATGCTCGAATCTTATAAGATCCTATATTGAATTAAAAAATTCACTTTGTTTTTACCACACTATTACCACAATTGTAGTAAAAACATAGTGAATTTTTCAATTCAATGTAAGTATGAATTACCACGTAGTAACTGTCGCAACCATTCGATCCTATATTATTAAGTTTTCTTTGGTCTTGTCTCCTCTTGTTTAATCCATTTTAGTCTTGTCTAGTCTTGGTTAGCTTTGTCTGATCTTGCCTAATCCTGCTTAATCTTGGATAAACAGAACTAAGCCTAAATCTTCTTCAGCCTGCTATTTTTTATTTATTTATTTGTCCACTTTCGCTACTATTTTAATTTATTCACCTAAAAACTAATTACAATAAAATCAACAGGTATTATTCTACCACTCTCCATTACCTGTTTGCTCATTCTGTTTTTTCACTCGTCCCAGAAAATCCAAACTCTTTCCACTTTCATTTAAATTATATAATATTATAGTATAAATAAATTTATTCATGTCCAGTCTTGTACAAAAATAGTAAAACAACTAAGTGATTTTCATGTTGAAATGCAACATTAAAATCGATTAATAGGCATCAGCAGTAAAGTATGTCGAACAATAGGCAGCATAGGCTAATTTCAACTATTATGGCTTAATTCAGCTTTAAAAATCTATGAAATGGATGGTTTTGATTAGACTTATGTAACCTTATCTAGTCTGATTAAGCCGTATCTAATCTTGCGTAGTATTGCCTAGTACTGTCTAGTCTTGTATGAACAGGTCTAAATGTAACCATTTTTAACCTATGTATATATAACCTATGTCATTCATAACCGGCGCGAAAAATGGAGGCGTTCAAACAGGTCAAATTTAATTGTTATTTTATAGTAGTATATTATTTTAATGAATTAATTTTAATGAATTTGACTTATTTTACTTATTTTAATGAAACACTTATAACAGTATTTATATTTTTTGCTATAATTTTATAATGAATTAAAAAGTAAATTAAACAAATAAAAGATTGATTCATATTCCCTATTGGGATGTTTTATCACAATCAGATTTTATAATGGACCTTATGTATCTCAATAGTATTTGATTTTAGTCGAATCCTAAAAAATAAAAATCAATATCGTAAAACAGTATATTAAAGAACGAGTTCAATAAGCGCGATTTTTCAGCACGCGTCCATGTTTAGATGTTTTTTCTAATGGATAAGTGCGAAAAACGCCTTACGAACGAGTTTTTTTTATAGTATTTTTTCTATTTTGCGATCTTTTATGCCATTTCTAAATTAAAAAAAAAACGTCGATACATATTAAGAAAATTGTATCGCACCCGGTGAGCTATTAACGAAGCCATATGAGTGCTTTAATGACTTAATTACAGACGCAAAATAGAAAAAAAATATTGTGGCACAATTTAAACTACACATTATATTAGTTGATTATTTGTACAATAACAAATAATTGGGTATTTGAATCAATTTTTTTTTCGTCATAAAACGAAAGCTCATATATAAGTTTTATGACAAAACTCTTTTTTGTTTTATTTTTTTTCGTTGTAATTAAAAAGTTATAACAAATTGAAAATATATTTATAAACTCGGTACCGAAAACGCACAAATGTACCGTTGTGACGTAAAATATGTACTTTTTACGCGCTCCTGACTTTGTTGATACAGTAGTTGTAGTAGACATGTCAAATATGTCAAACATTAAAAGTCAAATATTTAAAGTTATCGTGCTTGTTTCGTACCATTGTGTAGGAGTGGGTACTATAAAAAGAACTCAAAAAAAAGTTTTTAAATGTCCCACATTGTTAAACGTCGAAACCATTGGTTTTAAACAATGCGCCGAAAAAATTCTAAAACGACGATTTTAAAAAGAATGTTTATGTTTGAATGTAAGAATGAAGTTTACCCTTTCGACTTCACAAACAAATTATTGCGCGGTTGGAGTCACGTGATTATTTTCAAAATTTTATCACTTTTAAATTGTTTATAATTAATTGAACAATTCTTTTTCTAACTTTTTCGCTTCGAACTTTAAAAAGCACTTCGTACTTTTTAAAATACATAAAAAAAATCGACAATTTTTTTTTATTCAATAACCCAATTATGAGTGATATTTAGCAAAATTTGACACATTTGACATCTGTGTCCTCAGGTTTGTCTTTCGTGAGCGAAACATCTTTTTTTTAAGTTCTTTGGAATAAGCGAACGATCTCCCACATTTTCCATAAGTTTGGTTCGCTTTGGTTAACTATTTCCTCTTTTGGTTAACTTTTTCCTTTAATATCTATGATTTTCCTATGGCTATCAAATTTCCTGTTACTGATATTACAAAATTTATAAATGGAATTTTTGTCCGTCTCGTTTCATTGAAGAGAAGGTTTGAATGAAACAAAAGCGCAATTCATGATTATCTCGAAGACACATGGGGTTTATGGAAATGTCTACATTCATGGTCGCCTCATTGACCAAATACACAAATATAACTACCTAGGAACTAAAATAAACAACAACAACGGTTTAGTCAAGAAATAAGAATAAGGATCGAAAAAGTGCGCGCTGCGTTTATTTGTGTGAAGCGCATTTTATTCACTCATAATATCAATCTAAACCTTAAAATGTGATTAATTTCTTGCTATGTTTTCTCCAAGGTATGGAGACATCGACATTAAATAATTAAGACACTTATTCGCTCCGTGCACAACCGCGCTTAGCGCCAACCGTGGCTAAGAAGACAACTGCGGGTGCAATAATAGTGTTTAAAAACAACAATCAAAAACAAAAAAATATTTAATAAAATTTACGATATTTCACAGTAAAAAAATTATAGGTTTTGTAATACGTCAAATCTGTAATAAGATACTACCGAGATAAAAATTATAAATTAAATTCATAATGGATAAAGCTATTAAAACTGCCTTTGAAAAAATTTTCCACTCAAAAAATTGTGAATGATGTAAAACTAAGTGAGGTTAACGTTGTTGATGTTGAAGAGTTTAGAATTAAAAATCAAAGAACTACAATTAAATGTAAGGTTTTTCGCCAAACTAATGTAACTGAAGCTCCATATAAAGTACAGTTGTAAGTAACTTGAGATTATATATTAAATAACTAATGTCATAATATATTATGAAACTTTAATTATAATCTTCTATTTCGTTAGTTGAATGACAAACGATACGTTATTATTGGTTATTATCGATATGGTTAAGTACAAGACATATGTGTTTCTCAAGCATATGCGGAAAATATAAACATATGTTTATGCACTGATTGATTTTACATCATGATTGATTGAAAATACATGACAATATAATTACACATCAAGTTCTTAAAAGTGTCACCTTTGGTGCTAGTGCTGTTGCGCTCGGAGCGAATAATCTAGAAGTCTTCGTGTGGTGTTCCTCAAGTATCCTCCGATAAACCAGGATACTTGAGGTGTCATGAGGTCGACAAAATTACTTATTTTGAGATTTTCACAAGAATGGAAAAACAATGAGAAATCCTAATAACCATCAAAAGACGAAAACTGAAAGATCCAACAAAAGAAGGAGAAGAATTGGACGCCGACGTATATCTTGGCTACGAAATTTGAGAGAATGGTTCCAGTGCACATCTACCGGATTATTTAGAATACCTATTTAAAAAAAAATAGCATTGATGATTGCCAATCTTCGCAACGAAGAAGGCACCTAAAGAAGAAGTGCATCTTGATTCATTTAATATTTATTCGCTTTATATATTCCTATCACAAATAGTTAGTAGAAGACTTTCCGCCACCATTTGGTACTTTATATATCTAAATCATACTGAGATATCATTGGGTCTGCATGGTGACCCATGGTCTGCCCACATAACGATTACAAAACACAATTGAATATGGATAATTAATTTCTTTCTTTATTTGGCAAGAAAAAAAATGTTGATTTTCGGCACATGGAAAGTTAGAACCCTACATTGACCGGGACCAGCCCAAGAATTAAGAAAGGGAATGACAAGAAAGAACGCTGACATATTGGCGGTACAAGAAGTCAGATAGCCAGGTAAGGGAATATTGAACACCGCAGACTCGTCGGTTTTCAACAAATGTAGAATTGGCCATTCTACTAAACACGAGTATGGCACAGGCTTCCTGGTAAAGAAAAAGTTTAGACTTCACATAATTCACTTCCAACCATTAGACGACAGAATATCGGTGCTAAGAGTAAGAGGAAAATTTCACAACATCACGTGTATAAACGCGTACGCAGCCCACGAAAATCGCGAGGAACAAGAAAAACAACGATTCTATGCCAACCTAGAACAGGTGACCCAGATCGTGACATTAGAATCATGTTGGGAGACATCAACGCAAAAAGGCGGCGGCAAAATCCATAATCGGGATGTAAGGCTAGTAGGAGGAGTGTTTAAAAAATGTATTCTTTCGAAGAACTAGCAGATATGGTGTTCCTAACGGCAACGGCCGAGCAGCAGCCTCATCATAAAACTTTTGCAGTAATTCATCGACTTCTTCGAAAACGTGGAAAATTTGGTAGTTCTATGACAGATACAGGACGTTTTAGAACGGTTCGTACTGTGGCATTAGAGGCAAATATCTTGGATGCTGTAATGTCAGTAATCCGAGCACTAGTGTTCGAACTGTAGCACACGAACTTGTAACTAGGGCTTAAACAGTGTGGCGAGTTCTTCGGGAACAACCTTACGCCCTTTTGGAATTCACGCAGTCCAGGCACTTAATTTTGATGACTTTTCTCCACGAGTACAGTTTTGTAGGTGATTCTTGAACAGTACTTTTTACCGATGGGACTTCATTTAAAAGGGAAGGAATGTTCGATAACCGTAACATGCACTTATGGACTAAACAAAATCCTTACGCAACATATGGTAGAGGTTATCAACAAAGATTTTCAACTAATGTTTGTTGTGGGATTGTTGGCAACTATTTGATAGGTCCATTTGTGTCGCAGGATCGCTTAACGGGGGTGGCTTACACAAACTTTCTGGAAAATGACTTCTTCAATGGATTAGACCATAATTTATAAATGACGGTGCACCAGCACATTTTAGTCGCCAGTCCCGTGCATGTCTCGATGCGAGGTATCCTGATTAATGGATAGGCAGGAACGGTCCGATACCATGGCTGGCCCGCTCCCCAGATCTAAATCCTCTGCATATTTCAAGGGGCCTGAATGCCTATCTGAAAGCAATGCTGTATGAAACTCAAGTCAGAGCACTTGAGGAGCTACTGGTACGTGTAAATGAAGCGTGTCGAACAGTTAGAAACATACCCGCCGTTTTTGGACGCGTTCTTTATTGCAGCGCTGTCCGTTGTGCATTAAACACTGACCCCAAAAAATGTATATTCCCAATCAGAATTGGTCAAGAATTGGTCTATATACAAGAAATCTATAAATACGAAAATTATTCAAGCAAATAATTTTTAATTAAAGTACTTATAGTTCAAGTAAAAAAATGAATCTATAAACAAGAAATCATCTATAAACTCGAATTACAAGGAACCTTTATTTTGTCTAGTGCTCTTTCACTCGTGCTATCGTCTTATCGTCAACAGCACAATAATGTGCTGTAATTCCGAAATAAAATGAAAGTATTTAAAACAAAACGCAATAGAATAGAAACGAGTATGCACAATGTCAACTGAAAGCCTGAAACTGAACCAGAGACAAGTATCTAAACTAAAGAACTAAACTGACAACAAACGAGATCGAGCATCGATATGTAAACAAAAGTAGGAGCAGTGTAATACGCTTGCGCATAACTGTCTCAATGACGTCACAGTTTTAGTCCTCTTCAGATGACTGCTGCATAAGTTGGAACACTTTGAAGTGAGGTAACGAGGAAACGCAGATTTCAAGCCAGGTTGTGTGGAGCATTGTCATATGGGAGAGCAGTCAAGAGTGAAGTTCCACAAGGTTCTGTCATTGGTCCCTTGCTATTCCTTGTTTAAATTAGCTGCATGTGCTGGGATACTACAGGATGATCTTTCAGACAGACGAATGCTCGAAATATGGAAGAAACCCATTTTCCGAGGATGGCTGGGTTGACGTTTGTGTTTTAGTCCTGCCAGTAGCAGGTGTTTTTTTAATGAATTCTAGGTACAGAAAAAGCTGCATAAATTGAAAATTCTAACCGTATTGCCACGGGACTTGCCGGTGAAAGTGCGAAAATGTATTCACCACCGGTGTTTTTGGCTGCAACGTAAATGTTGTGGCAAAAATTGACCGATTTTGGCAAACCAGAAATTTGAGGAATTTTGGAAAATCTCCCCCATTGAACCGCAACCGGTGAGGAAGCGAAATTTGCAACCCTTTGCCAAAAAGAGTTGGAATTTTCGAATTCCGGCGGTAAAAGTTGCTAAAGTTGAAAAACGGGTGAAATATGACGCGCAAAAATGATCGGCAATTTGCAGGGCCCCGGGGGGAGGCACCGTAGAAGCAAAACGTGTAAACATGGTTTCGGAATGTTGGAAATTGCCGGCGAAATGACATCGTGCAAAAAAATTCTGTAAAAAATGGTTGTGAAACCATCTCCAAACTCGGACGCAAAATGCGAATTCCGTTTTTTTTTTCAATAACTTTGTGAACCTTTTGTAACAATTAATAGCCTATGACACGGTCCAGTCTGTTCTCGATCTGCCATTGTAGGATAGGAAATTCTGTCATTTGTACATTTGTAGATTTTGAATGCGGATTATACCGGTCTCTACTCTACCGGTCTCCTATAATCAACTGTGGAGACCCAGAGGTTTCTATGAATCGACAAATCGGCATAGCGCACGCAAGATACCGTCCACCATCTTCGAACAGTGAAGAGGAACACAAAATTCAACCTACTTTTGGTTCGGCAGCCGCAAATAACCGGTTTTGCAAATAGAATATCAAATAAGATTTTTTTTAGCGATTTTTTTTTCGGATTTTAATAATTATCTCTCAATTTTCAGCTAAGGCTTAGAAAGAACTCGGCGCTCCCGATGTAACTACAGTATAATCTCGAAAATCCGTTATAATTCTCGATAACACATTAAGGACAAGACAACAGCCGGATTATCAGAAAGATTGGTGGGAGGGAATAGCGCAAGCGGTCTCCAGACCGCCGGATTACGGGGCGTGTCGTCCGCATTACAGAGATTATACTGTACTTTCGTCGCGATTGGGCCAAATACGACCGCGAAACGGCTCAAAAACTGTAATTTTGTTTTCGCGCCGCAACCCCACCACCTCCGGCGGCTTAACTATGTGCTTTGTTAATTCTGTAGAGTTTTCTAAACATTTTACTATTTTTGCCATGCAAAATTTCTGTCGCAAATCACTCAAAATGAATGGGAATGAATAGCGCCATCTATCGGAATAGCTTAAGTTATAGCTTTATTAGCAATATTATTACCTTTTTTTCGTGATTTTTTCCAATATTTTAATAGTAACTATAATAGCAGAGGTGGAGACAAATACAACTAATCAAAAATCATAAAAATCGGTCCAGCCGTTCTTGAGTTTTTAAAAGCCTAAATTCAAACTCGACTGTGTTTTATATATTAAGATTACACCTCATTACTTGTGTTACTGGTAAAACTTTTTGTAAAGCGTTGGTAAAACGATTTTTAAACTTATATGTATTAAGAGTTTTATGCTTATTTTGGATCATAGAAACAGCCCTGAAAGTATGTCGGTAGAGTTATGACACATCGTGTATATGTACACCACGATTTGGTACTTTTTCTATCTAAATCATACTGAGACATCATTTGATCTGTATGGTGGCAAATGGTCTGCCCACATAGAGATTACAAAACACAATTGAATTGGGGCAACTAATTCCTATCTTGGTTCCATCGTTCGTTTTTCGATATCATTTTAACAACAAAATAACCTAGCAATAAATACTATTGGTATATATAAGTCCCAATGTTAATTTTTCGGTAAATACCTATATGTAATATATGATTTTGAAAATAACTTCTACACAATACGTATATAACTTCTACACAATAATTGTTTGAACGTAGTTCAGACTGGACGAAATATTTCAAGTCGTTTTTCAGAACATTCTCGTGCCATTCGTCTTAAAAAAGACGCAAGTTCATTTTCTAACCATTGTCTAGAGTGTAATAATAAATTCCCCGAAATAGATAAGCTGAATCTACGAGGATCTTTAGAAATTTCAATAACAAAGCCGCAATCATCAGTTAATCCACTTAATGAGCAAAACGACATAATCTTTCTTAACTTTTTAATCTAACGCAATCGTCTCCAACTCCATAACCACAATCAATCTAATTAATTTGTAATCCACTTGACAATGACCTTCAACAGTCGAAACTCGAGTCGCGCAAAGTATATAGAGTTTGTTCGAGAAATAAAATTGTATACTTGATTAAAAACATTTTTAATATATCAGCTCTAGCCTCAATAAATATTACTACTATTAATTATAACAAATGTTGGATTTTAACAAACTTTAAAAATTGCTTTACGGGCATCAAACCATTTCCGACCATCTAGTCTATCCAGACTTGTTTATTTGGTCTAGACTATCTAATGTTGTCTGTCTAGTCATGTTTCTGTAATCTTATCCATGTATTATTTTCTTAACCATCGAGTTGCGTTTATACAATCTTGCCTGTCTAGTCGTTTCTTGCTGAAAAGTATCTAACTTGTTACAATTGTTTTTAAACAGTTCCCTTGTTTGTGGCGTTCTATTTTCGGTGGGGAATTAACCGCAAAGTTTCTAGTGAAATTGGAGAAAAGGAAAAAGTTGTGGGATGATGAAGAAAAAAGCTCGGAGGGAGAGAGTGTAGCGAGCGAGCTCTCGTCGATTCCCTTATTGAACGACCGAGGAAAGTTCTCCCCTCAATAATTGAACGCGGCCGAAATCTCTTTTCGCCCGGAATCGGATAGTTTTCCTCGAGACGCGACCGAATGAGATATAAAGAAGAGTAAATCTATAGATGGCCAATTGGTGTAATTAATTCGCTTAGGTCATTCAAGAGTTTTTCAATAAAACAAATAAAACAGTTCCACCAACTTTCCCATCTTTATTTTGTAGACAAAATAAGGAATTGAGACTAATTCTCTGTTTAATATTGTCTATCTAGTATCCTTTGTCTAGTCTCGTCTGTATAGAAATATCCGACTAATATTGTCTCTCTACTTTTGTTTGTGTAGATGTTTGTTGTGCGTGAAAGAAATGCGTGGGTTGAAATTCGGGTCAGCAAATATTCATGGATATCGTATTCGGTAATGGATGCGCCCAGCGTTGGCGAGAGGATCGGAACGGGGCTGAGAGCACACGCACACGGAAAATCCGCATTCAACAGCCCATCGAAGGGACACCCTAAGTGCCTGTCAATCACACCGCCGAGAATACCAAGCAGAAAACGATGACAGCCGCAGCAGAAGACGGCAAGAATGGAAGTGAAAATGTATAAATATTTAGGCGTTGAGGGGTGAAAGTGCGGATGGATTCGTTTTCTGTCGCCGTTGGTAAAATATTAAAGCGACCGAAATATTTTATTCCGGCACATTTTTGGTAACGGCACGACCGGTCTCCACAAAAAACAATCTCTATAAATCGCCCCACATTAACGTAAATTCAATTAAGATCTCTGCTACGACGACCGACAGAAAAGAATCTCCCGTTTTTTTCATTCTGACAACTTAGCAAAAACCGTGTCGTCTTTGTGTATATAAGTGTGTGTGGGACGAGGACGAGCAGGAGGAGAAAGGCTGAACAAGTGGACATTTTCCCTGCAGGAAACGCTGGAGAACTACTTGATCAATGTGCTGACTAAGTACTACTATATATACCGTTTAAACGAGCACGTCCGCCGAAAGAATGAACAACAGCAATTTAGTATACAGACTTAATTATATATAGCTAACTGTGCAGACAAGACTAGACACACAGGACTCGACGACAACTATGACCAGATAGACAAGACTAGACAGACAAGACTAAACAGCCAAAATTAGACAGATAGTACTAACAGACACACAAAACTAGACTAGCGAGACTAGCATTATAAGACTAGACAGAAAAGGCTGGACAGAAAAGCCTAGACAGACAAGACTAAATAGACAAGATTATGAAGACAACACCAAACAGACAAGACTAGGCAGACAAGAATAGTCTGTTAAGATAACAATTACAAGACTAGACAGAAAAAAACAATTAGACAGACAAGACTAGCCAGGCAAGACTAGGCAGACAATACTAAAGAGTAAATAGTAGACACGAAAGACTAGACATGGAGGCCTAGACAGGAAACACTAGACAAACAAGACTAGGCAGCCAGAAGAGCTTAGACACATAAGACTGGACAGACAATACTAGGTAGACAATACTTTAAGTAGTTCGAGGTAAGCTCTCACTAAACTCACTATTCCACCTTGGCTTTTAGTATGCACCACCCTGGTATCGCATACTTTGCATTCATTCAGGGTGGGCAGCCGGACGGTTAGTGAAAACCGCCTTAGTTTATGTATATTAATCCCGACCAGGATTCGAACCCGGGTCTCCCGCATTGAAAGGCGGGTATGTTGTCAACTACACCACCTAGGAGGACAGGTAGACAATACTAGACAAACAAAACTAGACAGACAAGACTAGACTGACAATAATAGGTAGACAATACTAGACATAAAAGAATAGACAAACAAAATTAAACAGAGAAAATTAGACTGACAAAACTAGACAGGCAATACTAGACAGACAAGACTAGACAGACAACACTAGACAGACAACACTAGACAGACAGACAAGACTAGACTAACTAGACTAGGCAGAGAAGACTAGGCAGACGAGTCTAGACAAACACTACTAGACAGAAAACACTAGACATACAAGACTGGCAAGAAAGGCAAGACTAGACAGACAAAGCAAGACAGAAAAGACTAGACGGTCAAGACTAGACAGACAAGACTAGACAGACAAGAGTAGACAGACGAAACTGGACAGACAAGACTAGACAGACAAGACTAGACAGACAAGACTAGACAGACAAGACTAGACAGACAAGACTAGACAGACAAGACTAGACAGACAAGACTAGACAGACAAAACTAGACAGACAAGACTAGACAGACAAGACTAGACAGACAAGACTAGACAGACAAGACTAGACAGACAAGACTAGACAGACAAAACTAGACAGACAAGACTAGACAGACAAGACTAGACAGACAAGACTAGACATACAAGACTAGACAGACAAGACTAGACAGACAAGACCAGACAGACAAGACTAGACAGACAAGACTAGACAAACAAGACTAGACAGACAAGACTAGACAGACAAGACTAGACATACAAGACTAGACAGACAAGACTAGACAGACAAGACTAGACAGACAAGACTAGACAGACAGGACTAGACAGACAAGACTAGACAGACAAGACTAGACAGACAAGACTAGACAGACTAGACTAGACAGACAAGACTAGACAGACAAGACTAGACAGACAAGACTAGACAGACAAGACTAGACAGACAAGACTAGACAGACAAGACTAGACAGACAAGACTAGACAGACAAGACTAGACAGACAAGACTAGACAGACAAGACTAGACAGACAAGACTAGACAGACAAGACTAGACAGACAAGACTAGACAGACAAGACTAGACAGACAAGACTAGACAGACAAGACTAGACAGACAAGACTAGACAGACAAGACTAGACAGACAAGACTAGACAGACAAGACTAGACAGACAAGACTAGACAGACAAGACTAGACAGACAAGACTAGACAGACAAGACTAGACAGACAAGACTAGACAGACAAGACTAGACAGACAAGACTAGACAGACAAGACAAGACAGACAAGACTAGACAGACAAGACTAGACAGACAAGACTAGACAGACAAGACTAGACAGACAAGACTAGACAGACACGACTAGACAGACAAGACTAGACAGACAAAACTAGACAGACAAGACTAGACAGACAAGACTAGACAGACAAGACTAGACAGACAAGACTAGACAGACAAGACTAGACAGACAAGACTAGACAGACAAGACTAGACAGACAAGACTAGACAGACAAGACTAGACAGACAAGACTAGACAGACAAGACTAGACAGACAAGACTAGACAGACAAGACTAGACAGACAAGACTAGACAGACAAGACTAGACAGACTAGACAGACAAGACTAGACAGACAAGACTAGACAGACAAGACTAGACAGACAAGACTAGACAGACAAGACTAGACAGACAAGACTAGACAGACAAGACTAGACAGACAAGACTAGACAGACAAGACTAGACAGACAAGACTAGACAGACAAGACTAGACAGACAAGACTAGACAGACAAGACTAGACAGACAAGACTAGACAGACAAGACTAGACAGACAAGACTAGACAGACAAGACTAGACAGACAAGACTAGACAGACAAGACTAGACAGACAAGACTAGACAGACAAGACTAGACAGACAAGACTAGACAGACAAGACTAGACATACAAGACTAGACAGACAAGACTAGACAGACAAGACTAGACAGACAAGACTAGACAGACAAGACTAGACAGACAAGACTAGACAGACAAGACTAGACAGACAAGACTAGACAGACAAGACTAGACAGACAAGACTAGACAGACAAGACTAGACAGACAAGACTAGACAGACAAGACTAGACAGACAAGACTAGACAAACAAGACTAGACAGACAAGACTAGACAGACAAGACTAGACAGACAAGACTAGACAGACATTACTAGACAGACAAGACTAGACAGACAAGACTAGACAGACAAGACTAGACAGACAAGACTAGACAGACAAGATTAGACAGACAAGACTAGACAGACAAGACTAGACAGACAAGACTAGACAGACAAGACTAGACAGACCAGACTAGACAGACAAAACTGGACAGACAAGACTAGACAGACAAGACTAGACAGACAAGACTAGACAGACAAGACTAGACAGACAAGACTAGACAGACAAGACTAGACAGACAAAACTAGACAGACAAGACTAGACAGACAAGACTAGACAGACAAGACTAGACAGACAAGACTAGACAGACAAGACTAGACAGACAAGACTAGACAGACAATACTAGACAGACAAGACTAGACAGACAAGACTAGACAGACAAGACTAGACAGACAAGACTAGACAGACAAGATTAGACAGACAAGACTAGACAGACAAGACTAGACAGACAAGACTAGACAGACCAGACTAGACAGACGAGACTAGACAGACAAGACTAGACAGACAAGACTACACAGATAAGACTAGACAGACAAGACTATACAAACAAGACTAGACAGACAAGACTAAGAAGAACTAAACTAAGAACTATAGAAGAACTAAACGCCACAATCAAGAGTTTCAAAAAAAATAAGAAAAGTTCGGGTTACGACGAAGTACCAATCTCAATCGTGGAAAAGGTGAGCGATCAGACTGCACACCCATTGTTATACATATTTAATAACGCAATACAACACGCAATTTTTCCTGATATGTTGAAAATATCAATGATAACTCCGATTTATAAAGCCGGTGACACAAGTAGCATGGACAACTACAGACCGATTAGTGTAATGACAAATTTCTCAAAGATTTTTGAGAAACTAATTCATCATAGATTAAATATTTTTTTAGAGAAATATAATTGTTTAAATAAGAATCAACATGGCTTCACCAAGGGGAAGAATACGGATACAGCATGTTTCACTTTTTTGTCAGATATATTAGAAAACCTAGAAAATAACACAATGCCAACTGGACTACTGCTAGATTTAACAAAAGCGTACGACTTAGTAGATCATCAAATTTTACTTAATAAACTATCTAAGTATGGAATACGAGGAGTGGCTGCGAAATTAATACAATCGTTCTTAAGTAACCGGGAGCAGATGACAAAAATTGTGACCCCTCAAGGCTTTGTTAAATCAAATTCTAGACTTATTAATATTGGTATACCTCAAGGAAGTGTATTAGGGCCTCTGCTGTTTACGCTATATGTTAATGACCTTTCAGAAAATGTGAAAAACACGGAACATAAAATGATACAATATGCCGATGACACCAGTTTGTTGCTAATAAATAAGTCTGTGGAAGATATCGGTAATAATGCGAATTGGGTAATAAATATGCTGGACAAATGGTTTAGTAAAAATAAATTAATTGTAAATAAAACAAAAACCAACTTAATTACATTCAAGACTAGACGGAGTAAAATAAA